>KZ807752.1:97699-131993 GCA_000696205.2 Oncopeltus fasciatus | reverse complement strand
TATATATATAAAGTCAATAATCACACACTGCCTGGGCACATGCATATTTGTGTATATGTTTTGCAGTGATAGGTTTAAAAAATAATACTTTTTCATAATATTATGTGTGTTTATGTTAATAATTTGTGTGTATAATAGTGCGTGAGCATATGAAATATATGCTTTTAGATGGATATAATAAGACTTAATGAATAAATGTAAAATTGAGTGAGATAGTTTAATTAATTTAATATATAAATACATGAATTAACTTAAGAGATCACATTGAATATTGATACGCGAAATGCAAATAAATGTAAGAAGAAGACAAGAGCAAGCCTGGGAGAATAAAGGGAGAAGAAGGACTCCATCCTGGAGGGGCTGTTCCTGGAGGCAGGTTAACTGCCAGGGCCCACAAAACGTCCTGATGCTAATCCTATGCGGTGCGAAGAGAGTCCGCCCCTTTCTCTAATTGGTGGTGAGGCCCCTGTTTTTGGCGTCGGCTTCTTGTCCTACCCAGGAGGCGGGAGTCCTGGAACAGACGTTCACTGGAGGCGGAGGAAATACGTATTTCTGGAGTACGCCTACTCTGTCACGCAGCCGTAGGCTCCTCTCCGACTCATGCGGCCCAATGGCGCTCTAAAAAAAAGTCATGTGAGTACAGCATACTCTAAATGCGTTTTCCTGTAGGAAGTTCGCAGAAGTAGAATACGGGATGATTGTAAGTAACCGACTGAGTTATTGTTGGACAGAAAAACGTATTGGCAATATACATACTCTGAGAGTGTGAGGTTAAGCGAGTCACCCGCAAGTTGCATCCTTGGACCCCACTTGTCCTTTGTTCCATAGCATAAGGTATTACTTCCTCTTTTTGGAAGTTAAAGATACTAATCCTTAGTACTGTTCACTGTCACAGTCTGTATTCAACTTGAATGAGTTCAATACAGACAGTGACAGTGAACACATGTATTCGGCCAAGAAGATGGACAATGTCCGAAAGCGCTCGCCAACAGAAGATGGTGTGCAGAAGCCAATGAAGATGGATAATAGAAGGTATGATAGAACTTATTTTTGGTAATTTTCCAGAGTAAATCAAAGAATGCGTAAGCACAGCATTTTAATACATTTTTATTTATTTAATACATGAAAATTTTTTATTAATAACAAATAGTATGAACGAAGCTGGAAGAGAATACATTTTAGCGAATATCGTTTGGATTTTACTATGGAATTTGTGACAGATTAATTGAAAGTCTTTCATTTTTCCGATCCTTCCTACCAAGAAAAATTGATGTTGTTAGCTCCTCTAGATCACAGAAAATTAGAGGATTTATTAATATACCAGATATATTTATTAATATACTTATTAATATACCAGACGCAGTAAAATCGTAATACTTTTAATACAGATGTAACTAGTTAATCTAACTGGGAGCGGTTAGGTTGAGAAGTTACATTATTTATTATTGTAAGAGTCTACACTGTGAATCAGTGTCTCAATTGAAATATGTTTCTATATACTTCTCAGTAATTTGTTAATACATAAAATACTACGAAAGTTTGTTTAACGATAGAATAGCTTTCATAATGTTATAGATCTTTAAGGTTGAAAATGTATTTTTTAGAAATCCCTGACTGGTGAAAACAGTGTTGTTCAGCAAATTGTCCATGAAACCTGATTATGATAGATCACTGATACAATTCTAATATGTTTATGGTTATATCCAATATGTTTTGTTTCTTTTTAAGTAAATGATCTTCTATTGCAATGTTTCAATGTGTAGGTTACTGTAGTTATAATATTTGTGAAATTTTTTCCCTTTAGGAATATTTCTAATTTATTACTCTCAAAAACCTTTGTTATTTTCAAAATAATAATTTATGTTGCTTATAAATACAAACCGAAAACCAGGACAAAGGAACATTCAAGGTGGAATTATTCTTGTTCTTTCTTATACTTATCTGCACGGAATTTCAGTTTATCACGTAAGAATTTGCATTTAATTATTTTGCATTCAAATATATTTACATTAATTTTTAAGAAAGAAAAATTTTCATTTTATACAGTTAGTTATTGCATTGCAAAATGGTAACAGTCACCTTATATATATTTCTTTAATATTGTGTTATTGACAATAAGAATTTTAAGACTCAAAATAACTACTTCCTGGCTTCAATATGAAAGTGTGTCTCTTCGTGCACCTTTAAATTCTCCAATTTCCATTCAATAGACGTCGTTAATCGATAAATATGTAAAAATAGACTCATTATAGTTACTTTTCATTAGTAGCATTTTATTAATCTACGTAGAGATGGGGGAAAAAGAAAAGTTTAATTTTCAAAAAGTTTTCAAATGGGTTTTTCATTCATTCTACCAAGCAGATATATATAAAAGAGTTCGGTTAGCAGCTAATCAGATATCACTAAAGATGGAGGAACATTAGCAAAAAAAAAAAAACTGCTTTGATCTAGCAGACCCGTAAAGCGATGAGCGTAAAAATTAAGATCACTACCGGTGGCTCTGGAATAGCCGGTAATGAAGAGTGGGGGAAAAGTTCAAACCTTTTAATTATATTGATAAGTATCATTCTAAGTAAACTTTTTTGTAATAACATTATAAAACATAAAATTTAGAGTAATATGTAGTACATTTATTATAGTATCTAACGCTAAAAATCACTAAAATATCATGATTATAAAATTCAACCCCTTTCCCTCATCAGATTTTAGCCTCAGGGTTAATGTTTAACTCATCGTTAGTATATTATGAAACCTATATCATGAAATTGGTTTCATTTTTCAAAATAAGGTTACCATTTAATCCTTAGTATTTTTTCATGCATATTTTATGTAATAATGTTGTATAAATAATACTAGAAAATTGCATTTTATACCTATTATTTTTTTTTAAATTTATTTGCACCACTAACAGTAACGATGACATATCAATGATAAGAAATTAGGTTTAGGTTGCCAAGTTCCGGTGAAACATAGAAATAAAATAATGAAAACGATATCCCAATATCATTATTATTATAAATTAAGTATTTCTCCTACTCCTTACCCCCCAACACACAATCTCCTTGTCTACTAGTTTTCGACTTTGACATACTAACCGGTTTATGAAAGGAAGTTTAAATTTAAAGTAGAAAATTTTGAGTACATCATACTTTTAGCTTCACCTAAGAAGTATTTGTCTGTTTTCTTCAGTAAAAACTGGTCATTAGTGCTATTTATTTGGCTCTTAAGATTTTTCACTTGTGAAACAGAGGTATTTTGAGTGTGGGTAAGTGTGTCAGAGTGTACATGCGTCTGATTGATTCTTCATTTGAGGTTCACGTAATAAAAGAAATTATGGTTTTGTTAACGGTTGACACTAATCCAATTATTGTTTCAGGTGCCATATTGAGCGATGTGGACGAGATCTTCGCAACTTCTTTGGAAAGCCCGGGAAGGAAGAACCCCAAGTACCGGAACTTGTATCCGGCTCCAGGGAGGTTGGAGACCAGTCTACAACATGTCCGTTCTTCTACCTCTGGCTGGGCACACTTGTCGGCATCAGAGCGTGCGTGAGTAAACATGTCGCATTCTTCTCGAATTCCATAAAGTGGCAAACTCTTATTCTCAGGGTGAGAAGCATTCACAGTATCAAATCATCTAATCTACTCCCAATATTTTCTTAAGCTTGCATCATAATAATACATTAACCTAACTCGTGAGTAAATGTTTAGATTTATTTATTTAACTATGTTGCAAAAGTTCAACTCATAAGCTAGGTGAATTTCCAGAACAAATTTCATTTTATAGAATTTTATAGAAATATGCCTCTTCATAGATTTTTATCTGATACTATACTTTTATTTGGTAAAAATATTAAAGCTTACGTTCACTGCCTTATAAATAATATTTAAAATATTTAATGAACTGCATAAGAACTTTATGATGCATATTTACTATAGCATATTAGTTGTAGGTGTAGACCTTATGAAATAAGTACATTAGCATATAAATTCAGGGTCTGCGATGTCTATATCAATTTGGTACTATAGAGAATTTGAAGATAAATTTACTGACACCTTCCAACCAATAAAAGTGCTGTATTACACAAAAAATATATCAGTGACTCAACAATGGCTTTTGCATAAGTTTGTATAATTTACTTCCCACATTCTAAGGTGTGTGTTTCCCATTTAAGATGATACAGTCTTACTCTTCTCAGTTACCTTCCTTTCTATTTATCGCAAACGCACATGTTGTTTTCTGTTGCAGCTATCTGAGCTCGTCGAAAAGGAAATCGGGGCTAGGCCAGCCTACTGGAGTAAGAATACTTATCCACAAATAGGATTGAAATGTAATTGCCCCTCGGATTCCTGTCAGATCTGCTCTGATGATTTTTTCCTAACTAGGAATGATTCGAGTAGGTTAACTTTGCCTAGCAATTCATCGCTTGTAAGTATAACAAACTACTAATAACTGACATTCCGTTTACTGATATAATTTTCCATTATATCCCTAAATCTATCCTTATCAAAGAATAAATGATTTAAATTAAATCCACTTTGTAAAACAAATACAATCATAATCAAAATCAATATCTGTATGTTCTCTCTGGGACACCGACTTGACAAATTAAGGAGAGTCTGGGACCACGTGTTCGTGTCCTACCTTGGACTCACATCGAGAATAAAGCCAAGGGCATGGGAGCTTTAGTGGAGATATCTCCTCTCATCAATGAAAACATTAGGCAAACCTTGTCAATGTTAGAGGTTCACTGTTGAATGTTCGAAGGATACAGAAGATGGTATACATAATAAAAATTGATTAAAAAACATTAACTTTTGAAAGCACTTTAACTTTTGAAAATCAGACTTAAAAATTTTGATAAAACAGTATCTGTCTACACAAGAGGTTTTTATCTGCTAGAACGAACATCTAAGGTAAAGTAATTATAGGTTATCCCAGTGTTGTCGGTAAAATAATTGATGTTATTAAATCAAAATCAACTGGCAACACTGTCGAGAGTAGCAATTGCCGAGCGTAACCTTCATGTCAGCACCGGGAAAGGTAATGTTAAGGTTCCGCTAAAAAAGAGGGTTAGAGAATATCCTAAACTCCAATAGTAAATCCATATTGATATTAATCTTAAGAAAAACCTTACAGAAAGTAATTGGCGAGAAATGTAATATTAATTGTCTAATATATTTTTACTAAAGACGTTTATTAAGAAATATATTAACCCAAAAATGGTACTGACGTACCATTCTAATAAAAAAATAAACGATAAAAAAAAAAGAATTTACATGTAATGATCTGTATATTTTTTTATGAAATTCGCTTATTACTTTCCTAATAACTTTTTTATGAAATACGCTTATGAAAATATTTAAGAACGTATCAAAAATTGTTAGCAGCCCCTGCCTAGAGACGGTCTACAGTCAGCATTAGGAAGCCTATTACTTACTTTTAAAATTCTATCATTACTTCGTTCCAAGTTCCGAACCCTAACTCTGTCGTGAATATGGGATCCTCATGATACAACGTCCCGTCTCGCCTTCATGATAGCCCTGAAGATGGCTTACAATGTAAGCCGAAACGTTGACTGATGATTTAAAAAAAAATATACTTTTTTTTTAAATTGTATTTTTTGGATCAATATTGATAGAACCCCCCCCCCCCCCCAAAAAAAAATCATCTAACAATAATATCTACGGTCAAAAAACTCTCCATTTGAACTTAGTTTACTTAGTTTCGTTAAAACACACAAGTATATGTATCTATGAGGTAAACAATACAAACAATAAATCAGTATTTATTATTAATGTATTTTATCATTTAAATTAATGGCACAAATACCATGCAGTATATCTCTACAGCTCATATAATTCAGCTCCAAGAATTAATAACCACAATATCAGTTTATCCTCTCTGGCTATCAACTCGTAAACACTGGAGAGATAACATAAAATAACCTCTCTGGGTCATGGAATCGATGTTTACCTGAATTGGAATTTTCATGAGGAAGATATATGGAATTAAAATTTATACAATTAAATGCAAGGGAATAGAATTAAAAAAATCTAACTGTCTTAGCCAGGGCTCGAACCTTGATCTCATGCTATACGGGCAAGATTGCAGTAGATCCAGGTTCTAGATAGTTGGTTAAAATTTACATGGGATTAAATACCATAATAAAAATATTGATAAAATTTATACATTTCAACAAATAAGACATATATTTGAACAATATGACAATTCAGTCTTCAACAAAAATTTGGCGAATAGTTTATGTAATAATATTTTATGCATAGGTTTTAAGTATAAATTTTCAATTTTAAATTTCCAGCTTTTATTTTCGGTGTATAGTAGATTGGTATTTATTTTTGTTTCTGTTGCAGTATACTACCAATACCCTATTTCCATATATGTTTTAAAATTATAAACTAGGAAAACCATTTCTATATAGAAACCTATATAGAACTATTTTTTTTTTTTGTATTATTCTTTATTTGCATTATTGTAGGGTAATGTGTCCTTGGTATTGTTATATATAAATTTTATTAGTAGATTAAACATTACCATTTCTTTATAATTAATGTAAAGTTGTTGTTTTTTAGTGGTAAAAAATAGTAGACTGTAAGAGAAGACCCATCGCTCAAAGGCAATAAAGTATTTATCTATCTATTTCCCCTCTACTAACTCTCTCTCTCTCCAGAGGGGCACTCTGGCCCTCACATGGAATCAAATGAAATTACTATTGCTTTTGATATTTTTTTATTATTCTTTTGTTCAAAATTGTATGTATTTTACCAATAAAACCAATTTCATAATACCCCTCCTAAAAATATAAATTGTTAACTTTGTGCAGTGACGCATTTTTTACTTTTGCAAAACCATTAGCACCCATGTTTATGATAATGAAACTCCTTTAACAGAGCCATTGTTATGGTTTCATGGACTGACATTTTTCTAATCCTCTTATGGCTAGCTTGATTCATTAGCTTGTTTTCAAATGCTCATTCTTCACCCTTAATAGATTTTCCTTACTTTTCTTAGAGTTATTTTATAGAATTACAATTCCATTTTGTACAATTGTAAGACCCAAACGGATAAAAGGGCTACCAAATGAAGGAGGATTAAATTATTATACCGGGATCATTTAGATAAAATATTACTCTAAAATTTATTCAAAATACATTCGTCAAGAAAAACTCATAATTGTAAACATTTATAAATTTTACGCCAATTCACTTTTAGAATATCTAAAACAATTTAACTCAATTTATTAGTTAAAGTCTTTAAGGGATATTAAAATGAAAATATAAATACTGAATGGATGGATATAAATATATCTCTGCTGAGAGTTCTCTTACTTGACACACTTCTCAATTTTTTTTTCCTATGAAATTTCACATATTTTATTGAATTTACTCTACTAGTGTGAATGTACTCAGTCATTCTTGAAGTGAATTAGTGAAGAGACGACTCTCCGGAAGATTCATTTACCCCAGATCTACAGGGCATTGAGAAGAATAGATTTTGCTCGTTCCAGTCAGAAGATAATGATTAAGACTAGATTGGAATGGCAGTTGGTAAAGATTCGGTTTTCCCTTTAAACCCTCCCATCGAAATGTTTCTGACGAGTACTTAGATACTCGATTTTCAAGTAGCTGGAGACTCTCCCCTCTCATGTTTCATTCCTAATTCAGTAAGACGAATAAGAAATATCCATAGTCATTGATAAAACAAGTCCGTCACGTGGCATTTACCCACACAATATATATATAGATATACAAGTAATATTAAAGAAATTTAAAGAGTGAGAGAGAGAGAGAGAGAGAGAGAGAGAGAGAGAGAGAGAGAGAGAGAGAGAGAGAGAGANGAAGACCACTCTTCCACCCATCCAGGTGTAACCATTTACAATAATTAATAAAATGAATATAATTTTAAGAGGGAGGGAGGGAACAGTGGGAGGGAGATAGGGAGAGAAAGGGGAGGTTAGTGGGTGAGTGAGGTAATGAGAGAGAGGGAGGGAGGGAGAGAGAGAGAGAGAGAGAGAGAGAGAGAGAGAGAGCGAGAGAGAGAGAGAGAGAGAGGGGGGGAGAGTGTGAGAGAGAGAGAGAGAGAGCAATCAAGAACAGGTCAGATAGAGAGTGCAGAGTACACACACACAAAAAGAAAATATCACAAAGAATGAAATTTTCGGGGATTTCTCGTTCTTCGTCAGTGAGAAGTGAAGAGATCTCTCCCCCCCTCTCATCGAACTTTGTGTAGGAATGTAGTCTTTCGGAATATGAACATCTTCCAAACACCCTTGAGTTAACTGAATTTCGAGGTTCCTCCCATTATCTGAATGCACACTAATTCGACTTATTAATCTCTTACCCATATAGTTTATTAGTTTCCTTTTAGTAATCAGAGAAAATTTCATTAAAATTTTTAAAAATTTAATAGAGTAACCACAATAGTTTTATTTGGGGAATTCACTAAAATACAGATTGATTAAGGGTCGAAAGTGCTTTTATTAATTCCAACATTAAGTATTTATTATTATTTATTTATTATTATATATTTATATGATCCCAGTATATCCAAGGTGAAGAGACTGCACTCGACACATTGCTGTATCCTTACTTGGAGCTCAAGTGGTAGGATTCCGACACCTATCGTCTATGGAGTCTATCCAATAATATAACCTACCACGTGCTTTCCGTGTTCTGCGTCATACCTAAATGTCTTCCAGACACTCCAACATGATGTACAAACAACATATAAGACATTGTGATACAAAGCTACTTCTTTGTGAGCAATCTACATTTTCAACCACTCACTTTGTCTAATCGCTTTCCATAATCAAAGATTTCTATTGTTAGCAGTAATTAATCTTAAATTGGTGAACATTTTGAAACGCGTAAATTGGCACATTAATCTATTATCTTCTTTAAATCAAAGATATTTTCTTGCCGAACTCCGTTCCTTTCATACACTCCATTTATCACGCTTAACGATTATGTACACCTTCTTCTCATATAAGTGGACTGGAGTAGTTTGTTTTTCATTTCCTTTCTTCATTGTGATGACTGAATCGTAGTGAACTTTTAATCCATTCTGTTAACTGTACTGGAATTAAACATAAAATTAAAACCAACACATCAGAAGTAAAATCCTAATTAATTGTTTAGTTCAGAGTTACTCTATAATTTGTGATTTTTACTGAGAATTCACACTTGCAACATTGCAACCAATAACACTCTTTTTCGGCCTCTATCAACGCCAAAAATTTCGAACATTACCTAAACTCCTTATGATACTGCATTCTTAAATGTCTTAAATGAATTGAGAACTTTATCAAACTTATGTTCTATACTCTTAATTCCAAATTTAACTACTTAGATGTATGTAGGGAAGGACGTTCTACTGGGAGTCACCCTATTCTATACAGTCTTTATACTAGGCAAGCCTTTATTGAACATGAGCCACTCTCCTTGATTCAAACTTCTGACTCCCAAGGAGACTTTTCCCGCTATACTGTGTTAAATAAATATGGTCCAATATACCAGCTGAATCTATTTCACTGCATGTCCTTATTTCACATTATTGTATACTTTTTCGATAACAGCGAAAATATGTATTTCTTAAAAAATTAGATTAGTATTTATGTTTTGCATCGCAAAATTCCAGTAGTTCCATAGTACACTCTAATTTTATCCTAATCCACATGCCCAATCCATGTCGACAGGCTTCTTACAATCTTTCCCGTGTAAGATAGCCTCGTGTCCTCCTGGGCCTTAATGTCTAAATATAACACTAATGTGGTTGATGGGCCCCTTCTCTCTGTACAGTGATGTTCACATATTATTGTTATTTATAATTGTAATTTCTCTATGTCACCAAATTGCAATATATTAATAAGATAATGTAATTTTTAAATTATAAGAAAAAAAAAGGTAAGTGCGATGGCCGGGAATCGAACCCGGATCAACTGCTTGGAAGGCAACTATGCTCACCATTACACCACCATCGCGCTGTGCAGAGGTCCGATAAACTTCTGAACACGGATAAATATTCCTCTTAGGACCTGACTACTTCAATCACTAAAATCGCTGTAAGATTATGGTGCATCCGTACAGACACAATTCCGAAGAGAGTTTTTACATATTATATATATCTTTAGTAAAATACATAAACTATACTATACTTTTATTATAATAAAACCAATAACAAGTCTAAGGTTAAATATTTATGTTATCTTAACATTATCTAATGAATATCTTAACATCCTACGTTTATTCATCTTTCCTCAGGCTTCTATGGACAAATTAGTAACTTACTCTTATCAATGTCTTATTATTAATGAAAGATAAAAACTACTTAGACCATGGTACCTGTCTAGCGGACCTTCCTAAATTATTTGTAACTACTTCTTGCAATGTTGATAGAAATATCTCACGGCTTTGTACCAGAAATGTAACCACGTTACAAGAGGAAATGTTTTCTTTTTCCGGTTTCCAAAAAATAACGATTATTATTTTTCTTCCGCTTCTCTGCTACTCAAGTGTCTTTTTAAAAATATAATTTAAACAAATATTTTTCTCCCGTGTATTTTCTAATATTATTTAGTTGTTTTTAAACAATTAATGAGAGGGAACAGAAAATAAAAAACTATCTGTCCTCGCCATGTTCCCTTTCATTAATTGTTTAAAATTTACGTGGGAATAAAAACCACAACAAAATAAAATATTTATAAAATTATTTAGTTGTGTTTTGCGTTCTAAAATACTTGATTTTACGTGATTAAATAACGTAGTTCGAAGTTGCATGCTAGAATGCTCATTTCATTGTTTTAATATAGTAAACACTTGCTTTGCTTTATTAATTTACTTCTTAACGTTAATAATAAAGATATTAAGATTTTAAATATTTGTCTAACCACAACCTCTTCCTTATCGAACGATTTGGGGCATTAACATATTTTGTCTTTCGTTTTGTAATCGTTAGAAATTCCATTGCGAAACTGTGGCCAGGAGATTGCTATTGGANGAAGGGGAAGGGGGGGATTAAATTTTTTCATATATGCCTGTTTCTATTAAAATGTACATAGGTTTGCCTATATTGGATTCATGGTTTACCAGGGATGCCGACAGTTGTCTTGGGAGGTTTTTACGTGCTTGTACAAAGGTGTAAGGAATAATTATAATTCATCAGAATAATAATTTATAACAATTACTAACAGTTACCCTTACTAAATAATAAATAAATAGAAAAGATAAATTACTTGCGGCTAATTAATAAATAAGTACAATTAACAGTGTTTATTTACAAATAGGTCACAAAACAAATTGCTAAATTGTCTGCGCTCACTAGTTACTGTCATTTCATGTGACTGGCCCTGCAAGGGCCACGACGAGCCCGACGCCCTATGATGAGTGATCTGACAGGGAATCAGACCCTGACTATTATTATAACTATATAGATTGTTCTAGGAGGGCCAAGATGAATCGACAAACTTTTCATAGAAAATATGATTTTTTGTTGAAACAAGTGGCCATCTTCAAGTAGCAATATAATTTTACATTTAATAAAAAAGGGATTATAAACATTAAAATAGTAATAATTACTTAGCCGGTACAGTATAAAGTACCTTCCAATGCTTTGTAACGAGTGAATTGTTACTTGTAAGAATTTACTGTTAATATACGTAATAAATATAAATATATATATATATATATATATATATATATATAATGTAGGTGATTTGTTAGATAATTTCTTGATAAAAAGAAAGTAGTCAAAAAGCAAAGTTATTTAAATAAACCATAAAAGTTGTAGAATGTTTTTAATAGTTGTTCTTTTGACTTTTTGCCCTTGAAAAAGAACATGTAGTCATGTAGTATAGAGAGGAACTAAATCCTTAACAATTATTGGGAAATTAAATTAAAAAGAGAAGTTCTGGAGACTCTCAATAATTTTTAAAAAATGAGCAGTTTCAAATATTAACTGAAAATAAAGTCAGTTATTATACTAATGTTCTTAATCAATTTTATTATATTTTGAATATTTGTTCTAACAATTAAGTAGCAGATTACAAAAAAATGCTTCTACACCAATTTATATCATTATATATCAATTTTGTAGCTGACCATTGCTAAACCTAAGAACTATATTTAATAAATATTTCTGTGAATAAATATTATTTTATTTGGTTATTTCAGATTGACGTTACCCCGCCATATCCAATCGGTTTAATTAAGAATATGGTTGACGTTCTTTCCTCACTGTTTGAAAAGTCCCCTAAAGTCCACGTTGAAAGTATATCGCACAACCGCACTGAAGCGCTCTCTGCGAGACAGCAGGACAACTCGAAGAGGAAATTAAACGTCCCGAACCTGGAAGATGGCTCCCTCACCGTCCGAGCTGCATATGTGCCCGAGGTGGAACACATCACTCAAATGAACTGGTCACTGGCGAACAGGTTAGGGGAGGGAGTAGAGGAAAAACAGATCCAAGCCCAACGGCACGCCTCGCAAACAAATCGGATGACGGAAATTACTGGCAAGCTGAATGGAACTTACAACAGGAATTACCACAACGTAGAAGAAAGGAACGATGGCTTGTTATCAGGAATGACGACGGTTGAAACGTATTTTTCACAATTTCCCATCCCAAACGTCCCGGAAACAATCGCTGACTCGAACATTACTATGGAATCTCCGGGAGAAGTGAAGATATTCAACAACTTAACTGATTACATTCCCGTTTCAGTACAGAACGGGACTCATGAACTTTTCAAAATGAACAAAATCGGCTCATTGAATTCTACTTTGGAACTGCAAGATGTGACAACCTTCAAGTCCAGGATGATTTTTTTTCCAAATTTTAAACAGAAAAAGGTTATTAAAACTATACCGAGTGCAATGGTTAATTCAACAGTAACATATCAGGCATGTAACCAAACTGTTTATATATTTTGTCATTTAGTCATATCATAAATCTATTGATTGTCATGTCAAAATATACTGATAAAAACATATTATATAAGTTTAGGTATATATGACATGAAAAGTTCAAACGAAAATATTCATTTTTGTCATCATTCATTTCAAATATTCAGCTGAAAAACTAAGTAATTCGTTAAGTTGGAGCAGCTTGTACAAAGGACTAGGATTAGGATCAGGTTATAGGGCATCAACATCAGGGTTATTATGCCCTGACTGTTGGGGTTTATCTAGGGTTAAATCTGTTATCCATTCTTTTAAATGTTTTCCGTTTTTTAGTGCTTGTTTACATTACGTTAAAAAATATGTTTTCATTATTGTTCTAAATGTAATTTGTAAAAAATTCCTTAGATACCCATCTAATTTTTACTTCTAGATAATTTAATTAAAATTTTCGTTACGTAAACCCCCTCTCTTATTTTTTCACTTTCACATTGTAACTCCTAAAACGTCTCCTTTTTCAATAACCTAAACTTTTTTGAGTTTGATAACACAAAACAAAATAATAAGCCCGCTAGCTTGAAAAAGCTTGCACTAGACATCGCAGGTAATACCCACTCGTGTGGAGCAAGCCCGATTACTCTCTCTGAGTGAGATAACAACTAAAATCTACCATATCTCGTACCCGTCTGTGTTTATCAGTGTGCAGGAGGTATATATTGATTACTAAGGTCTGGCCAACCAATATGGTCGACCATATATGTGATGACTAGTAATCTCCCGGGCCTAACTGAAGATTTTATATGTATGACCTTAGGAAAGTCTAGTGAGTCTCATCCAGAGCAATACACTATACTGTGTGTGTGTGTGTGTGTGTGAAATTATTAATATAATTATATATAAATATTACTTTATTAATTATTTTAAAAAAAAATTTGCGAATTAATAGCGAGCTCTAATCTAACTGTAGCCAGATATTCGAGTAAAGGAAGATGGAGCATTCAAAAGATTTTTCAAAAGTCATCCAGCTCTTCCCAGATCAACACCAGCTCACAGTGTGACAGAACTGACACATTCTGTTGTCTATCTACCAGAAGATCTGCCAGTGAATGACGATTTTTACGATCAGCCTGTTCCATCTGCTGAAATCGTAAGTATATTTTTTTTTTTTTGAGCTACGGGTCAATTTAAATTGATATACAGAAATAAATTTAAAAATAATTTATTAAAATCAAATTTATACTAATAATAATTTATAACAATTACTAACAGTTACCCTTACTAAATAATAAATAAATAGAAAAGATAAATTACTTGCGGCTAATTAATAAATAAGTACAATTAACAGTGTTTATTTACAAATAGGTCACAAAACAAATTGCTAAATTGTCTGCGCTCACTAGTTACTGTCATTTCATGTGACTGGCCCTGCAAGGGCCACGACGAGCCCGACGCCCTATGATGAGTGATCTGACAGGGAATCAGACCCTGACTATTATTATAACTATATAGATTGTTCTAGGAGGGCCAAGATGAATCGACAAACTTTTCATAGAAAATATGATTTTTTGTTGAAACAAGTGGCCATCTTCAAGTAGCAATATAATTTTACATTTAATAAAAAAGGGATTATAAACATTAAAATAGTAATAATTACTTAGCCGGTACAGTATAAAGTACCTTCCAATGCTTTGTAACGAGTGAATTGTTACTTGTAAGAATTTACTGTTAATATACGTAATAAATATAAATATATATATATATATATATATATATATATATAATGTAGGTGATTTGTTAGATAATTTCTTGATAAAAAGAAAGTAGTCAAAAAGCAAAGTTATTTAAATAAACCATAAAAGTTGTAGAATGTTTTTAATAGTTGTTCTTTTGACTTTTTGCCCTTGAAAAAGAACATGTAGTCATGTAGTATAGAGAGGAACTAAATCCTTAACAATTATTGGGAAATTAAATTAAAAAGAGAAGTTCTGGAGACTCTCAATAATTTTTAAAAAATGAGCAGTTTCAAATATTAACTGAAAATAAAGTCAGTTATTATACTAATGTTCTTAATCAATTTTATTATATTTTGAATATTTGTTCTAACAATTAAGTAGCAGATTACAAAAAAATGCTTCTACACCAATTTATATCATTATATATCAATTTTGTAGCTGACCATTGCTAAACCTAAGAACTATATTTAATAAATATTTCTGTGAATAAATATTATTTTATTTGGTTATTTCAGATTGACGTTACCCCGCCATATCCAATCGGTTTAATTAAGAATATGGTTGACGTTCTTTCCTCACTGTTTGAAAAGTCCCCTAAAGTCCACGTTGAAAGTATATCGCACAACCGCACTGAAGCGCTCTCTGCGAGACAGCAGGACAACTCGAAGAGGAAATTAAACGTCCCGAACCTGGAAGATGGCTCCCTCACCGTCCGAGCTGCATATGTGCCCGAGGTGGAACACATCACTCAAATGAACTGGTCACTGGCGAACAGGTTAGGGGAGGGAGTAGAGGAAAAACAGATCCAAGCCCAACGGCACGCCTCGCAAACAAATCGGATGACGGAAATTACTGGCAAGCTGAATGGAACTTACAACAGGAATTACCACAACGTAGAAGAAAGGAACGATGGCTTGTTATCAGGAATGACGACGGTTGAAACGTATTTTTCACAATTTCCCATCCCAAACGTCCCGGAAACAATCGCTGACTCGAACATTACTATGGAATCTCCGGGAGAAGTGAAGATATTCAACAACTTAACTGATTACATTCCCGTTTCAGTACAGAACGGGACTCATGAACTTTTCAAAATGAACAAAATCGGCTCATTGAATTCTACTTTGGAACTGCAAGATGTGACAACCTTCAAGTCCAGGATGATTTTTTTTCCAAATTTTAAACAGAAAAAGGTTATTAAAACTATACCGAGTGCAATGGTTAATTCAACAGTAACATATCAGGCATGTAACCAAACTGTTTATATATTTTGTCATTTAGTCATATCATAAATCTATTGATTGTCATGTCAAAATATACTGATAAAAACATATTATATAAGTTTAGGTATATATGACATGAAAAGTTCAAACGAAAATATTCATTTTTGTCATCATTCATTTCAAATATTCAGCTGAAAAACTAAGTAATTCGTTAAGTTGGAGCAGCTTGTACAAAGGACTAGGATTAGGATCAGGTTATAGGGCATCAACATCAGGGTTATTATGCCCTGACTGTTGGGGTTTATCTAGGGTTAAATCTGTTATCCATTCTTTTAAATGTTTTCCGTTTTTTAGTGCTTGTTTACATTACGTTACATAGTACTTGGTGTTAGTTATATGTTATGTTATGTTAGTTATTATAAGTGGAGTTATATTCGTACACACAGACAAACACAAATATAGATACAAAACCATTTTAAAAGCAGAAATATAAATTATATATCTTAAAAAGTAAATTAACAATAAAAATTGAAACAATAGATAAACAATTTTAATATAGCAACAATACAATACAATTAGATTTATATGGTGAATACTACAATAATACATAAAACAAAAACCAGCAACACAACAACAAAATACAAAAAAAGAAAAAAAAGAAAAGGCAAGTTGATTTATTTTTTTTTTTTTTTGGTGAAGGGGAAGGGGGGGATTAAATTTTTTCATATATGCCTGTTTCTATTAAAATGTACATAGGTTTGCCTATATTGGATTCATGGTTTACCAGGGATGCCGACAGTTGTCTTGGGAGGTTTTTACGTGCTTGTACAAAGGTGTAAGGAATAATTATAATTCATCAGTACTGTAATTTCAATAAATTTTAAGACTTTTGTGTTAAGAATTCCCCAATTTGCTTTCTGTGCTAATTTCTCCTTTAATTTATTAAATTTTTATTGACGTTTATGTGAACAATTAGTATATCGTGGATATATCTCTATTATTTGCTAGCGATTGCAATTTAATAGAATTATGATGTTTATAAACTTTTACAATTTTAAACCATGTTTTTGTAAGTGTATCTTACTCTGGTTATGACATTGATTAGTATTTAAAAAAATATTAAAAAATTCAATTTTCATTGGTATAAAATATTCAATTGTATCCTGTATTTATCTATTTTTCTGAAAAGAATGGTAGTCACTAATTTTACAACTACAGTTTATTGAGTACTACTTACATTGTTTTTTTCTCACTTATATACAGGATTTGAAGTCGAATCGTTCAAATGGATTCAACTCTCTTTGGGGGATGATTGGTTTCCCACATCACCAAGGGAAAATCAAGGCCCCTCCGGACTCCTACGTCACATTATTGATGAGGTCCAGCGAGCCAGCTATCTCTCCGATGAAGACTGATTATTTTACACCCGTGACATTGAACTACACCTGGAAGGAAACACCATGTCAAAATCCTTACGGTCAAACCGCAGCTGGAGAGTCGCTGTTCCGCACCAGGTGGAAAAGCCGTTCGGAGATCCAAGAGATCTCTCAAAGGCCGAAATGTACTACCTATGAACCCCATAAGAGATTAGCGAAAAATACTTCAGATTCCAAGGAGCACGAAAGAACAAATAATATACCAACAGCAATACCATTCCCTTCCAGAGTAGTAAACAGAAATAATGCTTTTCTTAATGTTTCAAGGAAGTCGAACCAAATAAACCTACTCCTGCAATGACATTTAAAACACATAAATATGTAAATAAAAGTAGTTGTCACATTTTATTGAATTCAAAATAAATTTATTTTAATTTATCCGCAGTCTAAACCTTCAAAATTTTTTTTATGGTCAAAAGAAGTATTAATTTTTTTTAGATGACAGAAACTCAGTAATGGAGGAATGGAAGTGGGAGAAAAGCTTCAAATTAAATAGTAAAATAAATAATTTTGGTTTTAAATTTTTATTTAATATTTAGGATTTTTTAACCCCTTTTCCTTTCCTAATTAATTAATTTCCTAATATAACTGATATAATGTTAATTTTCTTATCGTTAAGCATATCTATTTGAGTATTATTTTCGTATTATTGACTACTAGATGAGGTTTGACCATTCATGCAAATTTGAACCTGGGGACAGGACGTCCACTCTCGTCTTCATGATAGATAGCCTTGAAGATGGCTTACAATGTAAGCCGAAACGTTAGCAGATATTTTTTTTAAATACATTTTTTTAATTTGTATTTTTTGGATCTACCTTGACCGAACCCCAACAAAAATTCATCTAATATTACTAAATTCATTAAAAAAAAAAAAAAAAATGTTATCAATTAATTCATTAATTTAGGTTGTTATAGTGGTCGAAATAATCCTGATTCCAGTCTTTTATTAACTAATTTATAGTGAATATATTAAAGGGTATTTATAGGGCGTAATAACCTAGAAGTTGATTGCCCCCATTATGATCTACTACTACTATTACTAAATTGATATAATTTATGAGGAAAAAATTGTTGTCTGTCTATACAGTTTTACGACAGTTTAAATTCTTAATTTACTAGTGTTGAGGGAAAATCTCATATGAAACGGAATAGATAGATCTTGAATTCTTAATTTCAGATTCTCAGAAAATTTAAAATATTTTTCCATTAAAATTTCGGATTCTGTTTGGAATATTATTATTTTGATTTTAGGGTTGATTTCTTTCGCTTATTTTGAGGGGGAAAAAAAAGAAGAGGGATATTTCCTGTTAAATAGGGGCTGGGCAGAAAGATGCCTTTTGAAGCATGTGCTGTGTACGGAAAGGTGCCATAAACGGAAGCTGGCCCCGCCACCTAGATCATCTTTAACTCACGCACGTCCACCTTCCCGCCTGATATATGGGCTCCTTTAATTTACCGAAGGCACTGCTCACAAGATCGGCCGTTTCCTACAGAAAACAGATAAGTCTCTAATCTTGAAATATGACCTCCGCCAGCTAGAGCAATTGAATGCTCCTTTCCCTTAGAGATCTACCCTGCCGAAATTGGACGGCCTTCACCAGTAGCCATTAAAATATATTACCCTCGCTGGGGGATGGAACTTATAGTAAAACACAGTGCTATTGGTTCACGATTCCAATTTGATTCACCAATAGAACCGTACTTTTTAGGTTTAAAAAAAAATTTTTTTAATTAAAATTTCAAGTCCTTAATTTTTAAAATCGGTTTTATTTTGCCTTGATTTTAGGATCAATTGGGACAACGAAAGAGGTTTAGATATCGAAAATAAGAATTAAATGGGAAAATATAAATAAAATTACACTCAATTAATTTTAAAAAATAATGTAGATGTTCAAAATGAGAGTTTTTTTGACCGCAGATATTATTATTAGATTATTTTAGTTGGGGTTCGGTCAAGGTAGATCCAAAAAACACAAATTTAAAAAAATGTATTTTTTTTAAAAGGATTATCTGCCAATGTTTCGGCTTACATTGTAAGCCATCTTCATTTCTGCCTATCATGAAGACGAGAAAGGACATCCTGTCCCTAAGTTCACATTTCCATGACTGGGAATTCAGTCATAGAATTATGAACTTCGTCTTCATGGTAGCCCTAAAGATGGCTTACAATGTAAGCCAAAACATTGGCAGATAATCCTTTAAAAAAATATATTTTTTAAATTTGTGTTTTTTTTTTTTTTGGATCTACCTTGACCGAACCCCAACTAAAATCTAATAAATAATGTAGACTTTTCTTTCGCTCCTGGATCTGAAACACAGTCATCACAGACCTTCCATAGTAACATTCCCTTCGGCCTACAACCAGACCTATGCTCACAGACATACTAAAGGATTTATGATGTTTTCCGACTTCAAGTTATGGTACTATTTCTCGATAAGCCTTTAGATGTACAACTGAAGAAGAGGAGGTGTAGTCACGTTTTCGAAGTCACCGCACCCCTGTCATTAACTGCCGAGAATAGAAAAACCATTAAAAACATACTCACCCCTCACAACACATACATTTCTCTACTTCTATCCCCTGTGTCATTTCAATACCTGACAAAGGTTGGCAAGTCAAAAGTCGAAAACTTAAATATTTTTGAGTCTTTCATTCATGTAAGTTATCTATGTTTTTCCACCTAAACATTTAGATTGTTATACAAATAGTTGGCGCGCTAAATGTCCTTAATTTATAAATAAATAAACTGAAGATGGAATAATGACTCGTTAATGACTAAAGTTAAGTAAAGAAGACGTAAGGTTGGGGGGGGGGGGGCTTAAGTTAAGTGCTGTTCACTTTACATTATATTTTTACAAAGAATATGTATTGTAGCCTTTCATTATAAAAGAACGGCTAAAAAATCAAATTCGTTATTTCAGTTACTTTATGCAAATCTTAGTATGTATGTAAAACATATATAATTTTTTTAAAAAAGTTTTTTTTCACTTTATGACATTTTTACGAAAAACATAGATTAAAGTAATATTTAGGAATGTACTATAAGGATTCAGGAGATCATATCCTTCAGGCGAGCTTATACCTATTTGGTTTTCGCAAGCTGATAACTTCTACTCATCTCCGTTTTGGATAAGTATAACCAAATTTATTTAACAACTCTTTTCCTTTTAATAGCTGGTGAACCAAGTGAAATCTTCATTGTTGACAAAAGTACAGAAAGGAAGTCTTATATTTTTACTTTATCCTTCAACATTAAGAATGTATTTACATTTGACAGTCTATTTTTACGAAATAAGTGCTTCCGTTGCTAGTTGAGTAGAACAACAAATTGAGAATATCTCAACTGAATTTTTCACAAAAAGCGGCATTTTTTGTCAGATGTCCCAGGGTAAAAGATACCTTCACTGGGTGGGGGAAGATATCTCATGCTTATTGTCGAAAATAAACAGTGATATATCAAGGGCGAAGATAGAGGGGTGAGAGGGGTAAGTAAATACGGCTGGGGGGAGTCTTGCACGGTGAGAGGGGTGGGTTTCTGCATGGGACGGCATCTGCGGCCTCATTGTAAAGTATAATCCACCCTTTGAGGCTTGTAGGAGGACCGCTCTTTCTTTCCGGCTTACCATACCCTTTATTAGGATCGGATCTCACCACCTGCCTCTTGTCCACATCCTTCACCCTCATATAACTACTCGCTTTTACCATAGATGGCTGTAAATGTACAAATTCTCCCTCATAATGTCCTTTTGAAACAAAAAAAATTCCAATTATTTCAAAAATAGTTTTCCTAAATTTAAATTTAAGGGATGAAGAAAAATACAAACTTTATCTTTAGGAATGTTTTAAATCTGGGGTGGGGGGAATTTAACCCGAATGTATGTGTCCTCTAGTCAAAGCTATATAAGCCTAAGTTTTCAATTTTTTTGGGGGAGGGTTGGGTACCAGAAATGTCAAGTTGCGCTTACATAAATTTTTTAAAAGGGACAATTAGTTTAGATTACTGAAACTAAACAAGTATTTGTTTATTGATGAACTTCATAAGTTACCCAGGAAAATTGAACATAATTGATTGGGGGTTTATCTAGGCCATAAATTTTTAACTGTCTAGGGGCCACAATTAGTTGTTTTCTTTGTGAAATTTGACATATATCTTTGAAAAATAAATTAAAATACTATATTGGTTGCAGATAGATATGAGTTTGTAAACAATCAACGTCTAGAATATCAGGCACACTATGTTCGTTCAAGAGTGGGTGATTATATAGTTTAGCGAAGATGTTTAAAGTTAGTTGTTTAAAGAAGTTTATTCAATAATTAAATTATTAATTGTTGCTATTTTTGCAACATAATATAAATATTTTTGCTATATTTATAAATTTATTTAGGTATACTCGTTTTTTGAAAATAAGATTTCTTCTTTTCCTTTTCATAAGTAATATCCATTGTCAAGCACTTTAATATATTCTTTTACATTAATACTTTTATTTTTAACAATATACAATTCTCTTATTTATTGTAATAATGTCACGGTCGTAAGAGTCAAATCACAATCAATCCTTAACACATTTTATACTAGTATTAATTTAAATGTATTTATTAAAATTTAGCCCACCAACATAATATACTTATAAGATCTCAAAACAAATTACTATTGTGATTACAGGTGTTATTCCACCTTCTGGAAGAGCAATTTTTAAAAACGTAAATAAATAACTATAACTAAAATAGATGCAGCCCGCTTGGCAGATGAGTCTTGCTGGTCATTAGTTCAGGTAAAATTAAGCAGATGTCCAAAGGTAGAATGAATTTCCAATTGAGTGTCTGACTACTTTGACTTAGCCCTGTCAATCGACCGATTGATATGCGGTTCATTTAAACCATTTTTGCAGACTTCTCTCCTTATGATCTCTTTGTTATAACGTTGCATAAAGTTTATATGTAGACGTTGTATTTCAACAGTCCTCAAGATGGCCCACAATCTGAGCCGAAACGTCTGCAGATATTAAAAATACAATTTTTAAATTGAATTTTTTTTTTTAACCTTCACCGTTCCAACAACTTTGATAAAAACGCTTATGACTGAAGACAATACATCGCCAGGCCATGTCGTCTCATTCATCTGCATATATCAAGTCGCATGGCCCGCTAAATTTCAAATCTCCCACTCATTTCATTTCCCGTAATTCCAATTTTAACCTTCCTTAACACAAAGTCATAGTATTAGGTCAATCTTTCCTTAACCTCAGGAAATCCAACCCTCTAAATATTTCGGGTATGAATAGTTTGCCAAAAATCGATCTATTCATGCCCATACCGTTGGACACGACTTTTGAAAACATTCTTCGAATTCAATAGAGAGTATTGATCGAGAGGATCTTACTCGGGGGAAATTAAAAATATGGCTCTTTAAAAATTTGATATATTACCTACCTAGGTAAGGACGGGAAGACCGTCACTTCCCGGCTGACGGTAGTTGCTGTATTTTTGAGAGATCCCAAGTAAGGCAGAGAAATTCGCGACAATTACACAGTAGGGTCCAGAAATGTCTCCTTCTCTATATTCCCATATTCGAGGCGCCCCTCTGAATTATTCAGTTCCGAGTGAGTGAGAACATCTCTCGCAAGCATTGGTTCTGCATTACGCCCAGCGCTCTATCTTGTGTTGAGTGTATTCTGTGAGCGTCGAGAACAGAAAAGTGAAATATCCCCTGCAATTCTAGATATGTATTCTATACGTACTCTTGATAAACTACTCTTTGGTGTAAAGAGTAGTTCATTACTTATCAGACTTAATTTTGACTTGTACAATAAATGTCGCTTTAAATCAATCCACTTACTATGATCGAAATGTAATCCGGACATGTAATGTGGAGCATGGATGCCTCACGAAGTTATGTCTAAGTCGTTTTAATTATATTATATAGCTGCTTGTGGGGCAGTAAATGGAGAATCAAAATAAATGAGTCCAAATGCGTACAAGTCAATTTTAAATTAAGAAAAGATTCTCCTAATAATGTTACATACAATAACATACCTATACCTCTCTCTGATTCAGTCCGTTACCTAGGGTTCCATCTTGACTCACGACTCAACTGGAATGAACATACTAAAATCAAACGACAAGAACTCAACAGACGCCACGTACTCTTATACAGCCTTATAAATAGGCGCTCACAGCTCACAGACAACTAACTGACCATCTACAAAACCATAATACGACCAATCTGGGCCTACGGTGCAGAACTGTGAGGTGCCGCTAAGCCTTCCAATATCCAACGAATACAATCCTTTCAGTCCAAAATTCTTAGAATAATTGCTAACGCTCCATATTATATGTCCAACTCTACCCTTCATCACGACTTTAATATTCCTGTTGTCAAAGACCTTATTTCCACCCGCTTCAAACTCTTCCATAGTAAACTCCAATTTCATCCCAATCCATTTCCCCAATCCCTGTCGTCGGACTCCAATCCTCACAATCCTCCCCGGCGACTAAAACTAAGACCACCTGGGCCTTAATGCCTAAACATATTGTGAGTGGGGTCGATGGGCCCCTTCTCCCTGCACAGTGATGACCATTTATTTATTTATTGTTAATTTTATTTTTATTTCATTATATTTTTCTTTCTTTTATTTTATTTATATTATTTTTATACATGTACATTTATTTTAAGTCATCAAATTACAAGATGTTACATAACAGAATGTAATAAATAAAGATTTTTTTTTAAAATATAGCTGCTTCTTTGTTAGAAATACTTTACCAAGTTGCAAATAAAATAATTATGATTTACTTCTAATTTTACTGTGAGGTACTGACTTCTGGAGATAATATACTGTGATTAATTGGTTATATTAATAGGACATCGTGATTAAACTTTTACAAACTGGCTGGTTGATTGGAGATGTGTTGTTGGTGGCTGGCCGTATTTCAAACCACCTCCTCACTGGCCCTCTCTCTTGAGTCAACTCTACTTATATACAATTAATGAGAGGGAATAGAATAAAAAATCTATCTGTCCCAGCCGGGAATCGAACCTGGATCTCCTGCTATCCGGGCCGGTGCATTTACCAGTTATGCTACTGGGGTATGTTATGGTCCTGGTAGCATACATGGTAAATGCACCGGCCCGGATAGCAGGAGATCCAGGTTCGATTCCTGGCTGGGACACTTTGATTTTTTATTCTATTCCCTCTCATTAATTGTTTAAAATTTACGTGGGATAAAATACCACAACCAAATAAAATATCTACTTATATACGTATATGAGTGTGTGGAGAATAATCCCTCTTGCAGGAGCTGTGTAATCTAAGCATATTCCCCATATTTAATTAAAGAGGGGCATAAATATGAGTAAATAGTAAAATAGAAATTTTGTATACTAGTCAGAGAGAACATTATGATATAGGTATGATCTCACACATCATAGGTACATGCGTTATTTTTTAACTTTTTTTCGTAAAAATTCTGTAAAATTCAAACGTTACGATTTTACACCTATTATGCTCTATGAACTTTCCATTAACTCAAATATTAACTAAGATATTATGATTATATATTACAAAACCCTCTTTCCCTCATCTGATTTAAATTTTTAAAAAAATACTTCTATTATTCAATTCTAATTGTTTTCATTTTTGCAATGCCTAAATCCCGAATTGTTTCTATTTACAGTTGAAATTATATTGTTAAATAAATTCTTAGTATGCGTAGTTTTTTTTTTTTATATTGTAGTATGTTATCAAATTACATTACATATATATTACATACCTTCGCTGCACAATATTTTTTTTTTTTCAAAATGCTAATAATAAAGATGATCCCTCTCTCCCTTACTCGGTCGGTATTAAAAATTAATAAACTCATTGAACAGTTAGCAAAAATAAGCATAAACCTGATGATCATAAAAGAGGTAAATATCTATAGCAGAATATATATTAGATTATGTAGACTTTCCCTTACATATTTAATGGTGATGATATGTAGTAAATGTATGCGATGCAATTTACATTAAATTATTAACGCATTTCCTCTGGGAAGAAATTATATAAGCATCTTCTGAACACATTTTTCTGCTTCTTTGTGAAATATGCCTACGATACAATACGCAATGTATATAAGATAACAGATATGTAGACTGGGAAAATATCTGTTGCCATGTAAGCGTCATTAAACTTTTCTTTTCCATACCTTATATTCTCCGTCTTCCTTGGTTTCTGTACATCTCCCGTTGGCTAGCTTTCTTTTCCAAGTGGAAGTATCAAGTGGAAATTAATTAGAAGTTTAGGCGAGTTTAAACAAACTTCATCTTTGTGAAGGAAAGGAAGCTTGTATTCTTAGGGAATATTCTTATCGAAAAATCGTTTCACTACTCTTCACATCTTCGAGAAATGAAAATATCTCTCCGGGCATTACAAATTTATCGCTTTTACTGATAGAAAAATACTGAACTTATTTATTTGATTCTGACAAAACTTAGGACCGATAAAAAATAAAATAAAATTCGACGTAATATTTTAGGTTCTTTGAGAGTGGAGAAATAAACGCCGCTTCTAATAAATTTAATTGGCAGTTGTGTAAATTTCGGCTCAATTTTCATAATTTTGTGAATAAATTTATTAATTGAGTTGGAATTTAATTAATTAATTTATATCTTTCAAACAAAAGTTTTCTAAACCATAAATAACTAGCTGAAATATTTATTATTTTTTACTGTTACATCACAATGAAAGAGATTTTAGTGTGGTGCAATGCTGATAATAGTGTTCATTACCCTTTTTAAACGAGATGTACTATAATTTGCTTGTTATTAATTACACTTATTGCAGTATAATAATAAAACTGGTTTTATAATTGTTTATATTTAGCACATTTTCTGTAGGTGAGGCTGTGCACAGTATAGACCGAGGTCACATCACTGTGAAGGATATCTATAGTAATTCCAGATCACATTCACAGATAGATATGAAGGATATGGCTACATAAAAGTGTGCTGTATAAGATTACATTAATTTATTCAATAAACTCTCTCCTGCCCCACTTGGCTTAAGACATTCTCGAAGTTTACACTTTAGTTCTATGTTGAAAAGGCTTAAGTTATTGTTAAAAAGAATCCATCCAAATAACGAGGAACGATTATATTCACTTAAATCCATGAAAAATCTCAGACTTTTATCAATCCTTATTTTACAATATTTTTTATTTGTATATTTATAAACAATTAATGAGAGGAAATATAAATAAATATTTATTGTATATTTATGTATAATTGCAATTTGTTTTTATACTTTGTCATCTTGAATATTTTCGTAAACATTATATTCAAATGGAATCCTAATACATTAAATTAATTTAAGAATAATTCTTATTGAAGAAGAGTTCAATAAGGAAAAAATGGGAAAAAAACACTGGAAATTTTTTTAAAATCGTAGTCCCAAGGCTATCTAAGTAATTAGTTATTTTTCCTGATTTTAAACATTCTTTTTATTATTAACAAGCAATTAAATCGAGTGTTTACGTGTATTTCCAGAGTGATACAAATAATAAAAATCTATAATAAGAGGATAGCGATTCCCGATCAGCGGTTTTTATACTTTCCCTACCGCGCGTTATGGCGAAGGTAAGGAAAATATGGCGCTCGGTGTAAATATTGAATGCAGAAGGCTTCATACCCTACCTGAAGGTATATAGTATGGTCGCCGGGGGCTGGCCTGCGGTTGCCACGCAAGCCAATTGTGGGGGGGTAGCCAAGGTTACTTTTAAGACGGAAAAAAAATTTTCCTCTACGACGCTCTTTCTGTGGAGATCCGTCGGTAATGGGTTTATAGTTGATCTGTTATAAGAAAATCTCCCTACTTTAATAATTATTAGATGATTTTTGTAGGGGTTCGGTCAAGGTAGATCCAAAAAAATACAATTATTTTTATTAAAGTGTATTTTTTTTTTTAAATTATCTGCCGATGTTTCGACTTACATTTTAAGCCATCTTCAGGGCTATCTTGAAGACGAATGGGGACGTCCTGCCCCTAAGTTCACATTTCCATGACTGACTGCTCCCTACTTTTATTCCATTTTGAATGGGACTCGCAAGCCTGGCGCAGCGGGTTCGAACCCCTCTAAGAACAACGCAAACTATTATCTAAAAGTAAAAATCCGCGCGGTGCTTTAGCCGTTTAGAATAGATTAGTTACTTCCAGATGACTCCCATATGGATATTTTAAGAACTCCCAGGAGAGTTTGAGGGAAAAATTTTGTGTACAAACAGTAAATTTAAGTACTGAAATAACTGCAGACTGAGTAATTGACGTTTACTATTTGGCAATCCGGTCACACAACCTTCTCAACTATGAAAAATAAATAAAAGCTGGATGGCTATAATTATTTATAGAAAATTGAAAGTACTATCATACACAATTACATAAATATATATAATATGTAAATTTATGCGTAGGTTTATATTTGTGTGTTGCATGCTATGTTTATTATGAACGCAACTTTTTTTAAATTAACAAAACTCGGTATTGAAGCTTTCTACAAAGATGACTTTGATAATGGCTAAATGCATGGTTCGAGAGGTTTGTAGAAAAAATCTATTGATTAAATGTTATTTCTTTTAAATAAAATAAATAATTAGTAATACATTTGGTAATACCAGCGATATAGTATTTTCTTAGCGTGTTCCCTATTTTTACAGAAAGTGAGCCTATGTAAGGGACATAACACCAACTATTGAATTTTTTTTTACTATTTTCTGGGTCTATTGTTTTATTCTACTTTTAATTTTCTTCTTTTATTTAATAATTTATCAATAATTTTTGGTTCGAGGCCATTGTTTCTGGCTATTTTTTTTAATAAATTTATAACCTCATTTAGGTACGCATCATTAGCTAAAGGCACCGTTAGGAATCGTTCAATGCAATACACACACACACACACACACACATATATATGACACTAGATAAGCTAAAGGAATATGTCTTAACAGAACAATCTTAAAATGTATCATAACGTCATAATTTTTTTTTTTCNTTTTTTTTTATTGCTATATCTGTCTGGGTAGGTTTATGGAAAATTGAATAGTTAAAATTTTGCCAGTCATGACTTATAGTCAACTTCGGAACAACCTGTTCCTCGCCGAACCCCAAAAAAAAAACGATTGGGGAGGTAAGATTTACGTATATATTGATTAGGTGTATGGTGCCTGGGAATATGGACTTGAGCTTATCAATATACCTATATGCCATACTCGGTCAAATGCTTGAGTGATATCAGAAAATCTTTTCTATTTTTTTTTACTCAAAAGATGATCAAATGAAATCTACAACACGAAATACCGCTGGACAGAAGAATACTGTGGACTGAAGCCAAACTGATGAATATGAAAAACATTTTAGTAATTAATGATCATTCGTTTCAGAAGAAATTTTTCAAATGCCTTGGACAATAAAGGAAAATATTGGTCTGTGATTTGAGAAGGGTTATTTCAGAAACCTTTCAGGCGATTGGAAGAAACAATTAAATAGAAACGCTTGGAAAACAATAGCTTTTAGGGGTAGATTTCGAAGTATTAGCCCGGTGATGAGTTCATGGCCGGATGCTTTGCGCTTAAGCAGATGGTTAATAATGTACTTGACCTCAGAAGGTGTCACTGCCTTAATCGGTAAGGACATTGGTAATGGTGTTTCCAGTGATTCCTCAACCTCCGAGTTATTGGACAAATTATTGGGATCTAGATGAGGAGTAAATGTTTACTTTAGATGCAGGGCAAACATTTGGGCCTTGTCTTTGTCGGAAGAGGCAGGAAGTTGCTGAAACTGTTATGGGATTTGTCCGTAAACACGAAATCTCTTATGTAGGAAATCACCTAGATTTTGTTTTACGAGACGGGTTTGTTATAAGTAGAATGCGAATAGAGTAGTACTTGCTTGCGTAGATGACGGGTATGAAACAAGTGATTCGTCGTGAGGAGCACGTATTTTAGTTATTTCTGCAAGCTCTTTACTTAAAATAAGACAAATTTGTCTTGAATAACAGACTCCCTTATTAGAGAGTAACGTACTGTTGACTTATTCACCCTCTAAACAAGACAGAGTAACGTGAGGTTTTCTCTCATCTATTGATAGGTCTTCCAATGCGGCTCTATCACAATTATATGTTTTAAATTAATTTTTAAGGCTATCCTTTCCCATAACAATCCATAGATCGGAAAAAATGTCAAGTCAAACATGAGCAGAACACCATGCATGCTGATGAAAGCCAAAATTTAAAAGTAGATCGCCTGGTTGCCAGAGTCACCATATGACCAGTATTTCCCTTCTGGTGCAACCATGCACCATCATGGTCCTGATGTGATCTCCACTACATTGGTTAAGCTAGTATGTTTCGATTAAAACCTTTCCAGAGCGGGACTTGAACCCACGGCACCAGACTTGAGAGTCATCACCCTATTAAGTCAGCACCACTAGTTTGTGCTGTTTACCGTTAGTTTTTTTTCTATTAATTACATATCTCTTCATTATTTTGGCTATTACATCAAGTTTCCTACTAAAAATAAGACACATCAAGATGAATGAGTCACATATTGCTTCGGCACAGGAAACACACTACAAGGTATTACTGTTAATCAAAAGATTTCTCTGATACCTTAGGATATCCTAATCAATGTTTCAGCAATAAAGTCAATTCGAATAAGTAACTGTGAAAAAAACACATACAATAATAAGTAAAACTAAAACTGGCTTATTTTGAAGCCTTAAAACAAATAATACTAAAAAATTTTAAAAAATAAATAAGTGTACGCTTTTATTTTTTTAAATACACTCTTTGTAAATTTAATTATTAAACTAACGGGTTCGTTTTTCAGGAATTCATTTGGAAGAAATACTTTTAAACACTCCGATATATTTTATGGGATAGACTTAAATATCAGTAATATAATTAAGAACTAATACTCATTTAAATCATACCTCTGGCCACATATCAATGCGGCTGTTTTCTTTAAACAGTCAATGGAATATTGAATTACATTATTTAAAAACATATCGAAGCATATATTTTTTTCAGGGCTTAAAATGAAGTACAAAATCATATTATTTTCTCGCAACTAAAGGTATACTTTCCTCATATACTAATCCTCTTTCTTCTGCTTTCAATGTAACCTTGTTGTAAAACTGTATCATCATTTGGTATTCTTAATTACTACGTATAACGCCACTCGACTCTCCATCTTTCTTTTCTTATTTTCTCCTGTTTATAAATACCTTTAATCACAGATTAGACCCATTTCTCTTTTAAGGTATGGTTATATTACATTTATTTATTAATTTAATTTTAAATTTTATATATATTAGCCATAAGTGTATTAATTGTATTTTTATTTATTTACATTAAGTTATATTTATGTAACTATCATTATATTTAGGAACAACTCTGCGTTAACTACAAATTTATTTTCTTCATACGCTATCTCTTTTTTTTTTTTAATATTTGATTATTATTTAACTTAAATAATTATTAAATTTATTTTTATTACAAGTGAGACAGAACCTGTCTGGTTCATGGTCATGCAGAATTATTGCTACACAAGTCTCCAGTTACTATGTCCTCACAGAACTTTTGGTCTTCAGCTATAATGTAGCTTATAGTGAGCGCTATTCAACCATAACATTTGCAGAATGTTTATAAACCTTTTTTTTTTTTATGACGAGGGGAGGTCAAAAAGTTTTCAGACTACCTACAAAGGAGGGGGTTAAGATAAAGGACTAATACCTTAGCATGTTTATCTACTCACTCACTATGTTCACATAAATTTTCATAATCCTGCCATTTCTTGTCTAGCACACTACCTACTAGGTAATAATATTTGTAATATTTGCCTGGTTTGATCTTAAAATTTGAAATGAACAATAAGGGTACACATATCACGAAGGCTGGCCGAAGACGGGTCCGGGAGATTAGATTACTATTTGTACTAACATTCGAAAATATCTCTCATAATAAGATTTTTTGCAAAAATATTATAGACCATAAATGTTAGGAAATTAAATCAATTATTCTTGAATGAAGTCACACTAAAAATATGGAGGGTGGAAGAAAAATTTTGGTCTTCCCCTATACCCCCTCACTAGCTCGACTGATTTTAGCCATTAACGGATCTATTCAAACGTTTGCAGAAAGAAGCTTAAATACAGAATTTGGTCCCATTATTTTTTAATTACATATGCTAAAGACCATATACATATAAATTAGTAAATAACACAAATTAAATAAATAGTAGTTTTTTCTGTGAAACAGATATATGTTCTTCAATCAATGTCCTTGTTTCGAGATCTAGTAGTATTCGACCTATTCTGGTTAATTTCCTAGTTGAATGTCTTAAATTTATTCTAATTTGCTAATCTATACTCTCTCTCACTCTCACACCCTCTCTCATACATTCTCTTTCTCTTTCTCTCTGACTTCGAAAGGCATGATATCATTCATTTTCACATTTTACTGTCTCTCTTTTTTTCTTTTTTTTTTTTTTTATGGATCCTCACTGTCTCTGTCATAATAGTAAATTATGGTTACCGTGTGACTTTGGTCTATTTAAAATCATTATGAGCTTAAATAGCCTGTTGTTATGATCGGTAGCAAGCGTTGATACTTGGAACTTTTTCAGTTTAGAAGTTTTCATTCCCTGTAGCGATTTTTCATGGTACCTACATCTACATCCTTATGTAGTGTCCTTTATTTTGGGATTATCAGAACATTTTGAAAGGTAGAGGAGTACTTCTTACATGGAATGCTCAATTTAAACAAATGGAACTAAAATAAGGAAAATCCAAATCATTCTTCAAATTGTTATTGATTGAATCTTCTTTCTGAACCCCCAGATTTACGCTCGTCGTGAAAAACTTCATTTTACGGTTAATCAACCGCATAATCAAGCAGTCCGAGGCTAATTAACAGTAAAATGCCTACAACTAGAGGAATTTATATTAGGCAAGCGGAGAGCGGACTGCTGGTGGCCGACCTCTAACCAGAATCCACTATAAATTCCAAACTCGATGCATCAATTGTAATTGAATCAAATCCTTGTTTTCGTCCGAGGTGCCCCCCCCCCCCCCCCCCCGCCATTCCGAATATTTGAGTGTTCTTCACAGCTCATTGATTAACTTCAAAATCCTATATGAATTGAGCTACTTTTGACAGCGTCGGTTTGATTGGACATCCGATCGCTGAGAATACCAGTCCTCAACAAAAATAATGTTCGCAGCTGTGAGCGTCTCAACAAATCTTCTACTTAATATACAGTTTACCGGTAAACAAGTAGGGACAATTTCAAAATTTTGCTCAGGAGTTAAGAAGATGTTCCGAAAATGATTTTACGCGAATATTTGTTAGTTTGTTAGTGGTCACTAATATTTTATTTGGTTTAGCCTCTTCATATTTCAAGTTTTTTACTACTTAATTCAAATATTAAATCCTAGTTTTTCAAATATTCTAATAATAAGAAGAATTGAAAAACAATTACATAATTGATTATCAGAATATATCGCACCATAAATATAGCTTCCAACAAAAAACCTATACAAAAAGTAATTTAGAAACAAAATGCTAACTATTAAACTGTCTTAAAATCTCTTATAAGATAAAATACTTGAAAAAGTTCACATGAATAAAAATAAATTTTAAAAAGAAGAAGAAAAACTAATTTAAAAAGAAAAAAAACTAAGAAAAATATATGGCGCGGGTGCACCGTGGACTGAGCGATTTCCTTGTTCTCGAAGTTGTGGAATATTTGTTTTTGTACATTACACACAATATAATCTCATGTATTATAAACATATATAATCTCGTTCATCAATAAACAAATATGTGTTTAGTTTCATTGGTTCAAGCCCTGGCTGGGACATATAGATTTTTTATTCTATTCAAACAAAGACAATATTTTGCCACAATATTGAACGGCAATTCGTGTCCGCTTCAATTATTATTTAATGGTCACAAAAATAATCAATTAACCACTTTAGTTACCACTGTTATTAGTAATCTTCCTGGTTACATCAAAGTAGGCTGAGACAAAGATATATAGATCCTTATATTAGAATATTAGAATATGGTCCTAAATTTGTGAGTGTTGTGTGTTTAATTGCAGTATGTTTAATGTGTGTATTTTCTTATACAATTTAAAATTATATTTTTTTTATTTTCTTCAATATCCTATATTTATCAGTTACTGTGATATTTTATAATGAAAAATATAAATATATTAGCAGTAATCAGGGTTGCCTGTAATTGCACTAAGAATTGCCGGCTGTTTTAAACAAATGAAGTAGTTATTTAGTTGCTAGTCCGTTCAAGGTTTTTTAGTGGCTTTCGTTTCAGCCTAATTTTGGTTACTGAAATGGCTCAACTCTAGATTGCTGATTATATGTGTTTCCGACTAAGAGGTGGTGACCAAGACCATTTACTACCTTTTCTGCAGAATGCAACCCCATCTATACCCTACCAGGTGGAAGAATGAATAGATTTGTTGATTTGCGGAATCGCATAATCAGGTATGCCATTTTACTAAGTAATTATCACATTCCAGTTCAAGTTCCAACTAAAATTGTTTCTTAGTGTTTTAATGGATAAAATGAACGACATTTACAATACTTTCAGAGGTCGTTATTACTTTGTCAGAATATTTTCTTCCACAAGGATAGGAAATAATGAATCTTTTAGATTTAGGTTATTGAGGAAGGTGTATGTGTGTGTGTGTGTGTATACTTGTATACGTGTATACGCTCTAGCATGTGCAATATTTAAAATAATGAAACCAAATTCTGTATTAAGCTTATTTAATTTATAGAGCCTTGTATCAGATTACTACTCTTAAATTGGTCCAGGCAGAAGAGGATTTTAAGGAAGACAAATCTTTAAAATCGTATTGTTATGAAAAATGGATCTAACAAAAAAAAATAGACAGCATGTATATATATAAACATTCGAAAATATC
>KZ807752.1:83438-97332 GCA_000696205.2 Oncopeltus fasciatus | reverse complement strand
AATAAGGTAGGTTGGAGTATATATATATAATATATGTTGATATACTAGTTGTTATTTCAGAAACGAAAAATTTGTTTGTACTTATTAGGTGAAAATCCAATTTTCTAAGGATTATGTTCCGTGAATTCTAATATTTGTAAAATTCCTATTAAGGAAGTATACAAGTGTAATAAGGATGGCCCTAAGGGGCGCCAGGATAGCTCAGGGGATCCGTACGAGTCTCGCAATCCTGACGCCGCGGGTTCAAATCCCGCCCAGGTCAATCTTTTATTTATAATATAGAAGGTTGTCCTGAGCCATGGGTGTTTAAAATAGGGTGGAAACCTGTAGATAGCCCCTCCCTCCAATGACCCTAAGTGGTTGCAAGGGAGGCTAACACAGCAAAAAAAAAAAACGGATGGCCCAGTACTTTTTAATCTCATCATTCCCAGCCGGTCTAGTGACATCTTCATTGGTCATATTTTCACACTCATTGTTCTCTCTGGCATTATATTAAAATTCCTCTCCCACACTTGCATTTTTACCGAAAAAATGGGAAATCAGTCTAGTTTACTCAACTATTGCATGACGGATTTATTTACATAAATTTCAATCAGCATTTACAAGACTCTACAGCTTCGTAAAATGGTTCTCACAAGTAAAAATGTATAAATTTATTTAATATATTTTTAAAAATTCATTAAAAATAAAAAGGGAGATTGGGCCACACCCAATGAACAAACGGCAGTAGATGAGAGAGATATCCAAACTGTAATTTTTAAAATGAGCTAATATTTACCAGCTCCCTCGCTAGAAATTCATTTCATTAATAAAATCTCCCTCAACTTTTTTTATAAAAAAATGTATGTTTTTTTTAAGCCTCTGAGTCCTCAAATTACTAAATTAGATTGATTTAGTGGCATCTTCATGAATATCGGACAACATTAAGTGTAAAACCAAAACCCCCTATTTAGGCGCTTTATATTCAGTTAAAGACTTCCGAATTAAGTACCAAAACCAATGCTGGGAATAGTACCACATTTGGATCATCAGGTCCTCCATTATGTGACCATAAGGAGACTCAGCTCTTCGTAAAATAATATTGAAATTAAGCCTATCAAATAAATATAAAGATACAAAAATTCTTGTCCATGAATACACGGGATGTGTGTTTGTTGTGCGTATGTATATATATATATATATATATATATAGAGAGAGAGAGAGAGAGAGAGAGAGAGAGAGAGAGAGAGAATTAAACACTCGTAGCTGTGATACATATAATAAATAAGAGCAGGAGGGATAAATAAAGAATCATATAAATAGTAATATATTTTTGTTAAAACTATCGATATACTTTTAAAATTAATAGGTGTTAAATGTAATTCTTAATTGAAAAGAAATCATATTTGGTATTTGGGCTTTTTTATGAAACAGTAGCAGGAGTATTTCTGTAATTATGCAGAAATAGGGGGTTGGGAGTTGGAGGAAGGGGTATTTTAAGATTTATAAAATTTTAAGGAATAAAAAACCTATAATGGTATTCCTTTATTAAAGCTTTGCGCTTTCGAGACTAGATGTATGAGACATGAGGATGAACCTCAGAGCCCAGAAATCTTTCAGACGAAAGTCTAGACTTGATAGAGTCCATTACTAGACTCTGAAAAATTCCTGGGCTCTGAGGATGAGACATGCGTCTCAAAAGCGCTCAGTTTTAATAAATAAATATCATTATCACTGAGAGAAGTTTAACAGTTTTTGTTCCTTATAATTGTATAGCTTCGCCCCAATCCATTAAAATATTTTATCAAATTCATTGATCAAATGGAATTCGTAATATAATTTAAAAATTTACATAACGTAGCTATATGCTAAATATTCAATCATATTCAATTTTTCAGGTGTACAGATTAATTGTAACATATAGTTTTAGAAACGAACATTAAATGATATATAAATATTAGTTTAGTTGTGATGTATCATCTCACGTAAATTTTAAACAATTAATGCGAAGGAATAGTATAAAAAATCTATCTGTCGCAGCCAGGACTCGAACCTGGATCTCCAGCTTTCCGGGCCGGTATGCTATCCATTACACCACCGGGACATTCTATTCCCTCTCATTAATTGATTAGTAAATAAGATATTTAATAGTATAAGTGAAAAGTTTGAGCACCACCATACGTTTCCCTATGGGGCGATCTGCAGCCTTTACATTTAGCCGACATTGCACATTCCGGCCTGTCAGATCTAATTAATTATGTATTTCTGTATATTCGTATTTAATAAAATATAGAAGAATTGTTTAGTTTAGGCAGCTCCAACGATGGATTTATTTATCTTCTGAACAAAGAATTAAAACTGTTTTAAATCTGTCGAAGGCGCATTAAAATCAGCAACATACTCGTAATATATTCCTTAATACACAACTTCTTTTGTTTTAAGTGTTAAGTAAACCAGTGCAGAGAGGCATTATTTCTTGAGGGATCTAAGCAATGATAAAAAGAAAGTTATTTTTTATGTTAAATGTTGTTTTTTTTTGTTTGGGTTCGGTCAAGGTAGATCCAAAAAATACCATTTAAAAATTTTTTATCTGCTAACGTTTCGGCTTACGGACTTTTATTTATCTATAATTTATGCATTGTATATTTTTATTTATTTATTTTAAGGCTTCATTTTGAAGTTAACACGTTTATTACTCGAGAGATGTGTAAATTATGTCTAAAAGTATTATATTTTGACTTTTTACTCCTAGAATATCCGCTAAGCATGTTTAAGCATGAGTTATTATATGGTTTCAAGTCTGGTGGGTCTTTATCTAGGATCACTCCTTTGAGAATCAGGTGGTGCGCCAAGTAGGCTTTTTTCAAAATTTTTGTTGGGGTCTATATGTAATTCTGTACTTGACCAACGTTCGAGGCAGAGGATTCATGAAGTAGCGAATTTCTTAGAAATATGTGTTGTGGCTTTAGTATTTTAGATAATATTATTTTGTTTGCTTAATTTGGTAATCGCCCATTGTGAATGTTTCAGAGGGCGCGTGAAGTAATGAATTTCAGATAATTTTATAATAGTATACTATATTTATGTAAATTTGTACTTGACCTATGTTTAATGCAGGGGTAGGTCTGGTAGAGGATTTTTTTTTTTAAATATTATGTTGACAATTACATATTTTCTTATAATGGGGTCTTACATGTTTTTTGCACCAAATGACATTATCATGTAAAGTAGCTTAAAAAAAAGTTTGTTTAAATAATGTCATAATTGTGCATTAAATTATAATCAATGAATTATTAAAAAACTATAAAAGACATATATCATTCTAATATAGAAATAAACGTTTAATAATTAAATTTTCTTTTAATAAGAAGCAAATTTAAAGAAATAGTAAAATATTTGCTAGGGGATTCACAAAATGTAGCAAGAGAAGGTTATTATTTATTCTTCGCTTTTTATTTTGAAATGTGATTTTTTAGAAACTATTAATGGGTTTAATGAGGGACTTGTTACTAACGTATTCTCTACTCGAATGAGACTGGCGTAGAGAGCCGTATAAGAGATGGTTATATGAAATTTCTTCTTTTTTTTTCTCTTTAGAGTAAAGAGTTGAGGCAGACGGATTTTCCAGTCCCCATACGCCATCGCACACACACGCGGGCTCGGTGAATGGCCGCGATCGATGGGACGAAGGCCCGCTGATTCGGGTCCTGATGAGGGTGGCCCAGAGGTGTGACATCCTGATTTGGGGTTAACTTATGTAAACCTGACGCCCTAGGGCAGGGGGAGGGGGGAGGCCTAAGGGAGAGCCAAACACCGCCGCCTCGTCATCTCATTCAACCCCCCTAAGGGGTACCACAAACTCGCCCAAGAGCCCGTCCCCTTCACTCAATTGCACTACCCCTAACCTTCCTCAGAATCCACACATTCCCTTATTATTCAGTCAAATCAATTAATCCCTAGGTTTCCTTCATTCAGTTAGATCAATGAAATGTTTAAAATTATCACTTTAAACAATTAATGAGAGGGAATAGAATAAAAAAATATAACTATCCCAGCCGGGATACGAACCTGGATCTCCTAATATCCGGGCCGGTGCATTTACCAGTTATGCTACCAGGACGCACTAGATGTCTGAGGGAATTGAATGAGACATCTAGCGCGTCCTGGTAGCATAACTGGTAAATGCACCGGCCCGGATAGCAGGAGATCCAGGTTCGATTCCGGGCTGGGACAGATAGATTTTTTATTCTATTCCCTCTCATTAATTGTTTAAAATTTACATGGGATAAAATACCACAACCAAATAAAATATTTATCACTTTAAAGTATATTCTTCAAATATGAATAATAATCAGTAGTTTTTTTTAGGATCGGATAAACCGATAGAATTTGAAATTTATGATTTAAAATTTTACTGGCCTGGCCCAAAATTACCTATCACCTTCATTCCGCTATTGTACGTAAGTCAAATTAAAAGTTCAAAACTCCAAAGACCGTTAAACTTGTTCACAATTAATGAACAAACTACAAACAATTTTGTTACTGCAAGAGACTATTTGTAAACTATTCAATTCCATTAAAATTTGAAATTCAGATTGCACAAGTTGCTTTGACGTAGATTGAAAAAATAATTAATTAAAATAATGCGGCAACAGCATTATTTATGCGTTACTTATTCCAGTTGACCTATGGTTGTGCCCTCTAGACTAATTAATTGGAAACTCCTTTTTCATTCACATAATTTTCGCAATGTCTCAAAAATTTTTACCACAAACGGATTAATTGTATTAGCATAATTCCTATAGGTTTTTTTATTTATTTAAGTAGTCGAAATTTTATTGTTTATTGAGATGAAGGTTTTGAAATTGCAGAATATTTTTTTTTTTTTTAAATGTTAGAAAATTTGTATTGAGGTGGAACCCTGGAACATCGTTTTTTTTTTTTCTTACTCAATTCTCTATAATCAATATAGTGGTGATCTTGATCTATTTAGTGGCCAAAATATTTTCTTGTTCACAACGAAAAACGATATCTTAAATCTTTAATCCTTTTAAAGTTTACAAAATAAGTAGATATAAAGGCTTTTATTAGAATATGCGTTATATTATTAACTAAATCTTACATCTGGACACACATTTATCGAAGAAGTGATGGAATTACCCAAATAATTAGAATTATTTTAATTAGATAAATTAGAATTATCAGGAACAAAAAAAAATATACCGTAACATACAGATAATACGAAAAAACATTTTTAAAAAAAATATATATATGTATATGTATAAAACAATGTATAATAGAAATCAATATACTTATATGAATCCTTGACTGTCTTCAGCTCTCAATGGTGAGCGCTTTCAGCAGTAGCCGGTCATCCTCGGGCCGAAAATAAACTTGTACACTGTCTTTGGCACTGTCAGTCAGCTGCTGAAAGCGCTCGCCATTAGGACGTGGAAGACAGCCAATGACGACGAGTTCATATTGATAAGAAAAATATTGATTGTAATAAAAATAGTTTAATATGCATCCATATCTTTAGTACAAGCAAATAAAACACGCACTAAAAATAAAAATACATTTTTTTTTTTTAATTAAAAAATGATACATTAAATACAACGCATAAAATTTGTCGTTTTAAGAGTTATATTTGTTTAACAAATAATATTTTCAGATCGATAACACTAATTTTTTTTTAAAGAGATGAAACTAAAATATTGAAATCTTACAGGCGAAAATCCCAATGAAGATTGTCTTCGGCTAACATTGGAAAATATCCCAGTCACTTTTACATAGTTTGTAAAGAAGTTCTTTTTTATTACAAGTAGTTTTTGGAATAAAAAGTGCATATCGCAAAATTTAAATGAAGTCTAATGGTACCTAGACCATTATTATAATCCTCAGTTTGTATTATTTCAGAGTATTTTAAATTATTGAAGCAGTAATTATTATTATTGTTCTTAAAAACCTAAAATATTTTGAGAGATATAATGTTCCATCTATCTGCTGGATTGAATTCCATTAGTCTAAACAAAATATTATGCACTTTCATCAAGAAAACATATATTAGTCATACTTGACATTACCTTCGTTTTGGATTTAGAAATTCGTTAAGAGAAACTGAAAACTTTTGCGGCCTATAAGAACGAAGAGACCCTTACAGAACACAAACACACAACCAAACAAATACACTCACTCACACACGCTTTATAATTTTTGGTACCAAGTAGGCTATATCGGAGAAAATATTGACGAAAGACCAAACTAAATCCCGTTTTCATAAAAGTACATCACATACATGACCTACAATGTTAATTTAGGTCTCATTTCCCGTCAGTTTTGAACATGAGCTATTCAGACTAAAAGTCAAATCAAACGTTACTAGCAAGTTGTGCTAGGAGTACAATTACCCCGGGAAGTTAGTCGGTGCTGAAGAAGCTATTGGCGCTAGGGCACTTAATTGACTTATGAAATGCGCATATTGGAGAGCCAAGACAGTCGGCGAACTAATTGCAGGGCAGGCACCTGCTCCTCAGACACAACCCCTATTTATAACAGTTGTTAGACTTGGAAGCCGCTCGGGAGGCCAGCTGTGTGCCCCAACTTCCACCCTCTCTCCCACCTTCAACTATGCCGAGGAGAGTCTCCTCCAAATTTCAGTGCATCAGGGTGGAAAATTGGGCTCAGCCCCCCCCCTCCCCCCCCCNATAACTTCGTTATTATTATTGTTATAGCATAAATATATCTAAATATCGGCTGCAAAATGCTATTTTCTATTTTTATTATTCATAAAAATCATGTTTGGGTTCACTAATAGTTCAACTGTTCGGGCTACACTGATTGCTTTTTCTGGGTTATAGCGTAAAAGTAACGTATTTGCTCTTAGTGATGTCATCTTTAATAAAGGATAGGGAATCTGCTTAGTTTGTTTTCTCTTGAGATGTCCTCCCCCCGGCATCACCCCTATTGTTTTAATCTGTTTGCATTGATTTAAATTTCGATCATGCTCCTTCCGGACATATCATGACATGGAAATATTTAGGTGTGGCATTCACCTGAAACCCCCTACATGACGTCCACCTAAAATCACCTAAATTGTATTTTTATGAAAATGGGCTTTAGTTTGGTCAATCAGGGTTAAATCGTCAATATGGGCGCCAGGCTAGCTCAGGGGATCCGTACGGGTCTCACAATTCTCGCGGGTTCAAATCCCGCCCAGATCAATCTTTTATTTATAATATAGAAGCTTGTCCTGAGCCATGGGTGTTTAAAATGGGGTGGCAACCTGTAGATAGCCCCTCACTCCAATGACCCTAAGTGGTTGCAAGGGAGGCTAACACAGTAAAAAAAAAAAAAAAAAAAAAAAAAAAAAAAAAAAAAAAAAATCGTCAATATTTTCTCCGGTATTGTCTATTTGGTAACAAAAATGATAATACGTGTGTGAGTGAGTGTATTTGTTTGATTGTGTGTTTTTCAGTTTCTCTTAACGAATTTCTAAATCCAAAACGAAGGGCTAAGTTCGTTACAGAGAAAAATCTACCAATAGAAGGTGAGGATTACTTGTCATGTCAAGTATGACTAATATATGTTTTCTTGATGAAGGCGTATAATATTTTGTTTAGACTAATGGAATTCAACACAGCTATGTTTATTATTAAAAAACATTTAAACCAGAAATTTTCTAGAACAATTTTTTTTTCTCAGAAAAATTCAGTGAGGTTTTAAAAACTCATTTGAATTAATACATTATTTATAAAAATTAATTTTTGTTTATATTAATGATCCATCATCAAGTTCATAGATGTTATGTTTTTTTAATAAGGTAGGTTGGATTTTAATTTCCATTTAAGTGGTGGACATCCACTTATGTCAATTTTTTCCCACGTATTTTATTTTTAAATATTGAAAAAATTATTGTTAAAAATGAAAGAAAAATATATTTACTATGAAAGTATGAATATATATGAAGAATCATTTTTTTTTAATTTTCTGAGGTCATTGGTGCTAATAATGTTTTACTCGGTATCTCTCTAAGGCGCATAATATTTGCTCGATCTACAATCTTGGTTCATCTGCTTTCTAGCATACCTTAAATTATATGACCTTCTAGATAAATAAAGATTTACTTCCCAGAAATATCATTCTTAGATAATCTTTCATTTCATTTTGTTTCTTATTTTATTATATTTAATATTATTTTGAATATTGGGGAAGAACAAATATAAATATTTAAAACAATTTTAAAATGGTTAACTAATATATTCACCCCATAAAAAGCTAATTATATTTCTGATCTTTCTTGATAATAGCTATATGGTTCATATGGGTTTTATGGGTCTCTGTGATTTGAACCCAAAGAGCATGTTATGGGCCTTTTTTGCCCCGTTTTTTTTCGAAAAAAAAAAGGAAATTGAGAAGGATTGTTGTTGTTGTTTGTTTTTATTTTGTTTTATTGTAGTATTCACTATATAAATCTAATTGTATTATATTGTTACTATTTAAAATTGTTTTTCTATTGTTTCAAATTTAATTGTTAATTTACTTTTTAAGTTATATAATTCATATTTCTATTTTTAAAATAGTTTTGTAACTATATTTGTGTGTAGATGCGTTTACGAATATAACTTATTGCACACCAAGTATTATATAACGAAAAGTAACCAAGCACTAAAAAACGGAAAACAATTAAAAGAATGGTTAACAGATTAACCCTAGATAAACCCCAACAGTCAGGGCGTAATAAACATGATGTTGATCGCCCTATAACCTGATCCTAATCCTAATCATTTTAATTTTCGATATACCCCTGTATATTTTATTATGACCATTATAATTTTTAAAAAATAGCAAATGATCCCACCCGGGAGTTGAGCTGAATTAGACTCACCGAAAAGTAGACGGGGTTACTGCAGCCAGAGTGGCATGGAGGTAGGGAGTGAAAGAGGTCTCTAGAAGGTGGAAGTGTGTAAGGCTCTCCCTCTCAGAATGGGAGAAAGGGAAATTGCACGGGAACAGCTTCTTGGACATGGACATGCTCCGAGGTAAATGGTCTCGGAGGGAAGTAACCCCTTCCGAGGAGCTCTGAATCCTCCCTCATACATGTCCTTGCGATGAGAGCCACATGTGAGGAACAGGGCACCAATCACATTACAGATGAGGACCAGTAACCAATCACCCTTGGAAGTGCTGCCACTTCATTAGAAATGTTTTCTATAATTCGTGAATGGTTCATAGTTTTGGGGCTCTTGACGAATCATGAAGGAACTACCCCTTATGTGAGGTGTTTCATAAATTTCCTAAGTTTCAAACTTCTCTAACTGAATGTCACAGGAGGGTATTTCTAACATGTTTCTACTTTTAGTTTACATGTTTTATATTTATTACTGATGCTTTTGTAGAGCTCGTGGTCCGAGGTCGGTTGAATAGTGTTGTTTTTTTTTCTTCAATATGTTATTAGACAACAAAAAAAACAGCTATTTATTCTAGTAAATATGATAAAACTGATAAATATTAAGTAGAATAAAGAACTAGATATCCTCATCTACTCCTAATAGTAGACAATAGAAATACTGACAAGTCTTTAGTCGAAATTTATGTATTTTTCTTTATTTACATACTGTAAAATAAGTTACATCTTGTAATTTGCTGTCTTCAGTAAGTTACTTGCTATTGACAGTGAGTTGTTATAACAGGGGGAGAGAAACGGCCAGTGCCACAAACCCCAAGGTTAATTGTATGTACTAAATTTTTTTTTAAATTTATGCTTAAATAAAATATATTAGATTTATAATGTAGTTTTTTTGTTTCTTGCTGCAAAAGTTTTTATGAAAAACGTCTATTAGGAAGGTTTGACGGGCCATATTTTTAACAGGAGAGACTGCTCGACTTTTGAACTTATTCAAGTAAAATAGTAGTTGACTTCTCTACTTGCTGAAATCAGGTGAGGGGAAAACCAAATGATTGTGAATGAGTTTATTTAGAGAATTAAACTTGTTGGAACTGACTAAACAAGTGAATTCCTTAGTATTGCAGTTAATGCGTATTTGTATTTGAACATTCTACACTAAGTAATCCCGGAATGTATCTTTCATCGATAAATAAATTAGCGTTCACAACCACCCCTAGGTGCGGGGACGGGCCGTTGAGAATTCATGGATATTCTAGGCTTTCTAGCGTTCCTGTCACTTTATAAAATTTATATATCTAATTAAAAATTAGAAACAATATACTTATTAATATTCCAATAACTCTAAATAATTTGTAGTCCACATAAACTTAATGATGACTTTTTGTGTATTTTTCTATATGTATATTGGATCAAAAATGTGGCAGTGATATCAGTTATGCTTTTTGGCGTTGGGCCCTTTATGCGACGATCCGACCTTTCTTTGGCCACCTGGAGGGTGTGGTCAACCTAGTCCCTCCGAGCACAACTTCTCCCATAGGTCTGTCTCTGCTTTCACTCGTGTTTGGGCCATATATTTTATATTTTTATATAATGAAGGGCTGAAAGCGCCGCGGGGTTGACTTTGTCTGGTCCTGTCTAAGTCAGGCGCTGATGACTACTAATGATGAACATCTTAAAACCCCAATAAATACATACTTCTAGTCTATTACATTAGATCGGTGATGGTAAAAATTTCTTTTTTTAAATTATGGTAAAAGAACTTCTTAAGAGTACAAACATTCCTTCTGAATTCATTAAAATCGTTCATAACTTCGTTATTATTATTGTTATAGCATAAATATATCTAAATATCGGCTGCAAAATGCTATTTTCTATTTTTATTATTCATAAAAATCATGTTTGGGTTCACTAATAGTTCAACTGTTCGGGCTACACTGATTGCTTTTTCTGGGTTATAGCGTAAAAGTAACGTATTTGCTCTTAGTGATGTCATCTTTAATAAAGGATAGGGAATCTGCTTAGTTTGTTTTCTCTTGAGATGTCCTGACTTTTTTTCCATAGGTACCTCCTCAAGAATGTGAATGAACCAAATTAATATTGGTGTACTATCTAATTAATACTAGTACGCTGTAATTGTTCCCAATGCGAATGTTATCAATAATCCCTTGAAATAATGCTTTCTATCGGATCAGTTATGTACTAGATTGCAGTCATTTCCTTGCTGTATTCTTTCTTAAACCACCACCTGCACAATAGATTTTTCTGCAGTATTACTGTATGTAAATAGAATAAAATAGACTCCCTTAATGTCGAGTAATAATAAAATTCAAGCAGACTGCCGCTTCTCCCATGCCCAAAAGTAATTAAACCTCTCAAGCCTCCAGTTAGCAACATAAAGGTGGGTGCTGTTCTCCGCGGATCCAGTTAGTGCCTTGGGTGGGTGGGTGGGTGGGGAGCCCTGTGGGTTAGGTGGGTTTCTGAGACGAGGACACACACACACTCACCTCAGCCGGCGGTAGAGAGCTATTACCCCTTCATATCTCGACGGAGCCCACCTTGGCGCTCGACTCCCAGCAGACTCACAGATTAAGGACTTTAAGTAGCTCTGTTTGACTAACCTACGCTGCTACGGCACTAGATACGGCGCGCGATAAGCAACCGTCGGCAAATAAACTTGGGACAATACTGTCAAATTGCTAGGAGTGATGAAGCCATTCAGGAAAACCCATCACATATCTCAAAGAAATGGGGATTGTGATTATAACAACTATCATGGCCCAAGTCAACATTATCATGCGAGATGAAATTCTACATAATTACATACTAGTCTATTTTCCTTTTACGTAAACTTCATTGACATAACTTCATTTACAACAATAACAAATTAAGTTTCACACCTTTTTTGCTGATTTTAATACAAACAATAACGAACTTATTACGTTTTTAAATGTTTGTCTTACCCTAAACCTCCCTCTCATCCATCAGTTCATTCTTAAAATTAATTATTTTATTTTAATTTTAAATTAACACTTTTTCAATAGAAAGTCTAACACTTTTCTTATATAAATATATATATATATATATATGAAGGACTTAAAATAATGTGTAGAAACAATGATGCATAAAAATGTATGTAATTTATTATACATACAAAAAAAAATATATTTATTTATTTATGTGAAATTTAAACTGACCCCTATTTTTAGCAGATAAAATTTTCAAAAGTCCCGTCACAGTACCAATATTCATATCTTGATTTGCTTCCAAGAAATCTGTCTTTTGTTTGATCAAAATAAATACATTCACTTGTCATGTCACTAAAGATGATTCTTTTACCCTCATTTTTTTATAGAAGACAAATAAGCGAGATGTAACATAAATTTCATAGGAAGGTAATTGTTGGTCAGGTTTTGATTCATCTGATCAAACTATTCATTTTCTGAATCATCTCACTTTACAACCTGAATTGAGAGTGGTGTCATTGGTCACCTTTCTTCTCATGTGATTGATATTGAATGTCATTTTTTTTAAATTCATTGTGGTGATCAAATTACAAAATGTTTTAATTTAACATAATGTAATAAAAAAATAAAAGTTTAATAAAAATATAAAAACACCCTAAAAACTTATCTTAGTAAAGATTTTTTTTTCAACCTTAAATTTTAATTTAAGATGAATGTTTATAGCAGTTTTTCTTGCAAATTATTTTACTGGAATATTGTAAGTAATTTCGAGAAAATATTTCGTAACGAAATGTACCACTTTTAGATTTCCAGATATCTAAATTTATAACCGTAATAATAATTATATTATTAGCCATAATATTTGAGTTATGGAAAAAAAATTTAGAACATAATATGTGAAAAACTTAATTTAATAAAGTTTATTATAATAACATTTTTTTATATATATATAAAAGAAACGCTTATTAAGGAATGTAACTTGGAAGGGCCCACTCTTCCTTCCCAACCAATTTTCTCATATACTTTTTTCTATATCAGTCTTTAATGAAATGTCCTACAGAGGACCTATGCATAAGTATCTCCACACATTAATTTAAGTCCTTGAGTGATATACACATGTTATTTATAAAGTATTAGGCTTGGGCTACACAGTAAATCTATAAAAATGTGAATCTTAGAAGAAAAATTTCTCATAGCAGTTTCACACTGAAGAACTGATCAATTAGGATGAGAGAGAGATGGCAGGGAATTGTAAATGAATAAATATATTTAATAGATATTTCAACTTTAGTGCTGTTGCCATATATTTCTATCTAATGAATTTACAACAAAAATAAAAATTAAATGGCATTACTAGACAATCGATAATTATTGGATTTTTAGTGAGTAAGATCAGCAAGAATCGACTATTTGTGTTTTAAAAGTAATATTACAGCGACAAAAATTACATCTAAGATCAAAGATGAAATCAAGGCTCAAAGGCACATTTCTTATTGAATTATCGAGGACTCCTTTTACTGATTTCATTTTCACTTCCGAATTACGAAGGAGGAAGTGAAGGGCTTGGACCTTGAGGTTCTGCCATGAGTCACGAAGCTCTTAGGGACTTATACGTCCTTAAGTGGATTCCAGAGGCAAATCATTTAGGGACGTCAAGAAACGTCCCTGCAACGATACTTCTCCCAAACGTAGAGGTTTTGAAACCGTGAAAAACTAGAGGTACACTCTCTCCCGGAATCGTAACAGTCCGCTCGCACCTGTAGAATTACCGGGGAAATGCGAACTCTCTATGAGTATATATAAGGCGTGGTAGCCTAATGACCATTAACGCCAATGAGATTTTAGGGCTTTACTTGGTTTTGTTTGTTTTATTTAAATAATATTACGTTTTAGTCATTAAGTGTATGTTATTACAGCACCTAAACGGGCGACCGAAATCCGAGAAGGCGGAGCAGACAGACTGCCCTCTTTCGTTGGCATAGTAATGGCGAAATCTCTCTCTCTCTCTCTCTCTCTCTCTCTCTCTCTCTCTCTCTCTCTCTCTCT
>KZ807752.1:24846-37648 GCA_000696205.2 Oncopeltus fasciatus | reverse complement strand
AAACTTTTTTTTTTTTTTAAACCTCTCTCTAAAATAAGCTTCATCTTTCTGGTTTTTTTTTTTTTTTCGTTTCAAAATCTAAATCGATATATTGATACGGTATTTGTAAAAATATTTAAAGATTCTTAAACAGAATTTATGTCTTGAAGAATCAAGACCTGAGCACAAAAATCGATATTTTCAGTTTCTTAATTCACATCTTTAAAAAAAATTAATATTGTAACGAATTCATCTATTCACCTCTGACATAAGATATGAATTATAAAATCTGTTAAGGGAAAAGGAAAATTGAACTAAAATTCAAAATGTTTTATGATAAAGTTTAAAAAAAAAGGCAATCTAAAACGTTCAAAGAGGTTTTTTTTAAAAACATTTTTCTAGAAAGATCCTTTAAGATTAGGAAAGTAAGGCGCCTTTCTCCACTCTTATAAATATATATATATATATATATATATATATATATATACATATAATATATAATTATAAAAAAATTTATAAATGTTGGTTTACCTCTAAATCTCCCTTTTTTGTCCACCACCACATTATTTTTCCCAGAAAATAACTTATTTGAATGCTTGCAATGGAAAGCTTAAATACTGGTCCCTAAATTTAAAAAATAAATTGGTCTGCTTATTTCCTAAGTGATATTCATAACCTTTCTCATTCACTCACGTTTTCGGGAAACAGAATGTAAATTGTTTAAAACTATATTGTAAGCAAATAAGCGCTATATACTTCTTTATAATAGCGAAAATAATTATTTTTATTGAATTTTTTTTTTGTAAGTATTTTTGCTTTTAAATAAATTAAAGGAAAATAATAAAAGCAATGATTTGCTTTCTTTTTCTAAACTCTTTGCTTCTAATCGTAGAATTCAGTACCATAATTAGACTTTTCTAACCTTGATTACAAAAGAAAAAGTCAAAATTGTTAACTTTAGTTCCTACAGACAGACCGTCTGCTTCATCCAAGAAAAAATATTGCTTCTGATTTCAGGCTATGATTATCATTTATGGCCTACAGAACTGAAATATTTCAAATCGCTAGGCTTCTGATAACGCTTAAATTACTTTCAACAGATTTCTTTCGGCTTCAGAATAGCATATTTTTACAACATAAAGAACCTGAATGTGGTAGAATTCGAAGAAACGGGAAGCAGACATGACTCTGAAATCATTGCACACATAGGAAACTGCAATTAGTTTTTTTTTTTTTATAGTGAAATTGATATATCATTTTTAAATGTAAAAGGGTCGGTTCGATATTGAGCAAAAACGGACGAATAGGAGTGGGAATTACTTGATATACTAACTGGAAATAAAAAATAGTTTTTCGCAGCAGCGAGCCTAATATTTTTACAGAGTAATGAAACTGAACACAGATTTGTTTATTGTTAAAGGGAATGTCTACATGTGCAAAAGATTATATGAGAATAAACCTCAAACACAAGTATTTATTAACTAAAATACTTAAAAATTCAGACGAGTAAAATGCAGCATTTAATTGATTTAATTCGTTCAAGTTACTAGTAATTTTACTTTTGAAGATTGCTAATATGAAATAGATGTAAACATACTACGGCAAATTTTATATCTATTTCATTAGGACAATAAGAGTATTCCTAAATAAAATTCCCTTGATCCCACATCAAGGAGGCCATTCATCTTTTGAAACATCTTACTTCCTCACTTGGGATTCTTTGAGTCCTGTGTACGTTTCCCGGTAACCTTTACGTCCCCCAAGCACGATGAGATCCTCTTACATAAAAGGAAACCCCCCACCCTTTAGGTCGACGATCTTCCCCAAAGCCTTGGTCGTCGACCTCTTGCTCTAGAGGCAGTCGAGGTTTTACCACCTGCGTAGTCAAACATGGTGCCCATAGAAGACAACTAATGGCATATCGACTTTAAAATAAGGGAATTATAATAATCATTCAAAAGAAGAGTTTTTTTTACCGTAGATATTATTCTTAGATGATTTTAATTGGGGTTCAGACAAGGTAGATCCAAAAAACACAACTTTAAAATATGTATTTTTTAATAAAGGATTATCTGCCAACGTTTCGGCTGACATTGTAAGCCATCTTCAGGGTTATCATGAAGATGAGAGAGGACGTCCTGTCCCTATGTTTACATTTCCATGACTGGAAATGAAGGCTCTCATCTTCATGATAGCCCTGAAGATGGCTTACAATGTAAGCCGAAACGTTGGCAGATAATTTTTTATTAAAAAATACATTTTTTAAATTTGTATTTTTTGGATCTACCTTGACCGAACCCCAATTAAAATCAACTAAGTATAATAATCATTTTATTATAAATAATTTTTTTTAATATATTGTGTTAGTTAGAAATCATCCAGTACTAACAATTCAGGATTATAATTTTTTAATTCATCGATTGTAAAATCCATCTTCCAATTCGTCTGAGACAGCTCTCCGTTACGTCTTGTTTTTAATAACTATAGCATTGATTGAAGTTCAAATTTACATACTTTGAGATACACAAGTTGCTCTGTCGACTATTTTTCAACACAACGCATAGAGGTTACCAAAACACAAACAGCAACAAATCAAAGCAACTAAAAACTTCCATATTTCAAATGGTATACGTGAAACAAGTCAAAGCGAAGCCGGTGATCGCTCAGAAAGTTCTCTAACCAATCGTAATATAATACACTAATGTTATATTAATACATTAATATTATATTAATATATAACACACCAAAACAATAATATCAATACAATCAATAGGCTGCATACTCAATATACATTCACTCGCAAGCTGGCTCATATAAAACTTGATTTAGTCTAAGATACTCACCCTTTTAGCTACTTTTTTCTTTAGTAAAGGTTTCAAAAATGTATTTATTGCGTGTTTTAAAAATGGTTTCACATTTATGAATAAAATACCCTGGATTCTCATAGGATATACGTTCTGAAATAAATAATAAAAATAAATATTAAAAATTATAAAACATTGATCCTTCATAATATTATATAGTATTCAATCAGTCAAAAAATCAGCTGAAATTCAATTACAAAAGTATTCTTTTTTTTTAAATTCTGAAGGAATTTAGCTTATGTCAAAACGTTGTAGTTTAGCTTAATATTTAGTTCAGAACAATGAAACTAAATTGAGATTTGACTTTAAACTGAACGACATGTAAATGTCTTCACCCGGACAGCTGATACATAAATATACTATCGGATAATCTGTTGCGATGAATCTTTTAGGAAAATAGTTCGATTTACTTTTATGATTTATCTTGAAGATGAATGATTTTTCACTAACACTAACACTGCTTCAAATCAACTGTTTATATTGACTCATTGCTAGGGTAGTTACCGGAAACAGTGAACTTTCTTATAACCTTTAATCGTTAGCTTTCAAAGTTTTTTTTGGGGGGGGGTCACTGATATATTGGGCTTATCAAAAGGTCACATCATTTCTTTCAATCATTTCATTTCTCGAGAAAAATGAAAAATAAGCACTAGACAATTAATGCTGTTGGGTTCTACGATATTTACATCAAAAATTCAAACATTTTTTAGCCATGAAAAATTCATTTCAAAAATATATCTTACGTTCAAAAGTATATTTTACAAACATTAATGCTTGTACAAACATAACTAATGTACATTTTCAATATATTACAATTCAACAAACTTTATTATGGTATAGCTTAATATGTCTTGACGATATTTCTCTAGCAAATTCCGAAGAAAAATAAATATTTATTTCTTTTTTGAACTGCGAGCGAAAATGCTTTTAACAATAGGTGAGAGAAGACACCAACTTTTACTTTATTTATCTGGGACAAATGATACAAATGATGGGACAAAGCATAATTTCAAATTTAGAGTTTTTTTTTCAGTCATGGAAATGTGAACTTAGGGACAGGACGTCCCCTTTCGTCTTCATAAAAGCCCTGAAGATGGCTTACAATCTAAGCCAAAACGTCGCCAGATAATTTTTTTTTATAAATACACTTTTTTTTTATTTATATTTTTTTGGATCTACCTTGACCGAACTCCACCAAAAATCATCTAATATTAAAGCATAAGTAAAATCATATAAGTAATAAAAACTGTCAAACATCGCTCGGTGAGAACGATATTTAATTAAAGGTGAGCGTTTTTGAGACTCGATAATTCACGCTAAAGGGCCAGGAAACACATACCAAACAGTATTTAAAAATGTATAAAACCTTAAATATTTACCATTTATACAAAAAAATATTAAATGTAATTATGTTAAATTAATTAAAACCCATTCAATAAATAACAATAAAGTCAAACTACCAATCAATTCTATTATTTATACGATAAATTAGTTATATAAATTGTCAATAATATTATATTAAAATACATAATTCGTAATATAATACATATGTTAAATTTAATTAAGTTTGTGTTATGGTGTTTTTCGATTTTAATTTCCAACATTTCTAGGGTATTTAGATTTGTACCTTTATTTTCATGGTGTAATAAGAAACATTCATGGAGAGTATTTCTGTTCCTTGTAAATGAGTCAAAAATTCACTTTTTTGAAATTTTCTAAAATGATCTTTTACTCTCTTTTTGACTTTTCTTCCTGTCTGATCTAGATGGTTATAAGAGCATTCACCACACTTTATCTTGTAAACCCCAGATTTATCCCCTGGATTAATAATATCCTCAGGTTTGCTTTATAAAAATCCCCCCCCCCCCAGAAAATGCAAAAAATATCATCAACGTAAATTCTCCATAGAACAAAATGTTTAAGGATTTACCCTACTGCTAAAGGTGCTCGTACTTCTTCCCATACCAAGTCCCTCGATTTGTGAGTAAAATGCATTATTAAATTTAAAATAATTTAGTTTAAATAAAATGTTGAAAATTTCCTTAATTTCTTCTGTTATTAAGGGATAGACTGTTTTCTTTCTTAGTATTGTTTTAAATAATGGTAAAACTTCAGATAGAGGAACAGACGGAAACAGGATAATTATATCAAGTGACACTAACTTATATTTCGCCTTTATTTTAATTGACATTACTTTTTAAACGAGGGAAATGCTATTTGTTATGTTAATAGTATATTTATATTTTAAAAAAAAATTAAGTTATTTTACCTCCCCCAATGTTATACAATAATTTATGCAAATATTGATTTTTATAAATGATTGAAATACGAGATTAAAAGAAACCAGAGCGCAATTTAGTTTTTATTTGACTGAAATAATATTTTTGAAAGAATATTTGAAGAATAATCAAATTTAGTATACCTATTCAAAATTCAAGAATAAGTTTGTCATGCAAGACGATAATATATATATTTTTGTTATTGACGTTGAATAACAAAATTATTTTATTTATAAATTTTTATTTCTGTTGCAGTATATTATCCCACGTAAATTTTAAACAAATAATGCAAGGAATAGAATGAAAAATCTATCTGTCTCAGCCAGGTCACGAACCTCAAGTTCGAGCCCTGGCTGGGTCGGATAGATTTTTTATTATTTTCCCTTGCATTAATTGTTTTAAATGATTTTATTTTTGACGGAATGCAATAAATACAAATTTATTTATTTCTAACTATACTACTATCTTCCTAATTTCATATGTAACTCTTTATTTTTAAAAAAAATTATTCTGTACATATATACAATATAATTTTCGATGGGGTACATTATTGTCCTTGCTCGTCTATCCCGGGACGTAACCCGTCCTCAGAGAGGAGCCCGGGTTAACCCGTGACAGACTATCTGGTACCTATCTTCTCCTTATACTAGGATAAGAAGGAGACTAGGCAGGCAGTAAAGGAGGGAGTGAGAGGGTAGAAAAATGCCAGTGGATTGTGTGTGTGTGTGTGTGTGTGTGTGTGTGTGTGTGTGTGTGTGTGTGTGTGTGTGTGCGTGCGTGTGTGTGTGTGTGTGTGTGTGTGTGTGTGTGTGTGTGTGTGTGTGTGTGTGTGTGTGTGTGTGTGTGTGTGTGTGTGTGTGTGTGTGTGTGTGTGTGTGTGTGTGTGTGTGTGTGTGTGTGTGTGTGTGTGTGTGTGTGTGTGTGTGTGTGTGTGTGTGTGTGTGTGTGTGTGTGTGTGTGTGTGTGTGTGTGTGTGTGTGTGTGTGTGTGTGTGTGTGTGTGTGTGTGTGTGTGTGTGTGTGTGTGTGTGTGTGTGTGTGTGTGTGTGTGTGTGTGTGTGTGTGTGTGTGTGTGTGTGTGTGTGTGTGTGTGTGTGTGTGTGTGTGTGTGTGTGTGTGTGTGTGTGTGTGTGTGTGTGTGTGTGTGTGTGTGTGTGTGTGTGTGTGTGTGTGTGTGTGTGTGTGTGTGTGTGTGTGTGTGTGTGTGTGTGTGTGTGTGTGTGTGTGTGTGTGTGTGTGTGTGTGTGTGTGTGTGTGTGTGTGTGTGTGTGTGTGTGTGTGTGTGTGTGTGTGTGTGTGTGTGTGTGTGTGTGTGTGTGTGTGTGTGTGTGTGTGTGTGTGTGTGTGTGTGTGTGTGTGTGTGTGTGTGTGTGTGTGTGTGTGTGTGTGTGTGTGTGTGTGTGTGTGTGTGTGTGTGTGTGTGTGTGTGTGTGTGTGTGTGTGTGTGTGTGTGTGTGTGTGTGTGTGTGTGTGTGTGTGTGTGTGTGTGTGTGTGTGTGTGTGTGTGTGTGTGTGTGTGTGTGTGTGTGTGTGTGTGTGTGTGTGTGTGTGTGTGTGTGTGTGTGTGTGTGTGTGTGTGTGTGTGTGTGTGTGTGTGTGTGTGTGTGTGTGTGTGTGTGTGTGTGTGTGTGTGTGTGTGTGTGTGTGTGTGTGTGTGTGTGTGTGTGTGTGTGTGTGTGTGTGTGTGTGTGTGTGTGTGTGTGTGTGTGTGTGTGTGTGTGTGTGTGTGTGTGTGTGTGTGTGTGTGTGTGTGTGTGTGTGTGTGTNTATATATATATATCATATTATGAATAGTGTATGTGAAAAAAATATTAAATGGCGATGAAGGTACTTTTCATTATCCAAAATGCAAAATGTTATCAACTTTAAAATAGTCATGTTCGAAATCAAGAAATGGTAGATTGGTTTAACAAAGTGAGCAACTTCAACTACAATATCCCCCTCAATCTTAATATAAACCAATTCTAACATGTATAACATTTGTACCAAAAATTTTGAATTACATGCAATATAAAGAAGGGAGAGGGAAAATTTAAGAATTCATTTTTATTAAACCAATTAATTACTGATACACATGAAATCCGTTTAAAAAGAGCCATAAATAATAAATTAATGGTATTTTATTATAACTAGTTAAGCTTGGTTTGTAATGAATAAATAATATTGTCCTAGATATATTATTATTATTAAAACACATTAAATATAAACAAAATATATATTTATAATAAATGAAAATTTTACCTGGATTATCGCGTCAGTGTAATTGTTTATTGACGAAACAAAGATGCAATTGGTAACATGTTCAATTAATGATTAAAATGTAAATAAACGACCTTCCCTATTTATGAGAAAGTGTCTTCCGAGAACAGGATCTACTAGACTTATTGCTTGGGCTTACATTATTGCTACTTATTTAGTAGACCCTATTTCACCCTTCTGGCAACATATATTAATTATAGTATTAAAAACCAAAGTAATTAAAGCATATACTACACTAATTTTTCGTTTAAATTATCTCTGATTATCTTATACCAAAATATCTGGTAATCTAAAAATGTTAAAATAATCTAGATTAACCAGTAATTTTTATTAATAAATTTTTTGTTAAGTGCTTGTCAAATCACTTCTAAAACTTATCACAGATAAATATCTTATTGATGCTTATATATTCTTCAAGACAACCTTTTAAGCCAGCATTCTTTGATAATGGTCGTTTGAGATATTTTAGCATTTAAAAATAAATAAATAAAACCAATAAATAAAAACACTACTTAAAGGCTCACAGACAGTTGTCAGCAGCTATCGCCCTGGAGCCCTGAGGATCTCTGTCTGCGTAGAGACAAGGCGCCAGGTTGCGGACGGTGAAGTAGGCGTCCAAGCGTTGTCGCACTTGGTCCCATTGTCCTTTCAGGCCTAGCACGAACTGTTCCAGGACACCGTCCTCCACTGAAACAGGAATTCCACAAGGCATCTACTCTCCAGCACTAGACCCAGAGAAGTTTATCTGATTGGCTGTGGGTTTTAGTTCCACAACATGAAAGACTTTATCAACAACCAGTAAACTATGCAATGCCTTGAATTTTTAGAAAAGGATGGCTAACTGTTGATAACATGACCCTAAGAAAGTAGAGATTAAAAAAATGTATACCTAATATAAAACTCAAAATAATAAAATATATGATTATCAGGATTCTCTAAGCTCTTCAGTTCCTGCTAGACGGACTTATGTACGCGTTTTGCTCAGAAAAAGCAAAATTGTCAAAAGTCACTCGCTAATTTCAGGATTACATGTAGAAGGGCAAAATAATTCCAGGAATGATAATTAAATCCTCTATCCCGAAAATCTTCTCTTCATAGAACTTGACGGTCAACAATTCATTCCTTATTGATATTTAGTAGACATTTTTTGTCCAAATAACAACCTTGACCGAACACCTACAAAAAGCATCTACTAATAATCTCTACGGTCAGAAACTCACCATTTAAATTATATGTATTCTTTTTAAGAGATAACCTAAGTTTTGAGTATTGTAAAAGACAGCAAATTAACCTTTTCAAATCTATACACTATATTCTTAAAAGGTTCGATAAGAAATATATTTTATGCAAATACACTAGGACATTTTTTTTTTAACCGTTTAGTAGAATTTTCCTTAAGAAAATTTTCAAATTATTCCGTAGTTAGGACTTTGAATTTATTAATAAGAAAACTTTTTTTTAAACTTTTTTTTAATAAGAAGACTTTTTTTTATTACGATTTTTTTTCATTTTAAAGGGCTCAATTCTCCTATTTTTATTTTGGTATTTCTCGTAAAATATTTATAGAATGTATACAGAAGATTTGCTTTGTTTATGCATCTCCGTATTTTACTACATCTAGTAGGTTTTGTTTCAAAAATATAAATAGAGCTTGTGATTTGTTGTAGAAATTTACGGGACAGAATTATCCTATTGGTTTTACTTCAACCCAATAAGATCAGAAACCTTTCCACGAGGTTATTATATATAACTATTAAATTTTATCAAATAATATCTATANATCTTTTCACAATAATCTCAATCATAATTATATAAATTTCCATCAAAATATTACATTTTATTAAATAATATGTATATGAATATTTAAAATTATTATATATTAGAGCTTAAATATATTTCCATCTATTCATATTTTTAATCTTTTTCATCCTTTCATCTCTTCATCTTTTATCTTCATCTCTCAATCTCTTGAAATTATTTTTTCTTTCATATTTTTATCTTTTTCCCTCTCTTAAAATTTTAATCAAAATCTCTCAAAAATTTATAAAAGTTATAATTTTATAATTAACACGTCTGCATCATAAATAAGATAGTTGTCACTATCTATTGTACAACTTTTGAAGACAGAAATGAGCTCTAATGTTTCGACTCAGATCTCATAGAAATACTGTCCAGGCATTGGGCCTAATTGTTACTATTAATGTATTCTGGTCTGTATTTAAGGGCTACATAAAGTTTTTATTTACCATAAATAGCTATTGCCCTGGAAGGTAAAGAACCCCTTTAAGTTAAAGGCAATGTCCGAATGATGAAGTACTCTGCCTGCTTTACTCATTTTATTCCAAATCGATTGTATGGGGTTGGCCATATTCTTTATGTGATACTCAGATCACTTTAGGGGGTATACTCCTTCCCCTTAGCCATCAGAGGGTCGTAAAAAAAAAATCTTTGTCCGGATAATAGCCCATCAACCTCCATTTTAGGATCCATGCTGGATCTATGTGCTAGCAGTAATTATGTCATATTTTATACATAGAATCTTACAAATAGAGCATATTTCAAAGTGCATATTGAGATTAAATTAATTTTATTTAAATAAAGATCAATTCCTTTCTATCAAGAATTTGGATTTAACAACCCCAAAAACGAAGGTAAGAAATTTGTTTAAGCACTTAGATATGAGCTTGTCAATTATTGAAATAGGAGCTTTAAGCACAGTGTTTTTTTATACAAAATTCGTTATAAAATGCAAAGAATTTCTTCTATTAAATAGATTTCATTAAATCTTAGATTATCTAGCAAAGCAAAATATTACATGCTTGCTAAAAATAAATGCATTATTTAGAAATTGTGTAAGTGAATCTCCAAAAATCACAATTTTGTACTTAGAATTTGAATCTCTGTAAAACCTTACTAATTATTTTAGTAATAAAAAAAATTTATAATTTATTATGAAAAAATGTACAACCTAATACTCGGGTTGGCGCTCAACCTAACTCCTACTAAGTTTTAGCTCATTAATAAAATAGTAACAATGATATTTAAAGAAAATCGTGAATTTTAAACTCACAAAATAGGCGTAAATAATTACCATTTTTATACTAAAATAATGTAAAATAATAAAACATAAAACTAGTCGAATACTTATTAGATTCATTTTGTTGGGGTTCGGTCAAGGTAGATTTTAAAAAATACAAATATTTTTTAAAAAAGTGTATTTTTTTTTTTTTAATTTTCAGCCGAAATTCCGGCTTAAATTGTAAGCCATCTTCTGGGCTATCATGAAGACGAGAGGAGACGTAGTGTCCCTAAGTTCACATTTCCATCAGCCATGGAAATGTGAACTTATTATAAGGTATTCGATTTCTGAATGGGATATCTAATAAGAAGTATGTTAGCAATAATTAATTTTAAAATAATTATTACTCACATCCATCAGGAGGTAAATGCTTCTGTTCCTTGAACCATTTCCTCAGCTCAGCAAGAAGTACCTTTACTTCTTCTTCGGATTTACCGATGTCTCTGCATGCAGCGTCGAAACTTACATACTCCTTCAGATATTTCACCAATTCCTAAAATATAGCAGAGCTTCTTGTACAAGGATTACAAATTGCCACAGAGTTTGACATTTCAGTAAATTTTAAATAGAAGAAAAACAATAAAAAAAGGTAACTATAAAATTTGTTTGTGGTATTTAATCCCACGTAAATTTTAATCCACGGGAATTTTATAATTTATCAGACTTGCCCTGGTAGCATAAATGGTAAATGCACCGGCCCGAACAGCAGTAGATCCAGGTTCGAGTCCATGCTGGGACAGTTAGTTTTTTTATTCTGTTCCCTTGTACTAAAAATTGTTAAAAGGAAACTATGTTTAGCTAAAGTATACCATTTATAAGGAGGAGAAAAATTATTGATTTCTAACTAAAAACTATAATAATAAAATCATCATATTAAACATTTACCGACTAGACGATGGATTGTAGTTTATTTTAATGATTTTATATTCTTAATTTTCATAAAGCTCATTGAATCGCCTCATTTTATCATCCTTACAGGACATAGACACTGTTTAATAAAATATATCATTGTTTTTGTTGATCTACTTTGGGATAGATAATGTTTTGTAAGTACTTAATAGCTCAGTTTTCAGATAATTTTGAATATGGTTCGTGAAAACGGTAGAAGGGTTGTATTTTATGATTGTTTTTAAATATTTAATAAAACTTTTTACAANATTTACCAAATCTATGCTGATTATAGATTGGATAATCTATTAAAAAATGTGTGTGTATATATATATATATATGTGTGTGTGTAACTACACTGCTGCCATTAAAACATGCATGTTACCCTTCTAATGTATCCCCTAAATTTTGGCCTCAAATGATTTTAGTATACGGACAATCCCCGTTGGACCTTGGAAAAACAATTTAGCGGGCGAGTAAACTGGGGATAATTAGATCAGCTTCTTTAATGGCAGCCATCTTTAATGCCACATGTAGGAAAATTTCACATGTTCTAATGGTATAACAATAGCAGTTTCATCAACGGTGTTTTTGGTTACTTCTATTAAACAAAACCCTAAGTGTATGACTGTCTTTAGAATGATTTCTATCTTTTGAAAATTTTACTTATAGTCATTTTCATTCTTCATTTTTATTATGAGGTGGGTGTGATTTTCTATGTAATATTCAAATTTAAATAAAAGTCTAGCTGCATGTAAATAGTTTTATTATCAGAGAACTTTCGGTGTCACAATACCATCTTCAGGACCTGATTTGTCGGGGTTCTTTCACTGAATGACCTAGTAGTTGGGAGAAAGCTTAGAAAAAGCAGGTACTGAAGATGATGTGATATCGAAAGGCCTCTAATAATAAAAAGTATTTATGTGGAGCAAGACATTCATTTAAATTTAAAGATAACATAATAGTATTTTGTTGTTTTAAATTAAGTTGCTTGTATCAATATAACTGGTCATTAAACCTAAAATATACTAGAACAGTAAAATTTGAATCTTTACAATCTTCGATAGTTTAGGTACTAATTTCTTGAGAAGTATTTCCGAAACAGAAGATTACAGAAGGAATAAAAAATTTCATAATGAAAAAATAAAACAAAATTAAAATCATTATATTCTCAAATATATATATATATTCTCAAAGAACACATTGCAGACATCAAACACGGACGCACAGAGAGGTCAGCTCTAGCAGAACACTTCGCCAACACCTGCCACCACATCAAATTCGAAGACGCTTCAATACTGGCCTGGGAAAGGAACTATTATCGGCGAACCATCAGAGAAGCCATCGAAATAACCAAGAATCCGAAAAATATCTACAGAGAAGACGGATACAGACTGAGCAAAAACTGGAAACCAGCGCTAATTGACAAGAGGATCCAACCAATCAGTGACCAGC
>KZ807751.1:269430-287748 GCA_000696205.2 Oncopeltus fasciatus | reverse complement strand
ATATATATATATACACACACACACACCGTTTCATTACTCATATATGCCAGTGACAGAGTATATGTCAGAAATCTAGAAATGCGTGTCATTAGCGATGGGTGCTTGTGATGCTTATTTTGATATGTTTCAAACGAAATGAAAAGTTTATAAATTTGGAAAGTTTGAAGCATTTTTAAATTTTCTGTAAGTTTTGGATTGAAGCAATGATAGGGCAGTACCTCCTCGCTCTGTAAAGATTTATCAGTATAAGCAGTATCTCCCCTCACTTCCTCACGAGACCTCCCCTACTGCTGCAAACAGTAGAGAATTGGGTGGATCACAAATACTAGAGCGGAGACGGGAGAAGCAAGATGGCCGACTAGAGATAGCTGCCCCGTACCCCCACTGATAACTACCTTGGTCCTAATCTATAAGGATTACTTCACCATTCCTTCAAGACGTACCGTTTATTCCTTTCTGCATGTTCCCGGCTGATTGCCGTACCTCGTGAATTGTCCCCCGGTCGTGATCGGCTACTGCTTCCCCGGTCGTGAGTCCACCAACATTCTCTCTCTTCATTTTACATTGCCCCCTTTATCTGAGGATTTATCAGCCTGGGATCGAACTCCCCTTCCCTTCTTCTTAAAGCTACAAAAAGAATCTCCATTCTTCATATCAGCCGAATACTTCGTAACAGTTTATTTATTGTCCAGGTGGTCACAATTATTAGTTTTCGGGGCAAAACATAGGATAAAGTACTAAATAAGAGATAGATTAGTCCGAATAATTGAACTTATAAAAATAATTTAGTATCCAAAATTGGTTACAAATCCTTTTATTGCTGTACTTACCTAAATGTTTACCTAAAATATTAGAACTAAAAATAATTACTGAACAATCTTTCTCACTAGCTAAGCTGAGCCAACATTCACAAAGATTTAACCAAAGCTAAATATTTCAATATGTCACTCGGGCTGTCTCATTTTTTTTACTCAAATACATGTAAATATTAACAGAAGGAAATAAGGAAGAAAACTTTTTGATTAGCTAATGTGGATTATAAATGGGGAATCAGTCTTTTCTATACCAAGTTGCCAGTGGCTTTTAAAAAAAAAAAAGGTTTTCATTGTTGTATTGTACACGTTACAAATTCTGTACGGAAATCATTTAAAGTCTTTGGTAATATTTATATGTTACATTCAGTTACACTAATAATCCAAGCCAGTTTGCTTGTGAAATCGACACAACTCGAATAAATCTCGATATACAGCAACAGTTACTTATTCTACTTGTGACTGCGTCAAACCGTTGCTATTCGTCCCCAAGAATCTAGTAAGCACGTGGGTATTTTTTAGTTCTAATTAATTTCTTAACATACATTAGGGTATACGTTCATGCTAAATGCAGATTGCTTTTATGGTATTAATGACAAAAATGAAAAAAAAAGATGTTTCAGTCATGGAGATTATGCAAAGAAAGTTTCTGACAATATGGGTGAAGTTTGTTTCTTTCAAATAATTGGTTAATAGTACAAGAGGTGACTGCACGAGGTTTTTAAGATATGTGGTTTTGCAAGAGGGGGATTCTTAGATCAGATTACAAATATATTTATTTGTCATTATTTTCTAATTTTAAATTTGTGGAAAAAAATACGCTACATTCACATCAATTAAAGTCAATAAAATTTCATCCCTCTTCATAATTTTTACACCCCTTTATTTTTAATGCCACCTTAAAGGCCTTAAGGATAAACTACGTTTAATTTTTTTATTTTGTTTTTGAGATTGGAATTTTTAAGGGCAGAACATAAGATATGGATTAAAGCCTGACTTTTGACTTTGACTTTTGACATGGCAATTATTTCGTAATGATCTTCCTAAAAAACTCCAAACATTTTTATCTGAGAAACTAAAGTTTGGAAAATTGTCCACCATGTACCTTTTTGAAGGAAGTAAAAATTTGAGAACAGCAAAAAAAAAAAACACTTAATGAAATGAAAGCAGTGTTGTTTAATCGTCCACAGTGAACTTACTCAATGTAAATGTGGTTCCCCAAACACTATTTAGGGTTATGTCCATGAGCTACTCTGAATTTTATTTTGTCATAGCTGTTCCACAGCTAAAAAGGTTTTTAAAATTATTTTTGTCACCAAAATTTTATATCTAAAAGTTTAAAAGTTTCTACCAGAAAAAGTACAATATATTTTAGTATGTAACTTATTTGAACACTCACATAAGAGGCTACGATCCACACAATTAAAAAATTATGTCATAATTCGCTATAGTTTTGTTTGAAGATTGTTTTTTATGATTAAAAGCAGCAATCTTGTTGATCCTTATATTGTTTCCATTGTAGGTTTAAATAAATATTCTCAATTAATTTCTTTTTCCTTAGGAACCAAAATCTTAATATGTCATGCCTAGATACTTTGCTGAGTTTGAGTATGTAATCTCTTGTCCATTTATTTTCTATTTTTCTGTTTTTAAAATTTACATGGACTGACTTTGACTCATTTATCATGATTTTCCGCAGTTTAGTTCAGTCATCAGTTTCACGGCAATGGGGTTGTTGGAGGAAAGGGAGTCTTCTGCTACAGAGTACCTAAATCTAAACCGTTCAGACCATTTTTTTTTGTTCACAAATCAGTTTTATTGCGTTAAATTATCTTAAATATGCTCTCATTTGAAAAATTTTATGGTAAATTATTGTTAGAAATTGCATTTTATTGTGTAATTATTGCGTAAAATTAGCAAGATAAAGATATTAAATATTTCTCGATTTGATTTTCTATTATCGCGGAGAGACTTCAAGAAAAGAAGATTAATGACCATGAAACCCTTCATCCCTTCGCAGGGGTCAGTGGGTAGAAGGGGTGGGGGGGGGGGGGGCTCCAGGGGCCTAGCACGACCCGTGGCAAGGACGCCAGGGCGTGGGTGAGGTGAAGCTGGTCCCGCACTTCTCCTGAGAGAGAGGAGTAAATCAATTTCTGCGACGCCAAGTAGAAGGCTGCCATGGAAACAGAGCCCCCAACCCAGGCCTACCCCTCATAGTTAAAAATGATATTCCGAGAGATCGTTTCTCTTTCTAGCGCACCCTCTTCAACCATCTTCCCTTCAAATCCCCCCCCCCCCCCCGCGCTAAAAAAAGAAAGAAAAAAGAATTAAGTAAAGGTCTATGAACTTTAATTATCATTGATTGAGGCTTGTCAGAAATGAGTAACAGTTCTTCGATGTTCACGAGGGAATATATACAAATAAATATAATTGAATGCAAGCCTACCCGTTAAAAAAAAAAAATGTACAATTACTCTAACCCACCTGTGTACAAATCAGCACTAAGCAAAATTAATTTAGGTTAACGGTTAACGGCAACTATTACTCAAAGTGTTATTGACGACATTATGTTTAATACAACAAACACGAAGACGGACTGCAAATAATACTTTTGCTTAAAAGGAGAGTTTTTATGACCGTAGATATTATTATTAGATTATTAAAGTGATTATAGTTGGGTTTTGGTCAAGGTAGATCCAAAAAAAAAAATACAAATTTAAAAAAATGTATTTTTTAAAAAGAGTATCCACTGACGTTTAGGCTTACATTGTAAGCCATCTTCAGGGCTCATGAAAACGAGAGGGGACATGTTATTCCTAAGTTCACATTTCTATGACTGCTGTTTAGTCATGGAAATGTGAACTTAGGAACAGGACGTTCTTTCTCGTCTTCATGATAGCCCTGAAGATGGCTTACAATGTAAGCCAAAACATTGGCAGATAATCTTTTTAAAAAATACATTTTTTTAAATTTGTATCTTTTATGGATCTACCTTGACCGAACCCCAACTATAATCATCTAATAAAAATGCTTTTGCGTTTAATGAAGATGAATTTATTTATTGCAGTTCATTGTACAGAGTGCAGACTAATACACAAAATAAAATTTCATAAGAAGCTATGCTGGTAAAACTTATATGTATGTATTACTTATCATACATGATTATTAAAACAGAATAAAAATTTTCACAGTTGAGAAATTTAAAATACATAAAATTAAATGGCAGTAGCACCACTGGAGTCCTATAAGATTTCAAAGCTGCGAACTACCTCAGAAGAAATGAACATTACAGGAAATAGTTAAATAAGAATTTATAAATTTCTTTCCTCTTTTTTTTATTATTTATTCCTTTCCAACCACTTAAAGTCATGGAGGGAGATACTTCCTACAGGTAGCCACCCTATTCTAAAGTCCATGGAAAAGCTCTGGGCAAGCTTTTACCCTTCATTTTTTGATGAATGCTTAACCAGTACGACATTGTAACACTCAGCGCCAGGACTGTGGGACCGGAACGCACCCCCTCTATTTCGGAGTCCCAATCTTTCTTCTTTTTCATCTGGTATATATAGAATTATTCTTTCTTCATATCTACTATTAAATGGAATCATCATACTTATAAATTTCTGAATGTTGAGAATATAATTTTGTAATTTGATTTAAATGTAAGAAAAATTAACAAATAGTTAATGTGGGTACATGAGGACAAAATGTTCAGTGACACCAGTCTCGAAAACGATTTAAATATATGTGATCTGTGGGATGTCAATATATCTGGAACTAGATCGATATAATCATTTTTAAAGCAATTCTGGAAGTAGTTTTTTCGAATTGAAGTGTATTTAGTAAATTTATGTAAATGACTCTTCCATAAGAGCTCTAAACAGAGTCCAATCGAAGGGACTAATAACGAGAGAGGATGACAATTGTTTAAAAATATGTATCAGAGTTAGCGTTAAAATAACTGGGCTGTGGCCAATGGAAAGTTCGTTTAGGGTGGAAGTGGAATGGTCAAGGAGAGTAAGATTTCTCTACATAAAGAAGTCCAGGAAGTCGGTTCACGTCACTGTGCTAATAAGTGGGGAAAGAGGGACAAAGGAGATGTTTTGGGATGCAATGTCTAGAGCACGGACATGAGTGAAGGTCATTCTCCAACACTCCATTGCAAGTATCTAGCATTGTCCACTGGCGAGTAAGCAGGCCTTTGGTGAACGTTTGAAATCTAACTGTGCTATTGGGAGGATAGTACACTGCTGAAAGAGAGAAGTGATAGACTGTGTGTCAAGTGACTGATGGTAGTCTGAGGGTGCAGAGGGGGTGCAATGCACTAACACCACTTATTTAAGTACTCCAAATACAAGTATTTGAAATTGTTCCTATTCCCTAATCATATAATGCATTAATAATCTATATAGATCTCCATGTGTAAATTAAAGTATATGAATATTTTTCTATATTCTATATACATGCACGTCCAAAATATCCTGCCATTACTTTCAATGTTCCCATAGAAGCATGAAGCCCCTCTTCAAAGTGGCCCTAAGACATTATGAAATCCCTAGGATATTAGGGGATAACCTATGAACTGATTAATTTTTTATTATTTTACAAATTCTAAGAGATTTTAAAAATCAAGAAAGTGCAGAATACAAATCAAAATATAAGATATATCAACACATTGAACGAAATGGAGGGGGGAGGAGAAAAAAAAGGTAATTACGAATATTTACTTGACAATAATAAAAACTTGAAGGTATAGGCAACTCGCAAGACACGAGTGTGCCAAAGGAAGAAGTGGTCCTTGCTCCTAAAATATAATTTCAAATTGCATTCAAACAAAAATCTTGAATTTACAGTATACAGAAATTTAACTATATATACAGCTCTTTTCATTCCACTGACGAAGAGAGAGACAGAGAGATAGCAGTCTTCAGGAAAATTGAAAATATATTGTGGAGTTTTTATTTTTTAGTGTGCACTACGCTCATTCTTCCTATTGTTCTTATAAATTATATAATGTGTATGTGTGTGTCTGTATATATTGTGTGTTAGTGTGTGTGCTTACTCTTTTGAGCAGGTGCATACATTTTTTTCAGTAAAAGAAAATAAGAAATGAAATTTTTTTCGCTTGCCGTTTAATGAATTAGAAAGAGAGAGAGAGAGAGAGAGAGAGAATTAAAAAAATTGTTAATAACTTACACTCGTAGTAAAAAAAACTTTTATGTTTAAATTAACACGAGCCTTTTCATTAACAATCTAACAACGAAATTAAGCAATTTTTAATTATATATTAAAGCTTTGAACGTATGTAATAAAAGTACAAAAAAATAGAACGTCAGTGCTTCACATTTTTCAAAAGATTTCTGGGTAAATATGACTTTACTGAAAAGCAAAAAAACCATTATTCTACTGGAGAAAAAAACTGCCCTAAACAACAGGTTTGGCTCAGTGACCTGAGTGAACAAAATGTGGCACAAAAAAACTAAAATTACAATATATACGCCAATGTCCAAAGATTGGATTTGTATGCTGTAAAACTTTCACAGGCTGGAATATATTAAATTATTATATTGAATGGGTGTGAAGAAATTCAACAATAACATATTGTAAACATGATGTTAATCAAAGTCAGGAATATATGAAAGATTTATTTATTTAATTACTATTAAATAGTTGAATATATTACTTATGACTCTAGATCGAAGAGTTTTTTTTTACACATTTTAAGTTTAAATTTAATAAATGTCATGTTACTAAGACACCAAAACATTGATAACTTTTTATAAAAATGTTTACTTTTAGGGGTAATTTGTCTCATCCTAATGACATTGTTTTATACACAAAATAAAAAATTAAACCAATTTAGTTACTAAATTTATTAGTAGAATCAGTTATTTCATATAATATATTTTGTTAATTGTTTTCTGAATTCGATGATTGATTGCTGGTATTGACTATTTTATCGTATTTCTTCGTTTATATTAAATTATATATATTCTTTTCTCAGACCATTCAGCTTTATTTATTTATTTGTAATGGTTCGATATTTATTACAATTAATTTTTGCTGAAACCAGTAATAGTTGTAGTATAATATCAAGACATTTATTCCTTTAAAATACTTGTAAATAAAGATTTTGTGAGTTTGTTTTTTATGAGAATTGATTAATGAAGTGAATCATGTAAACCAGTTGATTTAGAAATTGCATTAGCAATATAAAATTTTCTTTAAAATAATTATTGTAAATAAATAAGGATTTTCAATAGTTTTTAAGAGAAAAAATATATAACATTAATAAGCGGGTTGTTCGTGTCAATTTAATTTAATTTAAATGCAAGACTGTTTTCAATCAATGTTAATTATCATCAATACATCTCACTATTTATAACATGTGCTTAAACTCACATAACATAACATACTGATCTAGACATTGATAAGGGATATACGTACATTTAATAAGTAATAAAGTAAAATTAAACATTATTTATTATTATTAGTAGGATTATCTGTTTCATTAATTTTAATTTTACGACNTCTCTGTCTCTCTCTCTCTCTAATATATATATATATATATATATATATATATATAAATCAAGAATGGGTGAGACAGAGAGTGTAGTGAACGCACAAGAAGAAAAATTCATAAAGAGCTAATTCTTTCAAGTGAAGTGAGACTGTTCTATATATATATATACAATTATTTTCCTTAGTGAATTTTTTTACCTCAATTTTAAGGAAATGAAAAGCTGAGTTTGCCAAATCGGACTAATTAGAGCGGGGGATTACTTGAAATGTTAAGTGCATGTTAGAAAAGGTTTTATGACGTAGCTAACATTTAATTAAGAGCGATAAAACTCGGGACCGATTAGCTTATTGATAAGAAATATATATTTAAGAGTTTCACAGGAAAATTTAACAAATAGATTTAGGAATTTACCTGAACCGTAAATTTTATAAAATTCAACTTCATCTTCTTGCTTTTTTAAGTCTCCTAAGGCGATAAACTGTATTTGTCTCTCAACTACTAATTCGAACTAATGTGAAATTTAAAGGATTGGAAAAGTTGTTTTAAAATTTAATTTAATAATAATTTCGATTGCTTGATTAATTTCCTGCAATTATATACAGTTTGTTTATTAGCAGATCTTATTCTAGGACTACTCTTTATCTTCCTCAAACAGTAGATGCGTAAACTAAGCAAATTATTCCGTTTTGAAGAGAAAGTATATTTTTATTTGATCCTGTCATGCCATTTAAACCTCCACAATTATGGGATATCTCCTATCTCTCTAAAAATTGGAGGCCGAAAAAGTAATTATTTCATCACAACGAGCAATAAGTCCATAAACCGATTGTGGCGGTGAGCTATGTTAATAAGGCACTGGAGTTGGCATTTTCAATTGAACCTTTACGGTTTAATTATATATTTATGTTATTACGAGAAATACTGGTTTTACGAATTCCATATTTGAATAGAATAGAATAACCATATACATTTTTATATCAAATTTATACTCTTCAGCTATTTTAAATTGGTACTAATACTAATACTGTGATTGCTTCTTCAGGGCTGAAAAGAGAAATTCTCTTTTCAGCCCTGATGAAGCCACCACATGATGTGCGAAAGCTCGGCAAATAACAACAATTTGACACGGTCCAACCCGGAAGAAGAAACGGTAAATAGAGAGTTGATTTTTTTATTATACCGTATATATTATTATTAGATGTTTTTGGTTGAGGTTCAGTCAAGGTAGATCCAAAAAAATACAAATTTAAAAAAATGTGTTTTTTTTTAAATTATCTGCCAACGTTTCGGCTTACTTTGTGAGCCATCTTCAGGGCCATCATGAAGAGGAGAGGGGGACGTCCTGTCCTTAAGATCACATTTTCATGACATCATGTGATTAATTACATCCTGACATGAAAATGTGATCTTAACGACACCATGTCCCTTCTCGCTTTCATGATAGCCCTGAAGATGGCTTACAATATAAGCCGAAACGTTGGCAGCTAATTTAAAAAATACACATTTTTTAAAATTTGTATTTTTTTTGGATCAAATAAACACCTAATGATGAAAGTATATATGCATTTTTTTTTTCTAATTACCATTTCTATCTAATTATTATTGATTAAACCTTCTTTGATAGTTCTAAAACCCAGGGGGGGGGGGTCAAAGCCTTCTTTATTACATTATTTTATATATAATTCTTAATGATTAAATCTTAATAAGGGTAAAAATATAATGCTGGCCTTTTATCTTGATAGTATTTTGACTGACATCCGTATATTAAAATCAATACAAGAACAAAGTTCTCGGTTGAGCACAAAGCTTATAAGTCCAATATGTGAGTTAATCTTGTGGAAAAAAAGAATTTTCAAATTAATAATAGGTTGAAGCATCACATAGCCCTGTGATCAGGAACCGGAAGAGTTGATCAAAAGTAATGGAAAGCATTCTTTGATGTGCAAAATAGGCAAAATAGGAGGAGGAAATCAAACCACCTTCTGACAAAAGTGAAAATAATTATATAATAAAATACGAGTTACAATTTATTTAACTACTGATGTCAATATTGAATAAATAAGAAAAACTTTATTATATACGTATATATATTAGTTTCTAAAAGAACGAATTTAATTGAGAAATGTGTTAAGTGTACGGTATTTTTTGCAATATTTACACCAATGAATTTCACTTCAGAAACTTTTGTAATTTACTGAAAATTTATAAAGATCTATGTCTAGCAACCTATCAACTTGTATTCTCATAGCAATCTAGCAACAAAAGCAAACTTTTGTAAAGGAATTTGGGATTTACCATTACGCTAGAAGAAGGTTATTAATTGCCAGAGAATATTTNAATTTCAACGAATATATATATAGACATTTGTGTTATATACCCTAAAGTATTGTAAAGCCAAAACATTGCAACCCTTGTTTTTTTTTTATTTAAAAGGCAAAATGGCAATTTTATTCACTCAATATTTTGATTAATTTTATTGTCTAAGAATTTCCAAACTACTAATTCTATCAAATGATGAATTATTTTAAATTCTAAATAAGATTCACCAGAATTTGAAAGAAACTTGTTTGATGAAATAATCAATTGGTAAATCACGTGTCGTTTAGGATACAACTGGAAATGGTAGTCTTAGTATTGGTTTTTGCTCTAACATAACTAAAATTCCCATATTCTTATAATGAATGTCAGTGATTAGAAATAATAATAAGAACAGGTAGTTAAAAATTACAGTCAGGGTTAGGGTATAATAACAAGATTAGGAACATTAATTAAATAAATACATTTTTTTTTATACATCAATTGCTTTTTATTTGTTCATAAATAGTATTTTAATAATTTGTTTTAAATATCATTAATCGAAATAATACTATCATACCTTCCGGTATCCGTCTTCATTGGTTTCTGCAAACCATCTTCTGTTGGCGATCGCTTTAGGAAATGATCCTTCTTCGTGGCCGAATACATGTGTTCACTGACACTGTCTGTATTCAACTGCCATAATAATAATTTTTTAATTTATCGCTTGTTCATCATTAAAATATTACAATGAAGCCTGTTTGAGTCTCCACCAAACGTTGTTAAATATTTACAGATGTATTTCAGAAATATGGAAAATCAACCACTTAATATCTTATTTAATGTTTTTTTTAAAGTGGTGTGTCGTAAAATGACGGCAATTGGATAAAACTAGAGGAGTGAAGTTAATTAGAGAGACTTATTAAGATATTATTCCCATAAGAAATCAATATGTTTCTTGTAAAATTTCGTAAAACAAAACAATAGTTGAGAGAATTGAGACTTATCTAAGTTTCTTTTTACCAAGCACTTCAACCCTATCCTTATCTATATTGCACAGTTTAAGATTGTTGTCTCTCTCCTTAAAGCTATAGATTTTATAATATATTTATAATGTATATGCTAAGGGTACTAGGAGCACATGGGCTTCCAAGATCAAGGAATTAGTATTGGAGACTGAGCGAGAAGGTAGGGACAGTCACAGCTGACCAGCAAGAAGGGTTGTGTCACAAACCAACCCACATGTGCAGGCATATTCAATCGCGCCCACAGCTCTGTGCTGATCCAAGTTTCATCATGACTGACTAAGCTGATCTCCTAGCCGGCGAGGACATACAGTCGTCTCCTTCAGCCAAACCATTGGGGGACAGATGATGTGTTGCTCTGGCTGGAAGAACTATACGCCAGGAGCCATTCAGAGGGCAGAATCTTCGACGGTCTCTTTCACAAGATGCACATTTCAGAGGCTTGCATTGTCCCTTGAAACCCCAAAGGACCGAGTTCCCAAACGAGCATCACATAGGACAACCGGCATACAATCATCTCCACAACTCAAAAATTCACACTGAAAAAATTTGTTACATATTTTTTCATTATTATGACATATGTAAAATTAATAATTGTCTAAACCTGCTCCCCCTTTTTTTATATTAAAAGTCTATTCGTTAAAATAAATGTTTAATAAATAATGGTTCAGTCTGAGCCATAAAAAAAAAACTATGATGAACGAATATCCTTAATAAGAAAGAGGAATCTAGGAACTGTAAGACACCATAAGTGAACCAAAAATGTCTAAATGGAAATTTGTATGGGCTCAAATTTTTGGGCAATTGATTAGGGATATTTGGATGCCCACGTAAGAGTACTTCATGATTCTAAAACAAATACATCAGTCAAGCCGGATGATGGTGAAATTGAACGTGTGATACATCACATTTGAGCAAAGTGGGGTTTAGACATATCTTGTTCCGTTAACATCCATAAGAGTCTACCCTATGGAATTTATATAAAATGTATATATCTTTTAGCTAATGCAATTCTAATATTTACAAAGGTGTATGGTTGTTTTTTATTTATTTGGTCATATACGTAGGTGATGTTTAAATTTCTTTTCAGACCTGGGACAGTGAATGTGTTTATGTATTATACTATTTTTTTTTAGAAAAAAAAAGAACCTTAAACAATATTTTTAAAAGAAATTAAAATGGTTGTGGAGTCGCTCTTTCTAGCTCACGACTACCCTATGGCAAATTTCAGCGAGCTTATGTTTTTTTGTCACAGTTTATTTATTCATTTTTTATTGTGATACTTTCCGTATGTAAGAGTTTTNAAGAACCTTAAAAAATATTTTTAAAAGAAATTAAAATGGTTGTGGAGTCGCTCTTTCTAGCTCACGACTACCCTATGGCAAATTTCAGCGAGCTTATGTTTTTTTGTCACAGTTTATTTATTCATTTTTTATTGTGATACTTTCCGTATGTAAGAGTTTTATAAATACACCTATTTTTACAACTTCGGAATTGTTTAGATAAAACAAAAAAATTTTCTCTGCTACATTAAAGATAATAGATAAGAGTAAAAAAATTAAAATAAATAGGTAAGAGTAAATTACCAATAAAGCATATATGGTAGGGAGATTGAGACTTAAGAAGGCTAGCTATCGACTGAAGAAGTCAGCATAACAAAGATATGGGAGTGGGAAAGTAAAGAAAAGTGGGGATTTTAATGTACATAAATATACATATATAACCTGATTTGATTAGGATCGGTATAGATCTGTAAAATATATAATGGAGAATAGAATTCATATCATGGTACGAACATGAATAGCTTATTTTCCTTGAGAGGAATCAGATAAAAAATTATTCACACAAAGAATATGTTAGAGAATTATTCTACGAGGTCAACTCTGACGTAAATAAATTTAGCCTTTATTTCATTTATCAGAAACCGCTGTAATTATACTGGGCTTTATTTTCGAAAAAGCTTTCATGGCATTATTTTCAAGAATTCATACTAAACATAAATCCTCTTTTATTCTCACCAAGCTGCTTGCTCATTTTTCCTTCCATGTATTTATCTTTGGCATATATTCTAAACGAGTTATTATACTTAGCAAGGCTATTTTTAACAGAATGACATTTAGGTTGATTGAGGGTGAAAGTTATTGTATGAGAAAATACATTTCCACCAAGGTAGGTATTTTTTTATCTAAACAATTCCGAAGTTGTAAAAATAGGTGTATTTAAAAAACTCTTATAACCTTCCAAAAGTAGCACAATTTGTTGTTCAAACAAAATATGTGAGGGGATGATCTAATAATTGTTATGTCAGTGAAAAAAATAATTAATATTTAATATAAAAAATAGCTATGGGGCGTTTACAATATATTCTGGGAACGTAGTGTGATTTCTTAGTTTTTTTATTTTTAGCACAACAGTACAAACAATTTTAAGAACTAACAATATAACTTCATGCAGTAGCTATGAAAAGTGAGATGTCCCTCAGTTTCATTAAATGTAGAAATAAAGACAACATACGGAAAGTATCGCAATAAAAAATGAATAAATAAACTGTGACAAAAAAACATAAGCTCGCTGAAATTTGCCATAGGGTAGTCGTGAGCTAGAAAGAGCGACTGCACAACCATTTTAATTTCTTTTAAAAATATTTTTTAAGGTTCTTTCTTGCATAATGTAATTTAGTATAATACATAAACACATTCACAGGTCTGAAAAGAAATTTAAACATCACCTACGTATATGACCAAATAAATAAAAAACAACCATACACCTTTGTAAATATTAGAATTGCATTAGCTAAAAGATATATACATTTTATATAAATTCCATAGGGTAGACTCTTATGGATGTTAACGGAACAAGATATGTCTAAACCCCACTTTGCTCAAATGTGATGTATCACACGTTCAATTTCACCATCATCCGGCTTGACTGATGTATTTGTTTTAGAATCATGAAGTACTCTTACGTGTGCATCCAAATGTCCCTAACCAATTGCCCAGATAATTTGAGCCCATAAAAATTTCCATTTAGACATTTTCAGTTCACTTATGGTGCCTTACAGTTCCTAGATTCCTATTTCTTATTAAGGATATTCGTCCATCATTGTTTTTTTTTTTTTTTATAGACTGAATTATTATTTATTAAACATTTAGTTTAACGAGTAGACTTTATATATAAAAAAGGGGAGTAAGTTTAGTCAATTAATGATTTTACATATGTCTTAATAATGAAAAAATACTCATACCTTCTATTCTCCGTCTTCATTGGTTTCTGCACACCATCTCCCGTCGGCGAGCGCTTTCGGACATTGTCCGTCTTCTGGCCGAATACATACGTTCACTGTCACGGTCCGTATTCAACGGAGTATTCGGCCAGAAAACGGACAATGTCCGAAAGCGCTCGCCAACGGGAGATGGTGTGCAGAAACCAATGAAGACGGAGAATAGAAGGTATGAGAGTTCTATATTCATTGGTGATAGAATTAATAATAACCCTTTAGATTATTTAATGAAAAAATATGTAAAAAAATTTTTCCGTGTGAATTTTTGAGTTGTGGAGATGATTGTATGCCGGTTGTCCTATGTGATGCTCGTTTGGGAACTCTGTCCTTTGGGGTTTCAAGGGACAATGCAAGCCTCTGAAATGTGCATCTTGTGAAAGAGACCGTCGAAGATTCTGCCCTCTGAATGGCTCATAGTTCTCCTGGCGTATAGTTCTTCCAACCAGAGCGACACATCAGCTGTTTTTAACAGAATGATGACATTTAGGTTGATTGAGGGTGAAAGTTATTGTATGAGAAAATACATTTCCGCCAAGGTAATCATGGGAAATCTGTCTTGGATGGTTTTGTCATTGATTCAAATAACTGAAACAAACTTTTTCTAATAATTACTAACGTTTTATTTATTTTTTCTATTATTATGAAGTGTTGGCAATGAAAAAGTCACGCGGCCATTTCCGGCGACATGGTGGGTTATCAGGAGGGGTAATACAGTATAGTGTTTGGGCTAAAGGATTGGGATGCATGGAAAGGTCAGAGTGGAATTTATTAAAACGGATTGTGAAGACGTCTTTAATAAAATTAATTTTAAAGTAAAGAATTTACGACGTAATAGGGTGCATCAACTATGATTCTTAGGATTTTGGATTGAAAGGACTGTATTCTTTGGATGTTGGAGGGTTTAGCAGTTCCCCACAGTTCGACTCCATACGTCCAGATAGGTTTTAGTAACGTCTCATATATGATAAGTTTGTTAGTCACAAACTAAGTTTGAGTTGGCTTGTGGCTAAGTCAAGTTGTCTAAACCTCCTATTTAGTTCCTGTATTTTGATTTTTGCATGTTAGTCAAGAGTCAAGATTAAAGCCCAGATAACTGATGCAGTCGGAAGTTGGGACAGGAATATCATTAAAGTAAATTCTGCCAGGCTGTTTCTTCCTTAGTGTGAACTTAACAAGACAGCATTTGCTTTCGTTGACCTTAGTGCGCCAGAGCTGGCACCATCGCTGTATGTCCATGAGATGTCGTTGGGGATTTCTCCCTCCTGGCAGTAAGTGAGTCTACACGAGAAGAAAGAATTGCCAGGGCATCTGCAAAGGTTGCAAGAAGTGCGTTAGGATGAGAGGGGATATCGGCAGTGTACAGGATGTAAAGGATGAACCCGAGCACACTACCTTGTGGAACTCCCGCCTCTACTTGGTAATATTCGGAGTAATCTAATCCTTGTCGGACCCTGAAGAATCGATCGGTTAGGTAGGAGCGAAGGATAAGGTAAAGGGTGCTTAGAAGGATGGATTTTAATTTGAACAGTAGTCCGCGATGCCAGACCCTGTCAAATGCTTTTGACACACCGAGGAAGGCACCAACGTCTCGAAAAAGGAAGATATGCAATCTACAACACGAAACACCTGTTGGACCATGGAATGTTTAATTTAGATGCTACTTTAATAATCATTTACGTCTTCGTTTCAAAGTGTTACAAAAAATATTTAGAAGGAGAATTTATGATTATTTTAATTTTTTTAAATATTTTATGGCCTGTGAAATTTTTTCAGAAACCTTTTAAAAGGTTAATATTTAAAAATTAGCAAGCATGTTTAAGCACTTTCTCCAGCCACAATATCTAGATTGACTTCATTCTAACCTCAGTAACATTAGCTACTTTCTTTTATTCTTCTTTGGAAATTTCTTTTAAAGGCAATTTTATAGTTTATTTTCACTAAATTTAATAAATGAGAAATGTGTACATTTTACGCAGCACTTGCGTTTAGGAATCTTATTAATTTGTTCGTAGGTATCAGGTTTGATTGATTTATAAAAACTGATTCGTTTGAAATAAGAGTTTTAAGGCTGGGAAAGTTAAAATAGAAATAGAGTTTGAAGTTTAAAAAACAGTGAAAACTAATTTTTCTAGAGTTTTGTATCCTACGCATTTTATATAGTTATTTGCCAAATGAAACTTTAATTAATGAATATTCATTATATTTTTGTAAAAGATTTTTCCCCTTTCTTTAATAACCCTGAAATTTTCAGCGAATAAAAATCTTTAAATAGCTTGAACAATAAGAATGAAATTCGGCTTCGCTTTTAAATGTCATTGAAAAGACTAAGATCGTTACGGAGCTAAACAGGACTTAAAAAAAGGGTATTTCCTGGAATGTTAAGTAGAAGTTAAATATGTTTTTTTTTTCTCGATTTTGCGGCTGTAATATTAAGTTTAGAGCAATATAACTTACACACAGATCAGTATATTAATAAAAAAAACATTTCAGGGGGGTCACAGTGATAACAACAATTTACAATCAACACAGTGTGTTGAACAATTGAGAGTGTGGGTTTTATAGTACTTTACATTTTAGCTTTACGGCCCAGAAGCTGCAATAGTCGAATTTCTAAACAAAATTTTCGATAACGCTTTTTAATTTAACAAGAAAGACTGATTCTATTATTGTATGAAATCGAATGAACTCTTTCTTAAAATTTTATTTTTTAATAATAAATTTATTCTTACAGAATCAATAAACTATTTTGTGGTTGATAGTCAACTTGTATTGCATAATTTAAACATAACTAACGTAACTGATCTTTCCACACTATTACATTTGTGGTTGTTCTGTAGTAAGAATTTTAAAATTACTTAATCTTAAATTCTGTTTATTAAACAAATAAAATTAAAATTTACATAAATGTGTAAGTGCGTGTGTTTGTTTGTTTGTTTTTGAACGCACTACTAATATTTTTCCTCGTGAATTTTGACTTTTTGCATTTGAATGCCAAACGAACGGCTGAATTTGTTCATAATAAAAATCAGACAAAACAGATTGGAGGAAATAAATAGAGGGAGGGATTAAGAGTTTAGAGAAATTTATCTAAATTTCAACGATTTTAATGAGAGGTCAAAAGTGTAAATTTGTTTTAACGGTTAAACTGTGACAGCTGTAAACTGTACTGTGAGTAAAGTGTTGTTCTACATTTCCGAAGAAACATAACTCTTGTGCTTGTTTTTGTGTAAGATTTTTTTTTCTTCTGTATTTTCTCTAATCGTACTTAATTCACACCAACATTATAGTCACAGAAATTTAGATATGCCAGTGTGTGTTTATTGACGCTCTACAGGCTACAATTTTATATTTTATTTTTGAAATTTTGCATGGAGCTCTTAAATGTAAATTGAAATATTTAATTTGTTGTTAAGGGAAAATTTGGAAATCACCTGAAATACCTAGTTGTAGTAAAAATGTTTATTCGCTGCAGCTAGTGTAATATTTAGTTTGGAGCTATTAAACTGAACCCATATTTGCTTATTGAAAAAATTAATTTCCAACGAGTATAGAGTATTACATGAGGTGAAAACTTCAAAGACTAATCTTTGTCAATTACGGTACTGAGGAATTCTCTTGGTTTTGACTTTTTTATTCTGACAGTTTTAGATTGGCCAATATTAATAAAATAAAAATAAAACGCATATTCTTACCTATAAAAATATTATTAAAAAAAGAAAGAAGGGCATTAAATTGAGGCGATTCGGTAAGTAAGAACAGAGCTGTGTTGAGCCCAAACTAGATTAGGTTACTAAAGGAAGACTGGTCCTGGGCCAACGGAAAGCGCTCTCTTGTGCAATCTTCGCCGAAAGGGGGTAGAAGTTGGGGGTGTGCGACAATAAGGGTGCTCAACCTGCCCCGAAGCCCATTCGGGATCTCCAACCCCTAACTGAACAGGTACTTTTTTTTCAGGACTATTGTATCACCTTGGCATTCGTTAGACACAGGCTAGACGTCATATGTGGTCAGGCGTTCTTGTACGTTCCGACGGGGCGTCAGTGAACCAGCGATGAAAACCGACCCAAAGATTTCAAAGAGTATCAATTAAGAAATTTTCCATACATTTATCGTAAATTTTTGCAAAAGAAGTATTTGTTCATACATAATTTTCTGCGAGTCAAATTTTATCTTCTTAAAAGAAAATCAGTTGAGAATATGACATTATTCAAAATGAGAAATGCCATGAGTTTGATGTTATATTTGATTTATGACGAAAAAAAATCAGAAAGTAAGCAATACAATTTTAAAATGGAGAAGTTATAAAATGCCCATGTTTTATATGTATATATATATAGAGAGAGAGAGAACGAGAGAGCGAGAGCGAGAGAGAGAGAGAGGGGATAT
>KZ807751.1:241063-260582 GCA_000696205.2 Oncopeltus fasciatus | reverse complement strand
AAAACATGTTTTATATATATATATATATGTATGTGAGTGTGTGTATAATATTCTAATATACAAATTTGACTATTCCCTTTCTATGAAACTCCATATTAATAAAAACCACAACTTTATAAGCCTCTGACTATTAAAGAAATTATTCGAACTCCCACCTCTCAGACTATAGGACTCCTCACCACTACAAAACTCAACGCCTACAACACTGACAAATGCCAGGCTACTTGTATACACACACAAACTAAAATTTGTGCATTCCGTAACAAGATAACAATTCTGACGCTAATTCCTCAGCCGCACCGTCTAAGACATCCCTTTCAACCAAACCCCTGCGACTAAGTTTTTCGACTCTCCTGCAAAACCTTCTTCGAAAAAGATTTTTCTCGCGAACCTATTTGCTTACTTCTCTTTAAATACCTAAGTAAGCTGATCATTGAGCCATTTAGTCATTAAAGAGTTCACGAGGAAACCTTTTACGTCAATGGGAGAGAACGTAAACATTTTTGAATGGAAATAGTAGAAATGGGATTTTAAAACTAATATTTGGCTTATGGTTCACATGAAAGATAAAGTAACTTATTCATAAAGAGATAGATTTTTTTTTATCAGAGAATAAAGCTATTAAAAATTCCGTTTAGTGAAAACTATTGTAAAAGACAAAAAAAAATGAACTCTATGGTATAGAATTAATTTTTAGGGGTGGTGCAAAAAAAAAAAAAAAAAAAATTAGAGATGTAATGCAATCCTGATCGCGAAGGTTTACGACCTTCGTAGACATGGAATGTACTGACCAACTGAGTTTAATTCCGTTGTTATTAAAGTTAATGGCTACTTGCCCATTGGTGCATCGTCCACAAGAATACACATGGCTGATTTTGTTGTTGAGCGAAATGCCAGAAATAGCTGTATGGATTAATACAAAAAGTCCTTTTGATGCAACGGGCGTCAGAATATTAAAAAGGAGTTCAGAATCTTTTAGTGAGTGACTAAAAAAATATTTTTTGATTAAACAGCGAAGTTATAATATAAGGTGGGAGACGGGGGCTTACCTCAACTATAAGTTTTATTGAATATTATTTTTTTTGTGTTATTTAATACCACAATTAATTTTAAACATAAAAGGCTTTAAACAATAGTCAGTACTAGCAGAGATAGCATGCCCGCACGGATTGTAGGATATCCAGGTTCAAGTCCTGGCTGAGACCGTTTAGATTTTTTTATTCTGTTCCCTAGCATTTATTGTTCTAAATTTTAATTTTACTGCCAAGAAGCCACAGTCTACAATCTCACACATACATGCAGTGATGTAAACTATTTTTTCTTCGAGAATTAATACTCTTAGTAGCGAGGTGTGGATTGAATTTGAATTTATATTCTGAACTTAGTATTTGTAAATAAAAAAATTGTATTACGGCACTTGAGATGAAATTGTTATTAGTAAGATGTCTTAGCAGTGGGGTCAATGGGCCCCTTCTCCCTGCATAGTGATGTCCACTTATTTATTTTGTTTTTATTCTTATTTTTTTTCTTTTATAATTTTTTTTCTATTGTAATTTTCCTATCTCATCAAACTACAAGATGTTAATAACAGAATGTAATAAATAAATATTTATTAATTTTAAAAAAAAGTAAGAGGTCTTTAGCAGGAATTTACCTGGATGCGTTACTCAGTCATATGGATAACGTATGTATCCACATACATGCGTTACCCAGTCATGTAAGTCCACATACGTTTACATAACGCATCTGTCCTTTGGAAGACCTAAGGTGTTATGTGTATAGAGACTGGTTTGGGGGCAGACTGGCATTTCTCAGCTGCCTTAAGCAATCGTCCAGACATTGGCTAGACCGGTCGCCCTAGACCTAGAGACTGAAGGCATTCACCCACTTGCCCAGCTAGTCACGTAACACCCACCTTAACCTTCTACAGTATCTGATATAACACTACTTCTGTTTACTTATAAGACAGTGAAGTAGACAAAACGGTTTCCATCAAGTATGCCCATGCAATGAGAATGCCTGTTGATTCTGTAAAAAGCAATGGACGACGACTTTGAGAACGAACTGTGATAGCTTAATTCAATGTATTTTCCCAACGGGAAGAGTAATATAGAGGGTTTGAAACTTTATATTTAAGTTTAGGATTTAATCATGATAACATTGTATACACAACATTGTTTAACATTCGCCATACACTTAAACCTTGGTAAATTTCAATTATTACACTCCCAAAAAATTAATTCCACTTTTCCGGCTTACGAAGAATGCCACCATCAGAGATAAAATCAGCCACTGAAAGAAAAATATTTCATTTTCCATAAAATATAAGAAGGAAACTATAAACATAAAAATAAAGTAAGAAAAGAGTAAAATACATTATCTTTCATACCTATTTATAGTATATATAAAGAAGAGAAACGTTCAAATAATTTTATTTGAACTGAATATCGCAACAATTGTCATTTAAAAATATTTGAGGTTGTTAAATTCTTATTGTTGTAAACGTGTATTAAGTTTAATATGTATTTTTATAGCATTATTCATTATATTTTTAATTATTCATTAATCAAGTAGTTTAAATTAATATAAAATATAGACATAATTTGAATTGTAAAGTATGCCTTAGAGTTCTATTTATGAAGGTATGTTAACAACTATGAGAAATAAATATGTGTTCGATTAAAAATATATCATGAATTTACAATAACTAAACAGCAATAACAACACTATGGCGAAATAAAATTAAAATATATATATNTATATATATATATATTTATCAATTTTTCAGATTTTTAACACACAAAAAGGGGTGCCTGGGTAATTGGGCACTGCGGGTCCCCGGAACTTAGGTCTTGCGGTAAAATCTTGACCAGGGGGGGTTTTATTTATAAATAAAAGCTTGTCCCGTACCATGGATGTTTAGAATGGGGGGGGGGGCAACCTGCAAATAGCCCTTCTCTCTTTGACCCAAAATGGTGAAAAGAGAAGCTAACATTTAAGGGGGGAAAAATAACACAACAAAGTAGATGCCATAGATGTACTTTGATGTTGTTTTTCAGTCATATAATTACCCAATACATAGCTTATACCAAATAAGAGATGACATATAAGTGTTAATACTCGAGGAATATAAAAGTCAGCCTCTCTTACGTATGTGAATGCACAAGCTGGAAGACGCAGGTGAACGCCGGCATTCTAGGTCTAGGCCAATGTCTAGTCTCCGCTAGACCACTTTGCCTCATCTGCATAACAGGTCCAAGAGGGTGGACTCTTCCTCTTTCAGGAATTACGCCCAGAAGAGGGTGCACTCTTCCTGCCCCCCATTCATCTTATGCAGGGGTTTTTAACCCTTGCTAAACTCAGTTTTTTTTATGGGTTTTTTTTTCCTTCTATTGCTTTTAGCTTCTCATCTCTTTCTGAACTGTCGTTTGTATAGAAACTGGATGGCTCTTAAACTTTAATAATTAAAAAATAACAGCAATAAAACGTTAATCTATTCGAACAATCGACAATTTAGATACAAAAGTGCTCTGTGAAACAAAAAGTGTCGGTCACAGTCAGTTTTTTAAAAGGCATACACGTTAATTGGTCATGTTTCCATGTGTAGTTTTAGACTAAGGCCTAAGAATTTTAATAGTCGATTCAGGCCTATTCGTTTAGGTGGGAAAGAATTTCATCTAATCCGAGCTTAATGCACTACTGTGCATAGAAATATTTACCCTTAAATTGTTTAAAATACACTTAAATAATAATAAACGCACTTAAAATTAGAGATAACCACTCAACAAAGTTCACTGAGAAACGTCTAAAACAGTCGAGAAAAGTAAGTCTTTCAAAGGTCAAAAAACTCTCCTTTTATACATTCAATTTAGTTTATCTAATTAATTTTTTTTTTAGAAATAAGAGTATGATAAGTGTAATTGTTTCTTTGCCTTAAACTATACGTTACTTTTTGAATAAATAAAAAATAAAACATTATTTTTAATCATACCAGACAGTATAGACAAACCCCTCCTATTCTACTTATATTACTTATTGCTAATATATCTCATTCTATTTAAGAAACGTATGCCAAATTTCATTCCAACAATTGGAAAATATTATAAGAAGGGTAAAATTTTATCATAAATAACTTTGTATCTGTAATTAGAAGATTAAAAAAATATGTTGAACGAAATGAATAAATTAACGTAAAATAGATAGAAATTTTACATTTTTTAAGCTAAGATTTTTTATTAAAAAAAGTTTAATATTTATATTAATCATTGTGTGATATTTAAGTTATTTTATTTAATTTTGGGATTATATAATTTGATTTCATGAAAATTATAATAGTTCATTTTTTTTTAAATAACTAAAAATTACTCATAATAACTGCTTTATTGATTTATGTGTCATCAATTTTCATAAAATCATTTTTGAAAATAGTTATTTTACTATGTAAAGCTCGGTTTCGCAATAGTTTCTAATAATAATTAGAATAATAAAATATTATTAAAGATTAAAAATAGATTTTTTTAGGCATAGCATTTAATTATTTGGAGAAACCACACTTGGGCAATGAGGAATTTTTATTTTCTCCTTTCGGCTCAGGTAAATAGCCAACATCAGATAAAATACAGAACAAAAACGGGTTCTGTTAAAATGTAAAATCGTTTAATTTTTAGCTCAAATAAAGCAAGGTAAGCAAGAACAATGTCGGTTATAATAAGAGAAATTTCTTGAGTTTTATGTGAGGATTCCTCAATAGAAGATTGAGCACTAAAGAAACGTTTTTACATATCACACGGCCAATCGAATTCTGTTAATTATTTTTATTTTATTATTCTGATTATTTCACTGAGTTTACTATCAGAGGCAAATATGATTGACTAAATTGAAAATTTATATTTAATTTTGTTAAAATCAATTATTTTATTATAATATGAATTTAAAAGATATATTTTCTCGTGAGCTTAGTTAGGGAATGAAGAAACTTGAATGAGTGTTGTAGCTTATGTATTGCCTGTAAACCCACAAGAGCTGTTTGATTTTCCTTAGTTGGCCTCTTGAGGGTTTGTTTAATAAAACTTAGCTCAGAGTGTCAGGTTAATCAAGAGGGATCCATTAGGGTCTGGCGTTTTTCAAGTTCTGGCAAGCTTTAATCGAGAGAGCTAACTGAGAGCAATGGAGTTTTAGAATAGGGTGGCTACCTGTAGATTTCCCCGCCGTTCACGACCCTTATTGAAAGGGAAGTTAAATAAACAAAAAAAAATATATCAAGTCCACAATTAAAATGTATGTATGTAGGGTAGTGATTTAGGGATGAAGGTAAGGGAATGAACTTGAAAATTTGATTGAAATAATCGTAAAACATTTCAAAGCTTTTTTATTCGCTAATTTTTAATCGTGTTTAGACTAAACGTATTTTACTAACATATATAATAAAAACATGTTTTTTCTAATAACTAACATTATAATTTCATAGCGACGTAGTGGAGAAAATGCTTTTTGTGTTCTTCGCAATCCATGCAAAGGTGTACTACCTACCAGAGAAGGTTTTTTATTTCAAAAAATAATCGAACCCAATCTAGACTGAGTGTTCACAGATGGAATCAGGTGTGATCCTCTGGGTTTTTACTTACAAAAGTACAGAAAAAAAAATAACTGTGCAATATGCGTTTTGACACCGTAACCATAGGCCATAGACCATAGGCAACAAAACATGAGTCCAGTGCCGTGAATATTAGACATTCGAACACTGGATCCTGTTCATTGGACAAAGAACTTCCTAAAGTCAAGACCAGTGATTTAAGGCTCAATTCAAGGAATTTATAGTGTCTATTTATATCTATAACACTTTTTTAATGCTTATTTTCGCAATCACACCTAATAGAGTTAATTAAGTTAACTTTGTTCATGTTGGGTAAACTTTTTATGATTTATATACATAAAATATTAGTAACTTAAACGTTAGGATTCGAACCCTACAATTTTTCTTATTCCTACAATAATGAAATAGGCATGTGTATCACAGTGCCTAAGGTATTCAAGTTTGCAAACGATGTTTATTTTTTTTTAAATAATAAATATCAGGGGAAAATAATGAGGTTTTCTAATAAATTTATTTTTATAAATAACATAGTAGTAAAAATGTCAAAAAAATCACTTTAAAGTGGAGGAAGGATAAGCAACGATGGCGAAACTAAAGCTAAAGTTAAATCAAAATTTAAATATATTTTTTAATCAAGTAGATAGTGTACCAAATCCATATTTCTGGTACCGAATTTCTCTGTTCTAGTAATTTAATTTTCGGTTCGAAAATGAGGATACGAAGAGCTGAATTTCAGAGGGTGCAGGTGGTGACTATGACTTATAATTGTCTTTTAGAGATACGGTACAGGCCGTTTTTCAACCCCGTGCTATTGTAACGCGCAGCCAATAGTAAGCAAATTACTAGACGTCACTTATTTTACAGTGTATAATAAAAATAAATTAAATACAAAAATATGTCATTTACTAAAACGCCACCTCAATTCTCAGTCCACTAGAGAAGGTATAATTGTTGGTGCCAACTGGTCGGTCTCCTCTCGTCCAAAGATAAAACTCTTGAGGCTCCCATAAACTGCCTCTGCTGAACTAAAGAGTTTAGTTTTTACGATTGATGCGCTAACTACAGAGCAGAGTATTTTCATTAGTTACCCCAGAGTTTGGGGCTGGTGACCCCGCGCCGGGGCTATGAAGGAACGCTCTTTTTGGGGGTTGCGATATTCATCTAGCCAACCCTCACCCTTTTCCCTTCTTGCTAAGAGAGAGTGAGAGGGTGAGAGAGTGCCGAGTTAAAAATCGATATGCTAAATAGAGGGGTCCTAGTCCCGCCCCCTGCCGCCCCCCTTACTCACTACTTCATTTTTAGTACCGGCCTACGACCACCGGTTTCGCTAGTTATTATATGGGAGGCGGAGAAATTTCAGTCTGGCTAAGAACGATCAAGTTGACAGTTGTGCTTGTTGAAATTTATATTTTTTTCAAAAATATACAGAAACAATAAACAATGAATGCCTGGATCTCCTGCTATCTGGGTGTGCATGCTATCCATTACACTTCCGAGACTAGCCAGATAACTTATTAAATTCCCAGCACTGGTATCCTGAGTCTAAGCAGGAGATCCAGATTCGAGTCCTGGCTGAGAAAACCCCATACGTTACACGTAACATGTAAAACAATGCTTTTTATGTAAATATATAATATTGTGTATATATTGTTAATATTGTTAGTATATAAGATAGGATTGAGTTAGCATGTAAGTATGTAACAATGAGGGCCCCTCACCCTCCTAAAATATAAAAATAAATTTATTAACCTAAAATATATGTAACCAACTTAGAATATAAGAAAATAACAGTAGGTACATGCCTAAATCCGGTACACTGTCACAGCTAACGTACCGCGATAGATGTAAAGTATAAAATATAGAGGCAAAAAATAAAAAATAAAATAAAAGGCTGAGAAAGTTTACATTTTTTATTATGTTCCTTTGTAGTTATTGTTTAAAATTAATGTGGGATTAAATACCACAAAAAAAAAAAATGCATAAATAATGTCTACTGTTGACAGCATATTGCAATAGCAGTGCATGTTTATATTCAAAAAGACAATCAAACTATTATTTTTATAAGTTTTTCCTTAATTTATCGAAGCTTGACCAAAGTCATTACCGAGCTTAGCAATAATGGTATCATCGATAAGTATCTCTTTTAAAGTAATGAAGCCGTGCATGGCCGATTGTTATATTTAAGCACTGGTCATATTCTATGTGCTTCTGGAATTTTCCACGAAAGACTCATGTTATTAGCGTCCTTTTATCTATGAAAACATGATTCAAAAATCCCAACTCAACACTGAAAACTATTATTTTTTATTCTTATTTCAGCTCTAAAAGTTCTGGATAACACGAGGATCTAATCACAAAATTTTCAAGCGCTAAATAAGGAGAGGAATAAAGAAAATATTTTATGTTAAACTTCATTTAATGAATCAGCAACAAATGAGTTAGGTAACAAAAACAGTGACATGTCTATTTTTTGCTTACTAAAAATAATTGTTAAGTAAAAACCAAATCCTAGTTGAATAGTGTGCACGACGCTTTTTTTTTTTTTTTTTTTCAACGCTGTTAAACCAAATAATGCAGGGTGTATTTTACCCTCAATAAAATAATGAAAGATCAATGAATTTAAAAATGAAACTAAAAACTTTTAAATTAATTTCTAAAAAAGAGAAGAAAGAGAGAAATTGGCACAAGATAAATTGATAAAGAAGGTATAAATGGTTTACAAGTTTTCCCGGAGTACAATCGCCCGTAAAGCTCTCGTAAGAAAAGAGAAATAGTAAATATATGGAATAGAATGAAAGAGAAATAGTAAATATATGGCAAAGAATGAAAGAGAAATAGTAAATATATGGCAAAGAATGAAAGAGAAATAGTAAATATATGGCAAAGAATGAAAGAGAAATAGTAAATATATGGCAAAGAATGAAAGATAAATAGTAAATATATGGCAAAGAATGAAAGATAAATAGTAAATATATGGCAAAGAATGAAAGAGAAATAGTAAATATATGGCAAAGAATAAAGATGGAAAACGAATGAATGAAAAGTAGATTAGAGTTTCAAATAAAAAAGATCACTATAATTTAAAAAAATTACTGCCATGGGCATGACAATTACACTATAAAGATTGATGTTTTTAAGTATAACGAGATATCTAGCGAAGACTTTTTGCAGAAATAGAAGGTAATAATGAAGTACATAGATGTGAGCATCTTGAATTCCTTTCAGGAAATCTGTTAAATCAAAAAGAAAAAAAAAATGTTCCCACGCTCCAAGAAGTTCAGTAGATTATGTCTGTGGAATAACGCATGCAAAAGTCCTCCTGCACCACCTGAATAGCTGCCACTAACTAGGTTCCACAGATCACACTAGATAGGACAGGCCTACTGACTCTCATCGCTAGGCTGAGTACTGCATATCCTTGGTCGTGGTGGTTACCATCTCCAGTCGGTATTCCTGGCGCGATGAAGTTCTAGGCTATCATCATCTATCCGTCATTTGCAGAGAGATTGCGCACCAGTAGCAGGCGATGATGTATTCATCACAAGAGCTGTTTTTCATCATCAGTGACTTGGTTTCTTCTCCTATCGTATCAAATCCAAACTCGGTCGGATTGGAAAACACATGTCTCTTTAATTCTGGAAATAACTGTCTATTTCACAAAACACATAACTGTTACTTACCTCTGGCAACACACTTGTGATTGGCTGCTGGTTGTGTAGCTCTAGGGGGTATGAATCTCTTAAGGATGATTGAGGGTCCTCTGTTCAAAGGTTCTAAACGTTGGACCAATTTTTCCGAATGTGTCTTAGTCAAATCAAGAAAAAGTTTTCTTATATATAATTTCGTTTGTATTGCACCAAAAGAATCATTTTCCCCCTATTTATAATCAAAAGTATTAAAAATTCAGGCTGAAACATTAGCAAAATATTGGCCAATATTGCAAAACATTGGCAAAATACAAAACGTTGGCAAAATTTGTTTTTATTTAATTATAAACCTTTGACCGAACCTCGATTATCTCCTTCCCCAGAAGGATTTGAATTCACAAAAAAATGTATTTAATGCTATTTTTTTTAAATTTATTCAAATTTAACTCAAAGAATAATAAAACTTTGTTGTTATTTTGCTTCATTATTATTATTATGAGTATATTGTTCTTTTGTTGAAAAAAAAATATCAAGAATATACAAAAGTAAAGTCGAAAAAACTTTTTATGAAGTATACAAAGAGTAATCGGATGTACCTTTGTTTAGCATCCATGTTGGTAAGTATCTTAATGAGGATTGGTACTTTGTAATTGTATCTTTGAAAGGTTAAAAAGTTTTAATTATATGATAATATAAATTTTATTTTTTTATTTATTTTAATAAGAATGAAAGTATATTCAGTTGCTGGTCATTCCTGTTGGTCCTTCGGGAAATGTTAAGCCCTTTCAGCACGTATTGTCCTCCATATTGCTGATATATCTGCTTCATAAACACGTCATATATATAACTCATATTTATTAAGACAAATAGCTCTCTTCAATCCTAATATTTGCTGATCGTTTTAGCAGATTCGAGCGAAAGAATCAAGGTATTCAAGTTTATAATTTGGCAGGATTTTTGAAATTATTCTCAAATGAATGGAAGCAAGGTCTTTTGAAATTTATTTACAAACACACACTCATACACACATACATGATCAGATATTATTTCCAGAAGCATGATAATCGTCAATACTATCAACCCCCGCTTTCCTTTGAGGACCTATGGTTCTGTGTAGGGGTGTACTCCATGTGTCTCCTGTCCACGGACGGATGCCATCAATCCTGACAACTGTAGTGCACTCTATTAGAAAAATTTGGAACTAATAGCTCATATAAAAAACTAAGGAACCCGGGATTCGAGCTACCCCCGCTCTCCCCAACCTGTCGGTCTAGTAGAGCTATACCCACCTGCTCATGTTCCATTTCCATTTCAAAGGATTAAATAAGACATTTTATTAGTTTACCCAGCTCCAAGGCGACGGAATCTTTAAAGAGGGAAGTAGAGGGAAAGAGTCAGAGAATAAAGGGAATATCGGTTGAACCTGCATCTTCTCTTGCTATCCTCTGCTGTTTACAGCGGTACCTGTGAAGATAAAGATACTTGGAAGTAGGATGTGGGGGGCAGATACATAATGAGGAGATAGATAGTTGGAATGGATTCCTTAGTTGTAGTGTTTGATAACTACTTTAAACGTCCCCCCCCAACCCCTTAATATATAGTTTTATTATTAGTAGTATTTGTTTGAATATATGCTAACGTCTAAAATTTATAAAAATAAAATTAATTTCATTTAATAATTAAATAAATTCCACCATGTTTACAAAAGATTTGTGAGGCTCATCATATTTCATATCAGGAGTCACTGTAAATCGTAATCCTTATACTCCTATAGATATATGTTGTTGTTCACCTATATTCAATTTTATCTATTTATCTACTTTTACATATATTTGTGTAGGTGTGTTTAAAACACATACGCAAAAACATTATAATTTATTTAGATATATTTTATTTTTGATAATATATTAAACAGTATAAATATACGATATAAATGTAAAATAAAAAAAGTATAAATATAAAATATTTGTTTGAAAGTATTGTCAAAATCTTTCTTAAGAATTTAAATCGGCATTAATTGCTATTCAGCTTTAATTTAAATACAATTAAATTATTTTATTATTTAAATTGATAATTTTAAATTGGAATGTAGGAAAACTATTGAAGATAATATTTAGTTGGTTAAGATTTTATGATGGTTCTACATTTAATATTGCTTAATTCTGAAACATTTAATTTACGTATTGAATATATATGATGATTTCTGCCAAATTAAAAGGGAACCCGAGGTTCTGTGGTTTCCAAAATGGCCACAACAAACTTAGTGAGGGCCAATTTAATTTCTACTCCCATTGCATGCTAAATTTTACAATTGATAGACTCAAAACAGGACTGATACAATACATTTTCACTTATAACTATCCCTTTACAAAAAAAAAAGAGAAAAAAAAAAAGAAAAAAAAAAGAATCTAGCAATGTTGTAAAAATAAATAAATATGACAGGAAAATATTACTAGGCAACATAAGGCGAATTTCTTATACACTAGTCTATAACTATTTATCTATAAGTCAATTTATGACTGATTTTTACAGATTGAACATAAACCGGTAAACCGAAAGCTTAAAAATAAATTAAACCTTTAAAATTGAATAGTTTAAATAATAAGTAAATTTATGGGGAACTGCGACAGTATTTATAACGCTCAAAGCTACTCACCCTTTATAAATGTCATCAGATTTATCTGCTTGGCTACTCAAATAACATCCAACAAAAATATCAATAGACATATTTAATTAATTTAATTTATTTTTTCATTATACCCCACAAGCCCACTAGTAGTAATATTAATAAAGTAGTTTTGTTGTTCCTAGTATATAAATTATTTTTTGTAAATGAAAAGTCAGGTTTTTACTGAATATACATGCAGTTGATAGAGATTATTTAGAATAGAATAATAATATGAACAATGCAACATGTGAATTTTAAATATTCTGGGCCATAAGGGCCATGGTACTTTTTTTTCTATAATTTATAAAATATGAAATATACAATACTTCAAAAATGTTGTAACAAAATGAAAATAACCTTAAAAAAATATTTTTTCCATCAAAATGAATGCAAATTGAAATGTTAATTTTTAATAATTTAATGCTTATATATTTTAATGTAATACAACAAATTTATGACATAAATAACCTCCAACTACAGATATTTTGTTACCTGTTACATTTATTTTACTACTAAAACATTTTTTATTGTTGTATTTATTTTATTGTGAAACATTTTTTACAGAAACGTATTTATTTTATTAAATTAAAAAAGAAATCAAATTCTACAAAATAATTCCCAACATTTTCTTTAATATTTTATAGGTATCCAATTATTTTAACTGTGATTTCTGCAGTTAAAGAACTAACCAATAGTGCTAAAAAATGCCAACTGTATCGATCATTGAGATCATTCTGATGTTTTCACATCATTCACTCTTCCCAGCAAAAACTAGTCATGAATCGTCTTCAGATAAAATGATTTTGAAGTGAGGAGAAAAGCTAGGAACGAAATGTCACATAAATTAAAAGATAGTCTAGACGGAGATAAAATATACAGCCTATCTGTTTCTGCTAAAAAACCAAATGAAAATCGATATTGCGGGATTCATGCAACCACCAAACACACATTCCTATTCCATCTCGAAATTATATAAAATGGTTTTTTTTTTATGCAAGAATTATCTCGAAGATTACTAGTTTTATAATTATTATTTAAAAAAAATATTACTTCATTTTCATACTCACTATTACATTTGGGAGTAAAAAAAAAAGTAACATTGAAAAGTTTAATGAAAACCCATAAAATTTAATTTCCTTAAATATAGCAAAATTATATTTAATAATAATCACAATAAATGTGTATGTGTATGTGTTAATAATCAGCAAAATTCTTTCTGACAGGAACAAAAAAAGTTTAGATTATAAAAAGTTAGAGTTTATTTTTTATTTTGTTTTATAGAAAACATAATGTACATATTACGCTCCATATTATGAGGTTGATTTATTTATTTATTTATTTATTTTTTTTTTTATAAAGGCAACGCTTCATGAAAGAGTAATAGGATTTTATTTAGAGAAGAGATGAAAATTCCACACTTTTTGTGAAGTGACGTCACCAGAAAAGATATATATCCATGAAGTCTTAAAGTATTCTCTGACAAGTTTGAATTCTTTCTGAACTTGTCGCTTTCAAGTTTCGAACCGGTTCCTGAACTGTTCACATATTGCAATCGTCTGCTAAATATCATGATAATCAATGCAGATTTTCTCAACTGTTGCATGGGAATTATATTTTTATACGGAAAACTGTTGTGGTTAACTTGATTTAAAAAAAAAATCCTTTTAAATTAACGGTAGTTAAAAAAAAAAGATGTATTTTTAGTTTTACACTCGACTTTTTTTAATTTAGGACCAATTATTAGTATACAATTTTTTCCGATTTCAGATAAACATTTAAATCAGAATTTTTTACCTACAGAAAGTTTTCAAATAAAGGAGTGTATAAAAAATAACCGTTTTTCAACCACCTATTTGAATTACTAAAAATTTGATATAAAATATAATTAATACTCAAAGAATTGTTCATTCAATTTCGACCTCAATTTCTACTTGTGCAATATTGTCATATTTTTCCCTTGATCAAAATGGGTCATGAATCGAAACAAGTAGTAATCTAATGGTGCCAGGTCTGGACTACATGGTCGAACCCATGAAGTTCTTTAAACTTTTCTTTGGCTCGACAGGAAGTGTGAGGACAAGCATTATATTGCTGCTTTGTATAATATTGATTATACAAATCTAATAATCTAATTTTTACACTGGAATGTACCGGAAAGAGTTTTTTTTTTTTTAAATATTCACATTAACACTTGGTTATTTACTTGGCAGCCATTGTGCGTTTGGGTTTTCGTAAGGTATTTAGTGCTAAATTGAGATTTTCCCCCCTCCACTTAGTCGTATAGTTAGTTATAGGAAGATTCAGAAGTTTCCTCCACATACAAGGTTATAAACATACTTCTAAAACCAGTTATGTTCACCGTTTACAATGCAATGATGCATATTGTTTATAATAAGGGTAATTTCTAATGATTTTAATTGCAATTCATTTCTAATATTTCAACTACTTTTTTTTTTCACTTCTTGCAGAGCTTATAAATTTTGATAAATTTCTATTGTTTTATACAAATGTAGGATTTCTATACAAGCTATTAGTCAAATTCTGACGCCTCATTAAGAGCTTTACATATTATTTTGTATAATACAGTATTTACAAATTAAGATTAAATCCAACCGCCACTAAGACTATGTCAAAACGGGAATTCAGGATCTTCCGTTAGTTCATTTTTTCGTCACTCATTTTAGGGCAGCAACGATGGAGTATTGGATAATGTTGTTCGTCGAATATTACTCTTTGTCTGCCCTATTCATTAGCACAGCGAAATTATTTTCGTAAGTTTTTTTTTCTTTATAAATCGGATAGTAGTTTTAACAGATTTTAAGCTAAAGTTTTAATATTTATTAAAGACTTGTTCAAATGGAAAGTTTAGATATTATTATTAGATGATTTTAGTTGGGGTTCGGTCAAGGTAGTTCAAAAAAAAAAAAAAAATACAAATTTAACAAAAGTGTATTTTTTTAAAAGATTATCTGACTGGGATAGGTTTCTCTCGTCTTCATGATAGGCAGCTCTGAAGATGGTTTACAATGTAAGCCGAAACGTTGGCAGATAATCTTTTTAAAAATACACTTTTGTTACATTTGTATTTTTTTTTTTTTTTTTTGGATCTGCCTTGACAGAACCCCAACTAAAATCTTCTTATATTAAAGACTTGTGTTACTTATCATCAAGGCTTTTAACTTTAATCCTGTATAATATCTTTGATTCGCAAAAATATAAAGGACAGCTAGAACTCCACCGCCGGTTACCCGTAGAAGAAACTTGAAGTTTTCGCTTATTTTGTGTTTCTCTCATAAGAAGGCGCTTGGTAAAGGAGTACTTCGTCTAGATCGCCATGGAATATGATGGACATTGAAATCTCCCTACATGATCACTGGGTTTGGGAATGAACAGAATAGATCATGGAAATCATTTGCGTTCAGAAGGTTGGGATTAACTTACGTGCAGAACAGCTGGGACTTATCGCTACTCCTGAACATCTGATTTAGGGGTTGTTTCCCTGCCTCCAGAGTTCCCTGTGAGAGTATAGAGGAACACTTCCTCTTCTCAACTTTTTTTTTATTTTTTTTATTTTTTTATTATGTGTTAGCCTTCCATTCAACCACTTAGGGTCATGGAGGAAGGGGCTATCTACAGGTTGCCATCCCATTCTAAACATCCATGGTTCAGGACAAGCTTGTAATAATTAATAAAAGCTTATCCTGGGCGGGATTCGAAACCGCAGCGCCAGAATTGTGAGACCCGAACGGATCCCATGAGCTATCCTGGCATCCCAAAATCTTCTCAACTTTATTTCCTTGATTCCTATGATCTAGTCATATGATACTTTCCAATAGGTCCTCAAACATAGATTAAAAGGGTCTTGTATGTTCCACTGTAGAAAATGATTAAAATACACTTTCTGCCATCGTGAATCAGGTCCGCTTTTTTTTCCAGAATTTTCTAGATCCTAGCTTATAATTCCTCTTGAGTTATTTAATATTCTTTTTTCTTCAATGAGATCTTTGATTTCACCTAGCAAATTCAAAGACAATATACGTTTTGACTGCTACTTTGAGATACATTCAATGAGCTCAAGGGCATTTTACTAATACTCTTTTTTCACCCTTAGAATTGTTTACTATATTTTCTGTCAGAATGGACTTTCATGAATCTCGAAGCGCTTTTGATAACTAAGAATTGTGAATGAGGTTCCTCTTGAGGTTTTTTTCTGTTTAAAATGCACAAAAACTGTAGACCTATTCTGTTTTTTCGAGAAGAGAGCTGCAAAACAAATGGTTGTAGAGTATATTTCTCTTGAACTTGTGGTCTCTTTGAAAAGTTTGTGTATTAAAAATTTTATTGTTAATTTTATTCCAGTCATTCCAGCAGGTTGTTTTGCTGGTGCAAGTACGAGCCAAGTTCAACTAGAAGGGCCCGCGCTTCCTCAGGATTCGAAATTGACCGTCCGGTTGTGTCTTCAGTAGTCGACATGGCAAGGTGCATGCTAGAAGACAGTGATTCTCTGTCAGTGCCTCCAAAGTCTGCGATGAGGCTGCCATCTTAAGGTTATCAAACGCAGTTTCCCTTACACCCAAAGGGTTCTGCGAGTTGTAAGCGTTGGAAGAGTTGATTTCGCAAGGAGTTGCCAAACTGTGGGAATGGCATTATAGCTCCATATTTAGAGATATAAAAAGAAAAATACCTTTTTTTTTTAAAGATAATTAATAAATATTTCCAGATATGCTCTGTTTATTTGTGTGGATGAGCACAAGACCCCTGTTTCGGACGTCTCCCTCGGCGGGGGTGACCCTGTTATCGATAAGGGCCGGCGGAAGGGGAGACTGGAAAGGTGGTGGGGGCCGGGATAAGACCCCGTCCCCCGCCCCCATCTCCCAGTCCGTTCCCGGCGTCTGGCGTGCTAGGAGTGTACTCTCTTCTGCTCCAACATTTCTGCGATCTCCCCGACTTCGAACTCGAGACTCACACCTCCTCGAAAGGACCACCAAGGTGAGCTAGATTTATTTTAATCCTTCTAAGACTTGNTATAAAAAATATATTATTAAAAAACATTTATTCAAAAATAGATATTATACAACTTTTCTAAAAACTGTTGATGTTAAGAATATGTAATCAATAATTTAGTGGCTTGTTATTTAAACCGTAAAAATTACATAAATAAAATGACTAATACAGGGCAATCTTGAGTAACTGATAGTAAAAATATGAATATTGGGCAAAATTATTTCAGAAATGAAATCAAATAGATATATTTGTAAATCATTAGCTAAAGTCAGGTTGTCAAAAGCTTGAAAATGAATTTACGTTAGAAAATGACGTTGAAATAACTGCGCAATAATAAAAAGAATGACCAGGATGAAATGCATGGCTGCGTTCGTAACCACTATTAAATGTGATAAATATTTAAATTTAAATTATTCTTTGACGAACATATGTTACATATTTCCATTGGAAGCTTGTAATTTTCTCATCTATAATTAGAATACTAGTGTAATAGTTCCATATCTTTGACTGGAATTCTATGGAAGCAAATAAATAACCAATCATATTGAAACACTATCTTGTGCTCCTATATAATTTAAAATTTTAATTTCCCAAGAAACGCCTTATAATGTCATGGAATTTTGAAAGAACGTGCTTAAGTCATTCATATCATTCTTATGCTTGCTTTCTATTAATTCATTTTTATCAAATTGAAAATTATTATTTGGTTAATAAAATTAATAATTTAATGTTTATTAATATTTATTATAGTTACTTTATACTATGTTCAAAAATTAGAGTTTTGGAATCAAACTTAAATTTGCATATTTGATGTAAATTTGCAGTGTTTTGTTGCTATATTTAGTCAAATTTAGTTATACTTTTAAAATAATTTCAAATCTGTAGCCCGAGTAGCCAAGTACTGCAAATGGTTTGTGAGTATGGTTGTATGTGTTTAATATGCATACATATTCCATGTTCTCTCCTTGAAAAACTCCATAAAAATATATGCTTAACTAGATTCATTGCTTTTTTTTTTCTTCGATTACTTTAAGAATTACTATAAAGGCTTTGTTTCATTGTGATGTACTAGTGTCTAAAATAAAACTACAATTAAAATTAAAATAGATTGTAAAATGAAAGACTGCACGACAAATATCTTATAACCCCTAATATATAAAGCTTTAAATAATCCTATAATTTTTTTATAATTTATAAAAATTAACAATGAAAAAATTCTTTATTTATAATTCGTTATTGTTATATTTTATGCCGGATAAATTAGTCAGGATTTCGGACAGGATCAGAAAAATAAAATACTCCAAAATTGTTGGGTAATTATTTTCTTATTGCCGACGTTTCGACTTAACTTGTAAGACATCATAAGGGTGATAGTGATTTCTGGAGAGATCTCCAAAGGTCACATCTTCAGAGTCTACAACTAAACTGTATTACTAGAACTAATAAAATAATTACCTAACAATTTTGGAGTACTTCACTTTTCTGATCCTGGCCGAAACCCTGATTAATTTCACAAGCATAATACTTGACGGCCAAGGAATCTCCAATCATGTTAAATTTTATATGGTTAATTAATAGCTTTGTTCTTTTAAAATATGATTAACATTTGTAGAGAATTCAAATGCATCTAATTATGTTATAGGTATTTAAGGAATCCTAGAACTCTAACCTCAAAATTAACTTGTTAACTTTTATTTTATTAATCATTTAATTACAAATTAACCAGTTGAATTCAGTTAAAATGAAAAATATTACTGCTAGAGTTCAGAAATTATAATCAAGTGACGGGTTTCAGCTAAACCACTTTTAAGAAAGGGATTTCGCTGACCAACAGAACAGGTTTTTATATAATGACACTTTATCACCCAAAAATTAAAGAATTAATCTAAGAGCGCTAAAGTACCTCATGGAATCCATTCGTTTCAAGCAAATCTAGTGATGCAGGTTCAAATCTCGCCCGGTGAAAGCTTTTAACGATAAATAAAAGCTTGCCCTGAGCCATGGATGTCTAGAATGGAATGACAACCTGTAGATAGTACATTAATATATATACTCACGCATACATACAAACACAAACACTGTGTTCGCGCTCCATATGGCACTCTTTATTTTTTATTAAATAAGTTTATGGGCTACTTTATATTCAAGACTATAATATTAGATTTTTTTTTTGTATAAAGAAAAATGTAAATCTCAATAATAAAATTTTTATGCAGATATTTAAATTTCGTAGGAGTAAATTGAAGTGTTGTTTGAAGAGCAGTTTAGGATAGACGTTGTCCTTGCAAGCTGCAGGTAGGTCAACGAGTTGGAAGTCAAGGCTTGCCCCAGACTTACGTAATGCATGTTAGGAGATGGAAAATGAAATGGACAGTCTACAAATTATTCTATACACTTTTCAATGACACTAAAAATATGACGTTATACACCAGGTTTCAATATGACTTTACTTCAATCCAGGATTCGGAATTCCTCTTCTCTTCCTTGTTCCATCTCAGAGATGAAGGTATTTGTTTCAAAGTCGGTCACAAGAACCTTAAATGACCTATTTCGATTTGACATTTTAGTCCGATAGTGACCCAAAACTCATAATAACATATATATATA
>KZ807751.1:205415-218880 GCA_000696205.2 Oncopeltus fasciatus | reverse complement strand
CTTTAAATATAATATAATGAATAACTATTTATATTTATTTTACAAATCATGCATTTCTCCTTGGGGCGTAATAATCGGTTGCAAAAAAGATGTTATAGACTTTATTTAGCCCGTCTTATATGGTTTGTCACTTAACTTTATTGATGTACAAAATTAATTATACCAACAATTCAGAGGTCTTTGGGAGACATTTCTTTGCGGATTCAAATTACTTCTTTAATTTGTAACTTTTAAAATACTAAAGCTTAATTCATTCTCTTTCCTTTTTTTGTTCACGTACCTCCTAATAATTTGCAATTCTAAGATGCAGATTGTTATTATTTAATGGACTACAGTTCGGAACATAACACGCTCTTTACTGCAATTGTTAATAAGAAATGTTTACGCATAGCACACTTAAGAGTATTCTTATATTTATTTTAATGTATATAAATATAATATAATTAAGCTTCTTTTTTTTCAGATTCCATAATGGAGTTGATCAAATCAGTACCGAATGCGAAAAACCCTGGAACACTCCAAAATATTGCTAGGTCTTCAAAGAACTAAAAAAACTCACCCAGCCTACTCGTCTAGTTGCAGACTGCACGTCTAGTCCTACAACGGGACGAATGGGTGGGATCCTACTGAGATGTCAGACAATTCTTCGATCCTTCACTAACCCACTCAACCCAGGATCAACCCAATCAAGAGGACCTGAACAACCCAGGAGGGAGTGACCCACCATATCTTACGTACCTTCTACATCTTCATCAGGTGACCTCTATATCTCACTCCATTCTTTCTTTCATGAAATCCAATCTCTCATCACTTTAAATATATCCTTTTGACCACTTTCGTTACCAAAACGACTTCCCCAACTTACATATCAATATCTCACACGCCAAAAAGTCATTTTCTATCCTTCTTTAGAGCTCTCCGAGCCTGTAGACTTAATGGACAGACCATACTGGCAAAGAGTGCCATGTGTTTGTGTGCTTGTGTAAAATTTGGAACGTTCTAACTTCCCTTATATAGGGTAGATTGATATAATCTGTGTAGAGCAAAATTTTAGAATTGAAAATAAATAAATTCTAGTATTTTGTCCTAAGTATGTGTAATTTTACCTTTTTTACGCGAATAATTAATTCCATAAGAGTTTTGAAATATAAGGAAAATCGGTTAAAAGCAATTGAATAATTTCATGTTAAAATAATAAATTGTATAATATGATCAGGGATTTGCATTATAAATTTTCTAAAACGCTCCTGGTCGGTTGTGTATAATTATAGCTTGTTTTAATATATAAATTGACTTACTAGTATTTCGAATACACTTAATTTGCTCTGAGACAAATTACTGACAGCTTTATGAAAATCAATCCTTTTAATAAAGGATTGAAAATACAAGTCATTTATAGAAGGCCATGGTAACACTGAAATCCACCTTATCGGAGAAATTCAACATAGATATTATGATTGCATGTCTGATATTCAGGAGGCAGTTTGCTTCCAGACCTGGCTGGTTGCTAACCAGAGTCCAACGTTTCTCATGTCACACTAAACAGCTTCACCGTTGAGAATTGAACAGACAACTGTTTCTGAACTCAGAACTCCTCTGCTGAACACTGGATAAAATGTATTGCTGGCATTCCTTCTCGACATGTTGTCTCTCGGAAAATAAAATCAATCTCTGCTTGACCTAAAGTGTTTCGACGAAACTTTAATTGGCAAAGACATCTTTGCATATTTATTAAATAATTAAATAAATACTGACACTGACGTCTATTAATAAACTAAATCACTGTACTTCAGAATGCAATCCTTCCATCGTTGTAACCACTCTATAATCAACCTTTACCATAAATTAACTTATGAAGAACATTAAAACCATTTTATGATTAACTGAATATTTAAATACATACTGTATGTATAAGCAGTGCGTAGAAAAATTGTTTAAGCTCTTTGAGAAATTTAAAAAAAAAAGTTTTATCTGGAAACTTTTCTTCACGGAATTAAATTATAAATTATTTTATTTCAAAAAGAAAATATAATGAAAACATGCAGTATGTCCTAAAGGGAAGGCTATTTTTCAATAAAACAATAAGGAAACCCCAATTCTTCGCATTAAATACAGCAAAAATAAATATTTTTAAGGCAAATTGTGTTTTCCTTGTTCCTTTTAACAATGATAAAATTATTTTTAAGGAGGATTTATTTTATTATCAATTCATATTTTTCAGATGTTTTTTGTTCGTGTATGTGGAAACCACTTAATACACAATTTCTGCTAAAAACCTCTTGCTTCTGATTATTATTTTTCATACAATGCTGTATCCTCCATTTCATTGAAATACATTACATGATATTAAAAAATAAATATGTGGAGTTTGTGCCGCATTATTTCATCATAAGATCTGATAAATAAAAAAATAATGTATAATAATTTTATTTTTATAATTTAAATGATGAATAATTAACATTGATTGATCTCTGGCTTTAACACTCACCATCTATTTGAGAATTGTGTCCCTTCATTAATGTAATGGAATTTTAGTTCAAACAAGCATAAAGACACATTCACTACAACCGTACTAAATTCTATCTCTGAACAACATTTGAAAATGGACCTATGTCTGGAAATAAAACATTATGGTATACAATCTTGCATAAATAACTTGCAAACAGCAAAGGATATTTCGACAGCTTGCCTCTTCTGCACACATATGACTTCTACGTGTGCATTAATACCTAAATAAGACTTAGTAACTTCAGTAGCATAAAGTCCCTTGTCATTTGCTTAGCGAAAGTAGACTCTCCAGAAAGTATTGTGACAGCTGGATAATTAAGGACAGGGACAAACATAATTGAAATGCCTACAAAAGAGAGAATTAATCTTAGTGCGTGAGCAATGGGGTGGTTTAATACAAGGCTAAAATGAGCCTGAAATGTATATAAGGCTCACCCCTTGTTAGGGGATGGTTTTCATATTCTGTGATACCGTCTAAACAAACGAACGTTGCACGTGGAAGAGGGAGGAGAGTGTGGTCATCCTTCGCTTTGCGTTCCATTCATACTTTTTAAACGAAATTAGAATATTTATTTACCCCCATGATACTTTAAATTTGAGGGGGAAAAAAAAGAAGGTTATAATTATGTCACCGATCGTACTGATTTGTTACGTTGTCGAAATATGTTTCAGAAATTGTACAGACACTAACAAATTCAAGTCGAGAATTAGTTGGCCTCATGGATAGAACCTAAAATTTTTCAACTTAGCTAATACTAAAAATAAATAAAAACTTTTTTTTTTTTAGTGGATTATATATATATANATGAAATCTGGAGTATTTCGCTGCATATAAAGAAGAAACTTGTTAACATATCATGATATATCTCAGCATTTTTTCGCTGGGTACATGGTTCTTCCTCTATTTACACACACTGTCTTTATAAATCAAGAAAAAATGACAACTATTACAAAAATATATTGTTTTAACATTGTGTACAGCCACATAGAATTATGGAGGGAGAAGCTATAACCAAACAATCCTCAAGACACGTTACACTTAACAAGCTTTTAATTTCATGATAAAATCCTGATTTGGATAAAATCTAATGTTGTCGGAGATAACTGGTCCTTCACAGGGACTTCAAAGTATGGTCCAATAAAAACAATTTTTGGCTTTGTTCTTGATTCATCAAAATTTAAAGGTTTGATCTCATAATGAGATTCATAAACAAAAATATCACGTTTGACTTACATATCACAAAGCTAAAATGTCTATTGATCAGATAAAGAACATTTAATGTTCATAATTAAAATTTATAAATTATTTTATTAAACATTAACTTTTGTCTTTACTCATTAAGTATCCAAATTAAGTGACTACCGTAATGCATTGTGTAAAGAAAAATAAATATTTTAATTTAATCTATGATTAGGATTATGATTTAACTAGTGAATTTACGGTTTTCATGAAAGAAATATTACATAAGGAAGTAATAATATTTAATTAAATCTTTATTTTTTCCTATATATAAAATAATTTTAAAAAATTTAACCCTATTAACGAAGTGGTTTATAGTAGTCTAGTAACACCAGTATGGTACTAGATAAGCAGAAGATCACTGATCTCTTGAGAATATATTATCATGAAGAATTCAGAAGGCCAATTTCAGTAAGAGAAGAAAGTTGGCCATCTTGCCTTTGCTTCAGAAACTGTATGAATTTCAAATATGAATTATAATTATCAGTTTTCTAAACTGATAGAGTTGTAAAATATAAATATATTTGTTGTTAACGTAGGCTTCCCAGGACTCCAGGAATATTCATAAATCCTTCTTCCGAGCTTGACCGTCTAGCAACATTACTCTTTGTCGAGTTTTCGAACATCATGTGATGGCTTCTTCAGGGCTGAAAGTAGAATGAGTCTTCATCATTCTGTCATAATGTGCCCTGTAGAAGCCAGGGCTCGGCAAAGAGTAGCTTTACTACATAGTTACATGAATAAATATATTCGATTTTTAAAAAAATGAAAACAATCGAAGAAGATTCACATCGTCTGAAATACATTAAGATATAGATTTAGTTATTACTATTAAATCTTTAACTTCTAATATATAAACCTACACATTGCTATAAACTTTATAAAAAAAACTTTTTGTTCTTATATCTTGGTCATCAGAAAAGCCAAATTGCAATTAACATGACAAAAAGTAAGAAACTTGCAATTGGCAAAATCAATCAATTTTCTCTTTTAAAACTTTAATTTTTATTTTTTTAAACAGAAACTAAAAAAAACAACTTAAATTCTTCTTTATTTGGTACGACTGTAACTTAATGTATTCTAAATACCCTTAAAATCATTAATCTGTTATCAGCTTAATTTTAAATATTACTAAAAAATCAAAAATTTAACGAATGAAATTAAATACAGTCTAAATACTAAATAAATAACCGATCACGAGAACAAAATTACAACATTTACTTTAACTATTAATTATAGAAATAATTCACTTTCAGAGATAAAATTTCCTTGTATAATCATTAATATTAAAATGAATATAGGGTTCTTGCAAGCCATGTCAAAAACATACCAACATTACTTTCATGTAACACTGGACCCTGACATGTCAGGTAAACACTATACACAATAGTATATTGTGTATTGACAACCCTAAACATATCTCACCTTAAATCTATTATTTATTAACCAACCCTCCCCTCTCTAACAAATCTACCTCATTTATTTATGGCAAGGCGGAACATTATGTGCTCCGCTACTTATTTTATGTACTATTTATAACATTTGCTAGTCAAATATTTTATTAATATATCTACACTAACAAAAGTATTCGATTACGAAGAACTGCGTTGATTATGACTTTCCATTTAAAGGGAATAAGAAAAAAACATTGGTTAATTTATATATATTTTTTTAAATAATGTAATGAAATTATTCATATATTTAACAATAACAAATAGTCCGACTTATTCAAACGTAAATTTTTTTTTCTGATGAATCAGATTACATAGGTTAATGTTCATATATTACGGAAAAAAAATTTAAAGGCGAATACTATGTTTTGCTAAGTTAGAATGAAAATAGAATTGTCTTTTTAAAAAAAAATATTTTTCAAGAGTCTGGTTTCAGGTTTTCCATACTCATAGTCATAATTGAGGATACTATGTATTAACAGACTGTACTTATATATTTTGAATTTAAGCCAATTTTTAATTAGTTCTGACACAAAATACATCCGTTAGATCGTTAAAATGCTTCGAATCATAAATACATAGATGAAAGGATAGATAGACCTTTTTTTCTACCTATCCTACCTAGGCATTAGACAAGTCAAAAAAAATATAGTCATTAAACAATTCAAATATTTGATAACTTTTATCTAGCGAACAAACAAATACTGTAATTTTACAGAGTTGAAAACAATGCTAAAATACTTGGAACAACTAATGTATTTCTATCCGTTAATTTTCCTTTGAATTTTATATAATCACCATTTTTCCTTGATGAATTTTTATCTTGTTTTAAATAATTGATGGTATTTTTCTTACTTTATCTCTAATAAAAGAGAGAGTAGTAAATATCTATAGAAATATTTCCAAATAAATGTAGTAGATGTCTACATTGAGTAGTAAGTGTCTGTACTTTTTATAGTTTACTAAAACTATGTCCTATTTTGTATAAATAAATATATACATGTGTGTGTGTGATGTGTGGGTGTGTAGGGTATTTCATTGTACAAATGTAAAAGAGAGGGGGAATTATGATTCTGCAAAGAGGTAAAAATAGATGTAATAGGATCGTGGGAAGGCTTTAATTAAAATACAAAACTTATATTGCTTACGTGAAAAAATATCACTTGTATGTGAAGATCGCGGGCATTGTTCAGCCTAGGTAACAGGAGCTCATGAAGATAATGTCTGTGAGAAACGGAAAGTATGAGTGTCTATACGACAGTGGCGTTGACACAATCCTACTTTCTTCGCATTATCTCACTTCTTGTCGAATAAATCAAAAGAAAGAGGCGAATTTCCACTCTGTCAAATTGTGTAAGAACTCACGCTCATACGAGAGGTATACGTGCTGTTTTTCACCTTTCCCATTCTGTTTTCCTTACTGAAACTAATAAATAATAAATAGATACAATTGTAAGCCCGAAGTGCCGTTAAAATACCGAGATATTCAATGTTGTTGTAAAAAGGGCCTAAATAAGTGTTAATAATTTATTTTTTAACTTAATTTATGGAAATGACAATGGGAAGAAAAACTCTCTTAGTACTTGACAAAGATGCAAAGTTAGAAAGATGTTTATAAGAGAAATAATGCCTTAATATTCATGAAAATCTTACTTCAAAATTTTATAGAACGATCCTATTTACGATATATGACAATATCTGATCATTCTAAAAATTAATAGAAAATACTTTGATGTCTCTACTTAATTAATATCTATCAATTTTTTTTTTTTTTTTTTGGCTAGTTTACTATTTTTGGAAGCAACAGGTGTTATATGGTGGACCGGAAACACAATTACGGCATGCACATCTGCCTGGTCCGTGGTTCTTGAACAACCATCTTCCTATTACCATTTATTTTTAAAATAAAGATACATTCTTCTTTTCTTATTCATTTTCTATTTTTTTTAATCCATAATTCCTCTAAATGGAAAAAAAACACAAACTCCCTTATCCAACAATTTTTACTAGACACAAATAATTGCAACGATTAATATTTCATACATACGCATTTGCTCACAAAAACACACACACATATATATATGTTTATTTATTTATTTTTATACTTACGGAGTTGCGGCACTGGCCGTTCTCTCCCTCATGTCAAAGCCATTTACGGCCATCGGATAACCTTGTGAGCAATTACAAAATGTAAACCTATTTACAGAATGTAATAACCAAATAAATAAATAAATAAAAAGGTTTTTATATAAAAGTAGTTGAATGTGAGTTCGTGTTTGTCTGTCTGTCAACGTGTAAAAGCTACAGTTTTTAGAATACTATAAAAATTATTTACTTTTTGGAAGAATTTCCATATAGTTTGTTCTTTTTCCTTTTATATTTTAGAGATAAAATAAGGAAAATACTCCCAATTTATCAAAAGGAAATAAAAATTCATTCAGAAGAAACGGCGATTGTATAAGATTTGCGAATATAAAAAACTTTGGTCACTGAAATTTTAATAAAATCCATTGCCCAGATACGTAATAAGTAAATAAACATATGTGTTTATATATAGATTACTTAAGTTTTATATTGTATTAATTATATTTGGTATTGTTGTGAATCTGAAGAATAGATTAACGTAAGTGTATATATGATTGATTAGTTTAAGAGCTTCTGAAATGATTGGTTATTGCTTGCAATGGGTTTTAATTCAAGGTTGAAAATATTGTAAACCATTTAATTATAAAATTTTAAAAAAAGTTACCATGCGAAAATACAATAGTAGTCTGTATATGTTTGTATTTTTTTTCATGTGGATAAAATTATAGAAATTTTGTATACATGTCCTTATTTCAATTTTTTTATACTGATCTAATTTTTATTTGCTACTATCCGCTTGATAAAAGGAGACGGGGCGAGTCTACATGAATAAATTAGATAAAAAATGTTAATTTTTATTATTAGATGATTTTTGTTGGGGTTCGGTCGAGGTAGATAAAAAAAAAAAATGAAATCAGTCAGTCATGGAAATGTGAACTTATGGACAGGACGTCCCCTCTCGTCTTCACGATAGCCCTAAAGATGGCTTACAAAGTAAGCCGAAATGTCGGAAGATAATTTTTAAAAAAATACAATTTTTTTTTAAATTTGTATTTTCTTTGTATCTACCTTGACCGAACCCCAACGAAAATCATCTAATAATAATACCTGCGTTCAAAAAACTCTCCATTTGTTAATTTTTATTGTATTTTTAATAGCTATATTTTTATTTTGTTGACGTGTCTAATGTCCTGCGTAGAATAGTTGTAAAATAGGTCTATCTATCTTTCTATCTATGTGTCTGTGATTTCTCTAGGTTTTTTCAGGGATATTTTGTGATAAACAGAACGAAAATTGACATATGACCTTGAAAAAATTATTCGTAAATATATTCTCTTAATCAATAGAACTACAATTAACTGCTGTTTATCATTACTACAGATTGACCTTAACCATACTCTTGAATATATATTTTTTTAAATTCAATTTTAATTATAACGCGGCATAATATTGTCTTTCATTTTTTCTTTCAAATATACACACAATAATCTATCAATAATGGATACATTTCATGACAATATTTAAAAATTATACATAAAATAGTCAATGTTTCTTTGTTATTTAGAGAATCGAATCATTGAGAGTAGGGTTTGCATGACCTGGAAAATTTAAATAAAAAAGATGGAAAGCTCATTATTTAAGATGCTGAGTAATAACTTAGTTTCGGCAGCTCCTGTGTGATAGACTTTTCTTTAAAAAAAAAAAAAAAAATTACATAATATTTCAAAAATTCTACAATAATACAAAATTACATACAACAATCACCATAAATGATTAATAAAACTATTAGTAAAAATGAATATTTAGAGATATTAAAGAATTCCTTAAATGCAGGGGTCTTGGCCCCCTTTTGCAATAACCCAATTCAGGTTCAAGCTTATTATAATGGTTGTCGGCTGAGACATTAATGGAAGGAGGTAAATATTTAATTATTACTTTTTTTAACTTAAAAAAATAAGAAAGAGATAATTTATCATTTGTATACTTAAATAATTTTATGAAACGCATACGTTGAGGAAGAAGTGAAATTATTATAAGTATTAGGATTGAATCACTTTAAAACATTCTCTTTCAAATTGACCTAAATTTTCTTTCGAGATCTCCCAATTCACTCTTACCGCTTTTTTCGTACTATAAGATGTATTAGTGATTAATTTAAAATAAACCTACGAATTCTATGTTTAGTTCTCATTGATGGACTACATCAGTTGGCTAATCATATTGAGGGTTTCCGATTGGAAGAGGCTTCTGTTGGTTTGATTGTACGTATTGTGAAGAGAACGAAGGTAATTTATATCAGAAGACCGAAATGAATTCTCAAGAAGAGGCACTTGTGATATACTTATAATGTGAGCAATTTCTATATTATATGTCTGGAAATACCTGTCATCTTCTTTTTTTTTTCTACTGGTTTGTTATTACGCCTTTCAACCTACTGGATTCAGGCACGTGTAGCAGAAGGCTGAATAAAATTCGCCCTTCAATCTTTTGCGAATAAAATATAATAAATTTAAGCAGTTATGAATGGTTGCCAATATACTCCTAAAATGTCCACCCTGTGAGGCATTATTGCTTTCTCACTTATTCTTTATTTTCACATATTTTAAGTTCGTTGAGGGACGTAGTGCGTCAAGGGGGTAAATACCTTGACAAATATAATTTTCCAATATAGATGGAGAATTTACAAGACATTACCCTTTCCTTTGGTCCTACTCTTGCCTTAACGTGCTGCGACATCAGGGGTAAGTTCTAAGCAAATCAATAAAATTATCTTTTGACTTCATTGCCTCTAAGATCTGTTAACTAGGTTTAGGGACTTCAAATGGAGTAATCGTGTATTTAAGCTGTCCCTTGAACTGTCCTCCCGTTCTTAGAAAGGCAATTGTTGATACATTTTGATACTTTTCTTGTCACGTATCTCTAAGGAGGATCGTGGAACAAGGAGATCGTACATACTCTCCACCACTCCTGGTACCCCTACCCTTCAACCTAAGTTGTCAATTTTTGTACCATCGTTGACAATGAGTGTATCTCGAGATAGTAAATTTATGACACAATCAAATTTATATTCAGAGCTTGAGGTAAAATCTGATTCGTAAGAGTTGAACACATGTTAAATGCCTCCCTGTGTATACTAATGTGTTTTTTTCACAGTTAGACTAAGGTGATAAAATTTAAAGTATTAAAGCCATAATAAATCTAATACAACTAAATATTTTAGACTTAAATAGTTCGTCTTAATGGCAATAATGGCAGTCAACGGCTTACAAATTATGGAATTAAAAAAACTTTAAACCTCAAACTTTTCAGAAGTATTGGTCAGAGTTGATCAAAAAAATACAATTAAAAAAAAGATCCAGGTGACCTAACAGTCATTAACATTTGATCCAGGTGACGTAACAGTCATTAACATTTGATCCAGGTGGCAACACTTCCTCTCTCGCCTTCATGATAGATCTGAAGTACAGAGGTCAGTACGTCTGGCTAGTGATCAGAAGAGGTGGTTTCTAGTCACGACATTGATTTTTTTCTGTAAAATAATAATTAATATTGAATTGTATTTATTATTGTAATAAAATTACTTATTTAAGCATAATATTTTAAAAAAATAATTTTATATATCTCATAATAACAAAGATATTTAATATTATTCAATTTAGTATATCTGTAACCCCTCCATTCGATTCAATTCTTCCACTAAAGTAAAGATGGTATACCTAATTTAGTTTCTAGACATTAAAACTTGCTGACACTAGAGAGTGTACGTGTATGTGAGTTTATCTTTATTCAAAACATGCCTTTTTTTCGACTTTTTGATGGAAGGCGAAAGTTCAAAAAGTAAATGACAATAATTCGAATAACATAAAGATTATTGAGCGGTCAACAGCTTGATTATTTCGCCCCGACTATTCTAACTCGAAATACTGTAAGATAACTTATTGACTAGTTTCGCTTTCTTCAAGTAGGTGTTATGAAACATCTATCCATACAAAGGAACATATTTTTAGCCTTACAGTGAGAACTCTGAAGATCTGAACGAACTATTAAAAAGTCCAATGTGAATAGCACGATATCGTCGAGGGAAATCTTCTAAGACATTCCGTTCGAGTGGGTAGCTCTGAGCTAGATGGAAGGAACTTTTTGCAAGCCCACTCATTGGCAGTCAACGACCTGACTAGTCATTCCTCAGACCCGATATTGAGCGGGGACTCGGCTAGGCCAGCTCTCTCACACCTAATGATCGGAGGATTGATCATTTCTCTAGTGAGTTGACACACCCATGCCGGGTACACATGCTGCTATTCTCCCCCGAGCCCCGGTTCAAAGACCTGCTGAAGTCAGATGTAACAAGATCAAGCTGTTGATGGAGTAACTGGAACGTTAGTCACGCAGGAGACGCGTAACTAGGATATTTCCAACCTCTGTTGGTTGTAATGTTCTTTTATTGAAATATGAGTGAATACACACACATACAGGAATAAGCAATTAATGAGAGGGAATAGAATAAAAAATCTATCTGTCCCAGCCAGGAATCGAACCTGTATCTCCTGCTATCCGGGCCGGTGCATTTACCAGTTATGCTACCGGGACGCGCTAGTCATCTCATTCAATTCCCTGACTAGCGCGTCCTGGTAACATAACTGGTAAATGCACCGGCTCGGATAGCAGGAGATACAGGTTCGATTCCTGGCTGGGACAGATAGATTTTTTTATTCTATTCCCTTTCATTAATTGTTTAAAATTTACGTGGGATAAAATACCACAACCAAATAAAATATTTATACAGGAATAAGCTGTATTTTGAGTGGTTCTATCAGACTGGCGACAAGTACTTCTATTGCAAATAAGTATAGTTAGTTATGTTCTCAAGCAACAGAGTATAGCTCCCTGGGACGTCCTAATTATAGAAAAATTACCTAAAGCTGTTGTCACAAAAAACATATGACAACCTATATAATTACTTTGGTATTACTTATGTAACGCGTTCCAATAATTTAATTTGCACTTGTATTTAGTCAAATAAAGCCTTAATTCTGAAGATTAACCTGTTACAATTTATTTAAATAAACATGAGAATAAGCCATAGATCACCTTCTTACGCCAGAACGTCTAAGTTAAGAACCAAGAGAGAAAATACAGCATTTAAGTGGACCCACTGGATTCAGACATTCGAGAATTTTGTTATAGCTTAAAAAGTTACTGAGGTTTAATTAATTAAAATAAACATTTTAAAAAGAAAACAAAATTCAAATCTAGAGTATTTTTCTGCATTTAAAGAAAAACATGATAACATATCATGAAATATCTCAGCATTTATTTGCCGGGTACATGGTTCTTGCCCTATTTACACATTGTCTTTATAAATCAAGACGAATTGCAACTATTGCAAATACATTGTTTTAACATTCTGTACAACTACATAAAATTATGGAGGGAGAAGCTATAACCAAACTATCCTCAAGAATCGTTACACTTAAAAAGCTTTTAATTTCATGATAAAATCCTGATTTGGATAGAATCTAAAGTTGTCGGAGCTAACTGGTCCTTTAGAGGGACTTCAAAGTATGGTCCAATAAAAAACTCCATTTATCCACTTGCGTAAGTAAGTGCAGAAAATATACGGCGGCGATCGAAACTCAAAAATCTTTAAGTAAAACCTGTAAATATTATATTTTTGCTTTGTAAAATTTCCACTGTGTATCAAGTAAAATAAAGCCTTAATTCTGAAGGTTAATCTATTACAGCTCCTGATCATATGGAAGAGTTACTGCAAGTACTTATAAAGCATACCCTATGTTAGAAGCACTATCAAATGGTGCATAAAATAACAGTGAATTCCTTAGCTATCTAAGTATTTCTAATAATATTTTCTCGCCCTCGAGTTGGCCTAAGCACTTTTACCTTTACTTAACTCCTACTGACCGTCAATGAGCTGTTTATAAATTAAATAGCACACATTTGTTTGTTAATAAGAAATTTAGGGGAACACTGTTAAATTGAACAATTAAGAGTTGGGATATATTTGAATCAAATTTTTCATTTTACGTTATAAATATTTTATTTGGTTGTGGTATTTTATCCCACGTGAATTTTAAACAATTAATGAGAGGGAATAGAATATAAAAAACTATCTGTCCCAGCCAGGAATCGAACCTGGATCTCCTGCTATCCGGGCCGGTGT
>KZ807751.1:169568-190099 GCA_000696205.2 Oncopeltus fasciatus | reverse complement strand
AAAAAAAAAAAAAAAAAAAAAAAAAAAAAAAAAAAAAAAAAAAAAAAAATTGAAAAAATTCACTACCTGATAATTAAAATCAATGTAATTATTTTTGCCATTCCTATTTATGATTATTATTTTCCATAGATAGGAGGAAAATATATTTTTCTTGGATGTTGATAACTGAAATATGAAGATAATTTTTTATCAACAGAGTGTTTGCTGAACTACAAATGATGGTATGAAACGGTATGTTGGTTAATGTAAATTACAATGCTTCTACAAAGAGAGTTGATTACAACTCGCTTTCTGACATAAACTGATCATCAAAGAATATTTTCTTCAAGCTAATAAATAATGTTACTATAATAGAAATTTTGTGGGAAGGATCTGAAATCTAAACAAGTATTATTATTAAAAATTATACTATTACTACTCTAGGATAATTTTTGTTTGAACTGAGGAAACAAGGCAATATACAAAATTTTTAAATTCCATTGTAAATATGTATTACCTCATGCTTATGAGGAATAAGCTTTGTTCAACTAGTTCCTGCTTGATGGCTTCTTTCTTTTAAAATACACATAATAATTTAATAACTTTTTATTAAATTGTATTTTTTATTCTGATACGTCAGTCTGGCATTAAAAAGAAATGTAAGTAAGCAAAAATCTGAAATAACTCCTGAGAGTTAAACTGTAAATTTATTTTATCTAATTTAATGCCTTTAGATATGAGAGATTGTTTTTCATTGTAACATTAACCAACTGACATAGTTACTAGGTATTCTTATAAATAATTTATATATAAAATTACTGTAAAGAAGTTTCGGTTGAGGTAAAGGAAATTTTTGATTAGTTATTGAGTAACTTAATTTTAAAATAATTCAACAAAATCTAATCTAAGTAGGAAAATAATGGTATTCATAGCGTCCACTATACGTACATTACCATTTGACCACATAGGGCCTCTATGATATCTGAAATCTAATCATTTGGGTTTAAATATCATCATATTGGTATGAGGTCAAGTATTCGCTGCAAATTACTTCGCAACATACTTAAAAATATATTTAAGATGCATTTTTCAAAAATTAAAAAAAAAAAAAAAAACTATTGTAAAGCTATAAGTTCGATGTCACATTTTCATGGATAAATAATGGAGAAACTAAGGGAATAAAATAATAACTAAAGTAAATCATTATGTTGTTAAAAATAGAAAATTCTCAACAAGAGTTTTCTTCTCAACTAGATACGCTCTTTGGTTCACACTTTGCATCAATAGGGGATCACCATCTTAATTGTATGCACAATCAACATGCATTTAATAAAATACTAAATCTGCAAGACTTTCTATATTAAATTCGCTACTTGACCCATTATTAGCGCCATAAGGGGTTACCAATAAATTACTATGTGGCCATACCATTGATAGAACATATTGCCTAAAAACTTGTCTATCACATATCTTATTTTACGGTTCAAATACGATGTTATATTAAATTAGCTACTTGGCACACCCCATATGTCAAAAGGATGATTTTACTTATAATCATATTATAAATTATAAATTATCAAACTAAATTATGGAAATGATTTGAGTTTGAAAGTATATCTCTACATAAATGTTAAAATAATTAAGTAAATTCAGTTTTCAAAGGTTAATGGGAAAAAACTGGGGTCGATAGTTAATAAATGTAATAGTTACATTAAGATTTTAACCCCTTAATCGCATTCGATCTTAAATGTTTTTCATAACAATTTTTGTTTAAGAAACATTTAATTAAAAAATTACAACTCCTTGCGGGAAATTTCACAACCTACACTTAAAATTTCATACATTTCGGAAAACAATTTATATAATTTTACTGTAGAAGTTCAGCTATGAATCAAATAAAACAACAAACATGTGGTAAACACTCTTTCTAAGACTCTCAGCCTTTTCAACACAAACCATCTTTTACTGTTGGGAATGTGACAAAAACTGCGAGTGTACAACGCGATGAGTTTGTCAACACGACACTAACCAGTCGAGAGAGTTGCTCATGGGATCCGTTCGGGGTTCGCAATTCTGGCGTTGCGGCTACAAATTGATTATTGATAAGTAAAAGCTTGTCCTGAGTCATGGGGGATTAGAATGGAAGGAATGAAGTAAAAGGAAGGCTAACACTTAATAAATAAAAAAAGTTCCAGAATAGATAGATTGCGGCTAAGTATGGCAGCTAACACTTTTAATTGTCAATAATTAGGATTATATGTTTGTTTTTGTTTTTTGGGAGGGGGGGTTCAAGATAGATCCAAGAAACACAGTTTTAAAAAATGTGTTATTTTTTAACTGTCTACCAACGTTTTGGTTTATATTATAAGCCATCTTCAGGGCTATGACTGTTCATGAAAATGTGATCCTGATGACATGACGTCCCCTCTCGCCTTCATGATAGCCCTGAAGATGGTTTACAATGTAAGCCGAAACATTGGCAGCTAATTAAAAAAATACATAATTTTTTTTAAATTGTCTTTTTTGTATCTACCTTGACCGAACCCCAACAAGAAACATCTAATAACAATATCTACGGTAAATAAAAAAAAACTCTCCATTTGTCGATAATCAGGTTGTTCAATGAGCCGGTTTGTCTAGATTTAAGCGGGAGGAGAGATAGGATTTAAAAGGGATGGCTTCAGGAAGAGTGCCCCCAAGCCCATTGGCCCAGCCCTTCAATAGCACCGATTCACAAGTTCGCCATTCTTCTTGAGGGTACCAGGGACTCGGAGGAGTGGGAAAAGCCACTTTGGCTCGACGCGTGCTCCATTCAGAAGAAACGATCTAGCTCCATTGACATGCCTCTTTGATCTGCCCCCCACCCCCGGTCAATTTGGTATTCCTATTGATAGTTCCATGGAACTAGCACCCTTCAATAATGACCTGATCGAGGTCTATTTGAAATTGATAAATAAATTTAGAATTACTTGCGCAATGTCTCAGATAAGCCAGTCAGAAGTTGAAGATTATTTAATTCATTTTATCGCAATTATATTAGACAGGTATGTCATGAATCAATAATTACTGGTGATAGACACCCAAAGGGATTCAGTTTGATATGTGGCTTTAGTGAATATAACACTTATTATATTAATTTTAGGCGGTTCGCTATGAAATTATTTATTATTTAATACATTTTGCAAGGGAATGTTTTTGTAATTAGTGATTTTCTTCCACCGAACTCTTCCATCATAAACGATTCCTTCTTCTGCAAAACGTTTCATAAATTTCTTCCACTCCATTAGTGTTACCTAACTGCTCGTTACTCTTGTTATGTTATTTAATTTTACATATTTTCTGTTGTATTATAATACTCTAATATTATGTATATAATAGTTATGTTTTCGTCTATTTATATTTATGTTGCTTATAATATCATTATTTTGTGAGGATACGATTTTTTTAGGTAAATTCTTATTGGACCTCTTTCTTCTTATAATATGCTTCTTAATAATAAAAATACTTTGTTTTAATATAAGAAAAAAATTGTGTTTATTGCAGTACGAATTTAAAATTGTATCCAATCCTACTTCCTAGGCAACAAAAATTGTACTCACAAAATACAAAAGTAATAAAAATAATATTTTAGGAGTTGCATAGGAAAATTCAACAATTTAGAGTAGAGGTTAACTGTGTCGTTAAGATGACGGTTTGTAAGCCCAAAGTATTTGATTTCTTAATGATATGTCGCATGTCGCTTTTGAATGTAAAATAAAATACTGAGTTTATTATTGAACGAAATTGGTCGAATGAGAGAGGGGTATTCCCTAGTATTATTTAGTGCGAGAACAAAAAAAAAAAATGTTCAAAGCCGGCATGATATTTAGGTGGGTAAACTGAAATTTAAGCGGAGCACAGTGCTCTGGTGGTTATGGCACTGGACTCCTGAGCTATAGGACCGAGGTTCAATACCCATCACAGTAAGTTTTTTTTTTTTTTTTTTTTTTTTTTTAATGGCATGTCAACATTTGGTCATTAACGCTATTTCTTTCTTTATGTGCTTCTGTATCTAATGACCCAGAAGATTCCTTGTGTGTGCTCCAAGTGTACACCCAACCCTGAATGGTACCATTAAAAATTTAAAAAACAAAACTGTGCTGACCAAACGCCTTCTCTAGAGTCGAGAATATATACTTAACATGTATTACCCATTTGGGTCTATACAGCCTATTGCGGGACTGGTCTTTTTTTAAAATTTGAGAATCACAGCGAAATTAGAGGCAGAAATGGTGTTCGTGCATTAACGGGTATGATGGGTCACGGAGTTGTCGACCTAGATGACTCTTCAAGTCTACAAAAGTCTATCTCAATATGTTCCACGAATTTCCTTGGCTACCGGAGCTTACTTCGAAGCTATCGTATGCTACACCGTGCTACACTTGGCTGGATTCTACCCATCAGGAATTTGGCGACTCGTTAAGGGGACAGCTAAATTAGTCCTCATTGAAATCAATGCCAATTCATCACTATACAGATCTAAATATCTCAAAATTGTTAGGAGAATGGCTGCATTCCCCCTCTTCTACTAGGCTCATCCTCTTGATTACTGATAAATCACAGAATTATTCATTTAATATATGTTAGATGAGTCAAATTTATTTTTTTTACATTTCAAGGGATGAATGATTATGATTTAAGATGAAAACAGTTGTTCATAGGTCATATTGTAAATATTTCGTCCTTTTTTTTTTTTTTTTTTTAATCCTACACTGCCTTATTCTTTCATCATTTATTTTATATTTCATTTTTATTTTTATAATATTAAATAAAACAATTCTTAAAAACAATTTAAAATGTATCTGGAATTAGTGATTCTTATACCAGTCTTACTCTAGATGTTTCATTAAACTGGATTCGGTTACTCGTACCGGAGTGGGAGTGAATGTTATCTAGGAGTCCTCCCTGTTGCCTTTCCAGGAGAGGAGTACAACTTAGAGGGGAGAGAGTACGAGCCAGGGGGATGAATGGAGGTTAGGGTGGTTCGATCCAAGCTAGTGACGCCCTGCCGTAAGGGTGGGTTCTGGGGAATCTGCTGAGGACACCTGTTGCACCCCCGATTCATGGGCCAACCCTTGTCATCTCCTCCCAGCAACCCTTGCTTTCCTCTACTGCTTCCGCCCCGTTTTTCTTAGCTACAAACCCACACCAATCATATACCCCTCTTGCTTTAAGTATTTAAAGTCGGAAAAAAAAAACTTTTATGTGTGGATTAATAAAAAATGACTTTCTTATAATTACCTTTATAACCAACCAACGGGTTTTACAATGAATCTTCCATTAGATAAAGGTTTGTCCGCCAGCAGCAGCTGCATTAAATAAGGACATTTCTTTAGATTTATGTAAGCAGAGTAATTGAATAATGTGATTTAAAAATAAATTAAGGGTTAAGTTGAAAGGGTGGAAATCCCTAACCCTTCACAGATACATTCCTAATTATATTTCTTATTATGTCTAATTCATGTAAATGTTTTACAAAATGAAGTTCACGTAAGTAAAGTTTGCCCTTATAATGTTATAAAACAATTTTTATAGCACTAATAATATAAAAAAAAGCACTGATGATTATTTTATTTGTTTTTCCTTTAAACCCATCTTTCACCTTAATTCCAATTTCGGTTATTTACGAAACCATCCATAGTTAGTAAAAATAAATTTAAATATTAAATTATGTTTCACTATTTATGTTCAGTCTTCTCAGTTATATTCCTAATTACATGTCTTAACCAGCGTTTTTCGTAAAAATGATAAAATGTTGCTTGATGCTGTATTTTTCATAACCCAACTAAGAAGCAAGACAATATTTATTCTAAATGTTACTCGGGCTTTTGCTTCTTCTATTCAACCTGATAATAGCTGAGTTATCATTAATAAATTTGCCCAAAGATATGTGAATAGAAGTTTAATGCCAATTTTTTGTTAATATTTTTAAATTTCATTTTGTATGTGCTTTGGATTTACGTAAAATTTTGTTCAGACGCATTTTAAGAGTCTTTTATGCATTTCTTTTCAATGATTCCTTTGGACTTTTTATTTTTTTTTTCTCCAGTAAAGAAAGAAGCCTTAAAATTAAGAAAATTTCGTAGGACGCATCACGTCCTGTGTAGAAACTAAACTTAGGCTTTTTTTAAGAAGTCGAATGGGATTGATTTAGCTCTGAGAATGATCTGAAGCTGAAGAGATTACTAAGTGTTAGCACGCACTATATGGATTTAAGCCATTGGTAATCCTTTGAAATCTTGAAATTGTTAAAACGGTGCATTATTTTTATACACTCATTTACATACGAAATGGCTTTGCTAGTCTATAGCCGACTAAATGAGTTAACTTTACCTTCATTATTCATGGATGATAGCTTTTCAATTTATTCTACCTTTCCATCTCGTTCTTGGTCTCCCTCTGGATCGATTTCCAACCAGTGTTCTTTGTCAAGAGGTTCAGATTCAGATAGATTGATTTTTTTTTCTTAGATTGCTTTTTGCTTGGACACTTGACATTTTTGTCATCGTAAGCGCTGTAATCGAAGGGTTTTACGCTAAAATTATTCAATTTCATTCACTAAGTTTTTGTTAAGATCACTCCCTCACTAGTGTCGTATAATAGTACTAATATTTATATTTTGACAAAAGGTACTTTCAAGCGATGTGGTTTACCAATCAATGTGTCTTACCATGTTGACGTTAATAAAGGTTTCCATAGATACTGGATTAGATTGAAATCGGTCGGTAGGAGATGAGTATAGAGGGCACCATGAATAAATCTTAATATCCTAGAACAAAATTTATGTAAAATCAATTTTCATAACATGTATACCAAATAAAATATAAAAAAAAGACACATTTTTATAAAGATATTTACAATCTATCTTTTTTGGCCAATCTAGAGCAAACTTTCGTGGCCATACCTTTTATGCACATTATTCTCTTTGGCTTGTAAATTAAATTACCTCATTTACTCTATTTTGTATATCCTTCTTTAGTGAAAATGAGCTGAAGTTTACTTAGATTAGGTGTCTAATTTGGAATACCTGGAGTTTGATAGATAATTAGAGCTCTGCGATTTTAGCAATTTTATTTTTATTTTTAAACTTCAGAAAAATTACTATAATAATAATAATTTCGGAAGTTATTCCTTTCCTGGAGTGCAGGCAACTTCTGTAGTTGAAAATTCTTAACTAGAGCGCTAAAAGTCCTGGACTTGAATCCCGTATCCTCAGGATATTTTTGAAATATCAGTTCCAAAGTTCCTTAGCAGGAGCTAACAACATACCAGGTATATTAGTGCTTCTCTCTCCTTAAAGACTTTGAGATGATCTGAATATTTAAAATGTAACACTAATCCCTTATATTAAATAAAGCTGTCAATTGACAACTCATTGAAGAAATAACCTCTATAGAGAATGACCGATCCCGTTGCTCGTGTGAAAATTATCCTTATATAATTTTATATGTGTGTCTATATATATATATATGTGTGTGTGTGTGTCTATATGGAGGGCAATGGGAGTAATAGGAAAGAGCACTAAAACTGGCTATAAACTAGTCGGGAAGGAAATGTGTGACTCCATACCTTTTGACCGTGGAGATCATTATTAGAATGCAGGTGTGTTACAGCTGAAACGTCCCCTCTCGCCCTCATGATAACCCTGAAGATGGCTGACAATGTAAGCCGAAACGTTGGCAGATATAAAAAAAAATACACTTTATTTTATTTTTTTTTAAATGTATTCATTTTTTATTAATCTTAACCAAAGCCCAACAATTCTCTATTATTAGCAAACATTTTTCTCAGTGTATGTATGTATAACATATTCACTTGTTGTGAAAATGTTATACGTACATTTTGGAAAATTAAATTTAGCACATAATATTCTGTACAAATATTACAAACCCTCAACCCCTTCTTTTTTTTATCTAAAAATAAACTAATTCTAAAGTTTGCAAGAAAGCAGGGTAAATAATGATTTAAATAACGAAATTGGAATCAATATTTTAGGAATAGAAGGGGTTGCCTAATAATCTTTATATGCGTTTTTCAAAAATTTCATTAAATATAAATGTTTTAAAATTTTACACACATTTTTTCTTATACATATTTTTGAAACTATAATATAATAAGGAAGATATTTTAAATTTTAAATTTGTTCTCCTTCTAAACCCTTCTTTCTCCTGACAGATTTCAGCCGCCAACAATCTCAACCGATGATTTGCAAAATTAAGCTTAAATACTGAAATTAGTTCAATTATTTTTAAAAAAGCGGTCGCTAGATTAAATGCAGTGAAAAATTTAAAAAATGTATAAGCATAGCTTTAACGAACCATGTATTGTGCTTCTCCAATGTAAGATCTGTGAACATATGATGGAAATTTTCAAATACCAGCGTGATTAGCACGATTTCCCTTCTGGAGATCCCTATATCTAGTTCTAGACTAGCTTAGGAGGTAAAACCTTTAATTTAAATTTTAAATTATCTTTTAAAATACACTTTTCTCCATATAGTCAATAATAATGTGTTCTGTTTTGCTTCTACATTCGACTCACTCTAGGTCACAAAATATATATTGACTTTAAATAATCCTTTATTTTAAACTCGTAATTGGAAATGCTAAATATTTACATAGAAATTATATATCATACATCATTATTATAAACATATAATATTGCAATATAAGCATGATAAGAAGTAATATGATGAATGTGACAATTGTTTATTCCGAGTACTCTTTCTGTAGGCATCGTCAAAATGAAACTTAATGAAAATAATGAAGTTTTGTACAATAAGTGGAGTGTATATTTACATTGACCGAATGCTGATATTCAAAATTTGTTGTACTGCTATCCTGAAGAATTATATTATTGTCACAGAGATATGTACACGCTCTCATGCTTTATTCTGTGTAAGTATCTCCAGTTTTGTTAGTCGCCAAGTTAGTCGCCACGCAAAGGACTAATTATATCTGGCAGTTCATAACTGTTCGTTGGAACTTTACTTGAACTCTTATTCCAACTAAATCGTTATGTCTATTTGTTTACATAGCATATACATTTATTACATGTCTACTTGATTACAGCTAAAATATACGAGTTCTTTGGCCATTTGAGTCAGCCAAAACAGCATAACAAATTGTGTAGCGGGAAAGTTGACAAATCTGATAATTTAGAATAGCACGACACGGTGAATACCCACTAACACAAATCCACTGCACATGTGTATTATTATTTATTATACACAAAAATAATTACAAAAAATTATATTTTTCTGTAAGCGTATTAATAACTATTAGAACAAGATAACAGATCATAAATTAAAATTCGCCGAAAATGTATTCAAATAACAAAGCTTTCCATTTACCTAGCTATGTACATATTGTAAATATTTCGTCCTTTTTTTTTTTTTTTTTTTAATCCTACACTGCCTTATTCTTTCATCATTTATTTTATATTTCATTTTTATTTTTATAATATTAAATAAAACAATTCTNAACAAAAATATTTTTACACCATTTTTGCAGTAAAATGTTACATTATAATATTTATGTAAATATATAATTTTAAACAAGAAATGCAAGGGGGCCAGAAAAAAATTTTATTTCCTCAGCCGGGACTCGGACCCGGGTCTCCTGCTTTTCAGACAAGTATGCTGACGGTGTTGTAGTATGTCAGTATGCTTTTGCATTTATTATTTATTGTATAAAATTTATCGTGGGATCTAAAATCATTATTTAATATAGAATTTTGAGAACATGATTTTTTTTTAATACTATTCTTCATAAAACGAACATTTATTCCATTTAGGAATATTATAAGAAAGTAATAAATAAAGAACATTTATCCTATGTATTTTAAGTTAAAAATTTATTAAAAATTGGATAAATTGGTAAAAAATGTAATTTTCAAAGATTTATATCCTAAAATGCTGTATAAAACATGTTCCTGGCCCGAACCCTCAACCTTAATCTTATCTCATTTTTCTTGCATTGTCTTTTTTGCATACATGTAAGATCAATAAATTCATCTATTCTTATTGGTATCTATCCTATATGCGGCGAGAGAAGCTGTTTAATTTATTTAAAAAATCCCATGAGACGGACTTTATACGAGAACTAGTATTCGAAACATAAGGGACAGGACATGTGGGACGTCGAAGTATCGCCTTTACGATATGCCTATTGCAGAGGTCGCTCACTATCGCCTCCCGATGAAATATATACATCCGGTGAGTCACAAGTATGTGACGAGCAGTGTGTGACCACTAGTCTTCAAGTGGATCTCCTCTGGTTAGTTGTAATACTCAAATATGTATACTAAGTGTTGAGCAGTTGTCCCAACTTTCTTGAAAGACGGGCATTATAATAAATGTGAACGACAAGTTTAAACATAGAACCCAAAAGTCTGCGTCTCGCAGAAGCTGCGTTATCTAATTTTATTGAAAATATTAAATATAAATAATAGTGAATGAAATATCTATTGGAAGCAAGAGATATAAATGAGTTTAAAATATCTCTGGGCTTTTCTCTTGACTGGACAGGAAGAAAGAATGGGTGAAGCGGCCAGCCATCATAGATAAATTCATAAATGTCTTACTGACAAGATATTTCTGTGAAAAGTTTACAAAAAAAACAACATATAACATATAATATTACATCATAAAATAACATATGGCAGGTATTCTGTTTTATGCAATTTTTTTTAGGTGAATATATTATGTTTTTTAAATTTTGATCTCACTTTTAACACTCCTTGGCCTCTAGACCGATTTCCGCCAATAACAAACTCATTTAGTGGTTTGCAAAATTATGCTTAAGTGTAAAAATTAGTTACATTTTTCTTTAAATTGAAGACCCTAGAGCGTATTCAAATACAAATTCTTTAAAATTCGCAATGACATTCCCTCAGAAAACCTGCTAAAATCAAAAGTTCTTGATTGACTAAGTTACTAAAACCTTCGGATTACACTTTTTAATATATTGCTAATTATTCATTTCTCCATTATGCAAAAATTAAATTCAGAGATATAAATAAAGTAAGTTTATATTGCTAGGAGGCACTATCTATTACTACCATAATGGGATACCTACTTATTTAAATTCAAAGCAATTATTTTCTAAAAAAATAACACATCAATATTTTGTAAAATAAAACAATAAAAACAATTTAACATGACGGTGCTTTTGCGACCTTGAAGAGAAGGAAATGCTTCATCACTTTTGGGAATCATTCGCTTACTGAGATAGCTAACTCGATTATGAACACTAAGCACGATACTCAAATCGAATGCCAAATGTGAAAAAAAAAATTCAAAATCAAAGACACTTAAGTGCACTTTAGAACAATAAAATTTTGCTAAGTACTTACTAAGAAAATTGACAATATATTTCAAAATCAAAACTAATTAAATTTAAAATGCTGTTTTTTTTTTGTTTTTCTTTTTTTAACAAAAATTGAAGAAGAGAAATCTTAGTGGCTGATATGTTTGATACAAACTAGAGAAAAATTAACGACGGAGGCAAATTCTGAGTAGACCATCCTATTTTCCGTTTAGCGAAATTTGCCACAATGAAAACCAGTTTGGTTTCTCACAAAGAGGGCTGTAGCAGTCTGGCAAAGCAAGGAAACCTCGGAAAATAAGGGTAGTGAATCAAGAGAGAACTCGACATTGATTTGGCAGATCTAATTCGCACAACCCTCTGATAAGGTGAAGGATTGTATTCCCAAATATTATTAAATATATATCTGACGAGATAACATAAATATAAGAAATCCTGTCTGGAAGGTCGTTACATATTAGGCTGATCGATACTCCCTACTTAAGAAATACAATCTTAAATCTATAACAAATGTATGGACATATGCGACATTCTAAAAAAAAACCTCCACATCTTCAGAATCAAGTGCGTCTTAGGCACTTCGTAGCGTCATCCAAAACGTACTGCACCTTTACAAATTGGTATATCATTTGCGAAAATCTCATCAATGTCCGATTGTTCAAATTCAAACTTCGCCTTCGGCTTCCCTCATTCCTTCATCCGATTTCCTTTCCAGCTATGTCTTCCTGAGTACCAGAAAGAAGGTGGCCACGAGACCTCATTGGAATATCAGTAGAATCCTAAGGCGAAGTAAAGAGAGTTGTAGTGCTTCTAATGTCCTTATCAATTAAAAAAACTTACAAACATATATCTGAATTCTTAACAAATTATGCAATGTACAATCAATAATTGTAAATCAAAAATATTTTTTTAAATTATTTTGGGATGATCGATATGAGAATAGAGATCAGCTGGATTATCTTTTTTTTCCTCTTTAAAAGTAATACTTTCGGTAAATATAATTTTACCTGAACTAACTGCATCTGCCTGTCAGTTTCTCTGTTGACTGCCTAAAGAATGAGAATAAAACCTTGGATTCCAAGAGCGTTCACCATTTAGTGGTTAAATATAATAAGTCATATACTAAACATATTTCCTTTGTTTCTAGTGTTGTATATATTATTATAAATGACATATTATAATAATCAGGTTGNACGAGTTATTATTAATTTTATTTTAATAACTGTTCTTTGCATATATCTTCTTTTTTTTTCTTTTCTTAAAACTTGTCTTTCGATAAGATGGTTCTTACGGCTGCTTAATTAGTTAATATTAACTCAATGTATGTTATAACATGTTAGATTAATCAGTGAAGATCTAAGATAGTTTTAAAGTGTATCATTCGTTGCCGCCGATGCTGTGTGACTAAAACTGAGACACAGGTCAAGACAAATTCCTCCCCGCCCCTAAGGAGAAATGTCAAAACGGCCCTTTGTAGGGTTTACAAGAGGGAGCATACAGAGTTGTAAGGTGCCGGGGGTGGGGTGGGGGGGAACAACTTGTACTTATTGACTGTTGTGTAGGTTTTATTGGCGTACTGGGGTGGGGGGAGTGAGATGTTTACTACCCCCCACCACCCTCTCGGCTCTCTCTGCAACTTTCGCCGTATTTTTAAATGGCTCCCCTTCCACCCACCCCCGGGCCCCTTCCCAGCCGCCCATAAAACACTTTTCAACACCTAATATCACCGGCCACTCCATTAAAAGTAACTGTTCAGACTGTGCTTACGTCTTTCTTTCTTCCCTTTTTTTCTTTCTTTCTTTCGAACGTACTCTCGCCTCGGCCGTCTCTCTTCCTTTATCGCAATCCCGGCTCCCTGTGGCCATTCCTTAAAGAGAACAGTTTAATTAAAAAGGGATTTCACGACCGCTTTCATCCGACCTCGGTGTCAGTGAATTTTTTTTATTTTATTTTTCATTTCTTGTAATTAAGTGAAAAGCTGGGGGTACTGCACCGAGAAAACTTATGGACTCTCAGAGAGGCTTAAATGATGAGGGTTACTTATTTCACGTAAATGATTATATATTTAATCTTATCATTGCAATGAAAATATGAATTTTATTGTAGATTCTGTCGAGATAATTCTTGAAACAATAATTAAGATTCAAATACATACTGATACAGTTGATAAATTCTACTTGTAACCCTTCATTACATGAGCAGGATAAATGTACGAGGTGCTTTAAAGAGACCTCAAAGATGTACAGCTATAGATGTAGAGTTAGAGACAGAGACCTGGCCAGACTCTGAGGAATAGAGATGATAGCTAGAAAAAGAGAGCTAGAGAGTTAGTAAGAGATAAACATCTACAGATATATAAAGAGCTTGAGAGCCAATGGTGAGCTGCTGAAGAGTAAGAGTTAAAGATGGAAAACAAGAAATACAGACCTAAAGTTACGCTTTTCTGTGATAGCTGCAGCTAGAGATGTAGAGTTAGAGACAGAAGTATTTATTTTTCATATATTTATCCACAAGAATAAATGAATATTTACCTGATTTCAAATATGAGCAAATATTAAAGTAAAACCTAGTAATAAAACCTAGTAAAAGAAAATCTTAGTAATAAAATTTTTGTAAAAAAAACCTAGTAAACCTAGTAAAATACCTAGTAACTAAATAAATAGTAAAAAACTTAGTCATAAAAATAGCATAGTAAAATAAACCTATTTAAAAAAACCCCCTAGTAAAATTGACTACTAAATCAAAAATAAACTGACTACAAATTTGAAAGTAAAATTGACTTCTAAGTCAAAATTAGAATTGACTACTAAGTTCCCAGCTGCAACGAATATTAGTGAAGCTTTTCACTCAATGATTTCCACCTGAAGTTTATTTAATCAAATTATTTACGAAAGACTTATCACTCATTTTTTATCTTTTCTTTTGTCTAATCTATCCAGAATAAGTATTGTTGAAGGAAACAAAGTTTCACACAAAAAAATTTGTATTAATAAAAGAGATATTTAAGTAATTGTGTAGCAAAATTGAATAATTATAAATGTGGAGAACTTGGAATGTCAAGTGTAACACCAAAAAGTTTTTTTTTTTTTTTTTATATTTAGCGAGCGCAATAATTCGTGTATAGAATTGAGAATAATTTCTATTAGCACCCGTTCAGAGATGAAAGAAAATTTTAGTGGCAATACCTAATTTTACGCAAAAATAGAAGAATCAAGAGTATGGGTCTAGCTATATCGTAAATTTTAATTTAACGGTTTATACACCAAAATAATTTTTTTTTAAATGTAATTTTTTATGTTTCTTTTATACATAAAAAAAGGGAAAGTTGAGTTAGTTATTGAGCTAAATCGGACGAGTAGGTGGGAGTGATTGAACAAAATTTTTTTTTCTCTCCAGCGGCATTATATTTAGTTTAGTTCAATGCTACTTAAACCGGACATTTTTATAAATAAGATATATAATCTGGAGGATTACAAATATAAAATATACAATGTGGAGGATTAAGACATAGAAAGTTTGAATACAAATATTCATCAACTGCAGAAATCAAACATTCGCCTAATTAACGCGTTATAATTTTAACGTCTAAAAAAATATTTGAGCCTTCCAACATCCAAAGAATCCAGTCCTTTCGATTCAAAACCCTCCGAATAATAGCAAATGCTCCCTATTACATATCCAATTCATCCCTTCACCACGATCTTAATATCCGTTTTGTTCAGGACCTCATTTTTTCCCGCTTCAGCCTTTTCCACAGTAAACTGCCATATCATCCTAATTCACTAGCACAGACCATGTCTTCCAACTCCAACCCTACAACCCTCCCCGTAAACTTAAACGAAGATGGCCCCGTGACCGCCTGGGGACATGTATAAAATTTGAGAGTGGTGTCATTGGTCTCCTTCTCTCCTCATGTGATTGACATTGAATGTGGTTTTTTTTTTTTTTAATTCATTGTGGTGATCATATTACAAATTTTTTTTTAATTTAAAAAAATATAATAAATAAATAAAATGAAATCTATTAAGAGGAGCAGTAATGTCTCTCACAGAAGACTCAACACAGCATCCCAAGCATATAAGTACCGCTGACATTGTGACATTTTGTCGCTGGTATCGGTCACAGCGCCGCGTTGCAGGGACTGGCCTGCCCCTCTAGCCACGCAGATTTGACGCCCTCCGGCTAGGTCCTCTGCAGCTTGGCCCGGGGCTACGTAAGTTCGGTAGACGGAAGAGGGCGGAGCGGGTACTCGCCGGAGTGTTGGTGTGTAAGTACGGGGTGCAGAGCTGGCCCTGTGTGTGTGAGGACCGGTACGTCGGAGGGGGGAGCCTGGTTTTCGGCGGCCCGCCCGGGAGGGGGAGGAGGGCGGGGGGTGGGGGACACCTTGGCGAAATTTCGGCACACTGCCTCGCACTCACCCGTCAGCACAGCGCAGAGCAGCAACAGGTCCTCTCTCTCACTCTCTCTTTCTCTCTCTCAGTCCAAAACTTTCGCGAATTTCTTTATTCATTATCATTTTTAATATCATTATTATCTAAATTTTTTTTTTTTTTTTACAAAAAGTTATTACGCCATTTTTTTTTTAAATTGACATTACGCCCGGTGAATTTTTATATATATACATATTTGTTTTTAAATCGGTGAAGCGTGGTCTAGATGTGTTCAGTTGTCGAAATCCTGCCGACAGCTCGTGAGAAATAGAAGCTAGCCGGAAGACAGGATTGCGGCGTGCTCTCTCGCCTGGTACTACAAGTAAATCCGGCATCCTGGACTACACGACAGCAGCTCTCGGCTTCTGGGCGAAGCACCAGCAGTCCAGCCAGTATCGCAGTAAGTCCATTAGAGAATCAGCTGGTTTAAGACCCCATTCCTGCCTGCGACATCCAAACCCCCCCACCCCACCCCCTGCTAACTTCCACCCTACCCCCTCCAATGAGGATAACGCGTGCTCCCTGGGCTTACCGCTGCTCCCGTTGTCATGGAGCTCTTATCAACAGGTCTTCTTACCTTCGGGCAACACCCACGCCCAACTCAATTCCTTCTTAAAATATTATGTCCAATAAGAACTGGTATTGATAAATAAATGATTATATTTTTATTTCCAGTTATGTTCCTTCCGGGACCTATCACTGAAATACACATATAGGATCATAACATTCAGTTCAATATTAAGCGTACAAACAATAAAGATGTCTTCCTGACATAATCTTTCTAAAATGTTCTGCTCCATAAATTAAATTAATATATAAATACTTGAAATTATAAAATTACATTTCATTTCCTTATGACTCTGAGAATTTTTTGTTAAAGACTATTTTAACATCTGACACTTCCTATTCACATTTTATAACTTTTTTTTATTATTTTACATATTTTTTAATGTGGCATTGATTTGATTTTGATTATGAATTCATCTTTATAAAACAGAAAACACTGATGGCAATGTGCAGTGAGCAACACATTCAATTGTTTATATAATACATACATGTTATTGGTTTATGAAAGCAATACATCTTCATCTGTGCTCATGTGTCAACATGATGCATTTTCAAACAAATCAAACATGCAAGGGCCAATATACAAGAATGTTTAACAGCTTGTGACATACTTAATAACCTAATTTTCAACACATCAACTTCTTTCTCAATAATTAACCGCCTTTGTGTTTCTGATAAATCTTATATGCATTCTATTTAGCTTTTAAGACCTAACTAAAAGTTATCCAGTGTATTTATGAAATTGTGCAACTATTTATTCAAAAATATTGAAGTCTCATATTATGTTGAAACAATTCTCACAAATGGTTATTAGTTCTCTTAAGTACAGTAAATATTATTTTTTATATTTAATTATTGCTTCAATTAAGAGCACAATTACAATGGTTCACTTTTATGTTATTAAGATTAATTTTTAAACTATAGTTTTATGTTGATCGTTTTTAGAATAACTATTAGCTTTCATTTAAAAAGAACCATTGGTTCCTTGAATTGTTTACTTTTCAATTTAAACATTTGTATCGTCAGAGCTTGAAATTTTCCCACTAAAATTGTATTGAACTTTTTCATAAATGTCTATTGATTAATAATATTAGTAATGGAAATTTTACTATTATAAAAAAATTACTCATTTTTCGGATTTTTCACCCTTAAAGATACTTCTAGGACTGATTGAATATATGTTTTAATGCTCCAGTTTTTAAAAGAATACTTAGTACAAATTGCACTCTGTGAAAAGTTCTGCTAAGTTCTCAAGAAATATTCCTTTTGCACACAATCCACGTTTTCACATTTTCCCTTTCATACTAACCTATATAGCCAACTAGTATTTTACTTTCTTCAAATCAGGAGCTCATAGCATAACCATGTTTATAGTTTTAAGTTAATTGTAATTTTAAAATTACTTAATTCACAGTTTAGATTTATGGGATCTTGATTCTAGTAATTTTAAATGTTATTAATTTTAATTGTTATCAAATGCCAACCTAAACAGCCTAGATGCAATAAAATAGTTTTATTAAAACTTCCAGACTATAAACTAATGCTGCTTTGTGGTTATATATTTTCCTTTTGCATTTTTTAAATTAAAAATTAAGAATCCTTTGGCTATTAGTGTTTTTATTACTTTCCAAGCTTATGCACAGTGAATGTCACATTTATCAAACTTATTATTTTTTGAATAATTTAAATAAATTATTTAATCTTGTTTATTAATAAGAAATGAAAACTAACTTGTTAAGAGTTGCAACATTTAATTATTTAAAAATAAAAGATTTTGTTTCAACAAAACCAATGTAATGTTATTACTCTGTGTTATAATCTGTGTATTAACAACATCTTAAAACTATCAATAAATTTTAATATATATAAACACATTTTTGCAAATTGTATGTGTTTGTGCGTATATGTGTGCTTATGTGATATGCTCATACATTGAAAGCTGTATTTTCATATGTAAAAATTTCAACCATTTGATTTATTTCTTCCTTCGCAACTCCTGAAAAATTTTCCATTCAACCTCTTACAGAGATTATTGTACAAAGTATATTAATTTAATTTTTATGACATTAAAACCCTAGTGACAAATTCGTCTCAATTAATTTCTTGCAAAAAAAGCGAACCTTTTCAATATCCAATGACAAATGCAACGGACTTTTCGCTCCGTGTAAGTAATATAAGCGCATGTGATTTCAGACGTAATTAATCGGCTCCAATCATACCTAGAGCTTTTAAATAATACATATTGTGTGTATACTCCTAAAATATACATAATTTTAGGCGAGACATTAGTCCGACTGACACCTCATTGAAATGTGATTTTTTCAAACAAATTATTACCTGCAATTTTTTTTTGATTCATTATTACTATCTAAAGTTTACAAACAAAATTAATAGCGAATAATTTCAGAACGCCAATAAAATAGCTCAATTTTAATAAGACAAGACAAAACTATTTATTAGTGAAATACTTCAGTCTTCAGTTTTATACTCCCGATATACAATATTTAGGACTACTTCACTTCCCATTTTCTTCCATTATGAATAATGATTGATTATACGTAAACTCTGAGAAACCTATTAACTGAATTTTAGCTAATCCCAACAAGACATGAATGTCGCGCGCTTAGGATTTATTTACTTTTCCCTGGGTTCTCATTCAAATGTTTCCATGATTTTTATAATAAACTTCAGCAATAACACTATTGGATTACCATATCCAGGGTCCAGTACTGCTGAGAAAACATTAAAGACTAACTATTAGATGATTTTAGTTGGGGTTCGGTCAAGATACCCTGTACAAACCCCAACTAAATTCATCTAATAATAATATCTACAGTCAAAAACTCTCCAAGACTAACGGATATTTGACAGATATTGTGTCTTTTTTTTTCGGATTTGTAAAATTAAATAAACTACTTGGTTAAAATATAAAATTTTTCTTCATTTAACATCTTGTAGTAAAATCAAAAGTAAGTTAATATGCTTAATAAAAATAATACTAATAATTTATGATAATAATAAAAAAATACTAAAGTTAGAGATTGATTGCAAAAGTAAGACCATTTTTAAATATCGGATTATAATTTTTATTTATAAAGTTTTTGTTTTATTTTCAATATTACATTCTAAAATTTATATTTAAGGAGTAAAAAATAAAATAATAACCTAAATAAAACTCAAAAATTATTTTATTCTGAACAGCTTACCGCTTAGATTTAGCGTTTGTAGGACAATATTGCAATGCTATTTATTGTTGAAATACAACTGGCTCACAAGTATTACTGCTCGTTTCGTTCCATAACTATTAATTTATTTAATACAGTAAATGCAAGGGAATAGCACCACTGCCTCGGTGCTGTGAAGAATAGCTTACCCGGGAAGCAGGTTCGAGTCCCGGCTGAAGTTGTAAGATTTTTTTTATTATACTCCCTTGCATTTATTGTAAAAACTAATGTAGGATTAAATATCATATTTAATACAGTATTATTATTTAAATTGATTTATTTTACTTCTTTTTAAAGTTTGTGTTGAATAGTAATAAAACAAAGTACCCCTTTTTTGTAAACCAACTATTATTATAATAACATCCGAAGGAGTTAGTGGAGAGTTAAGAACATCAGCGATAGCTGTGATAAGGGGATATCACATGGGTGATAACGGTAGATCATGTTACCCCGGATCCAGGTTGAAGCAGCCGACGACTGCGGCCTTTCACTTCACTAGTGAGTTAGTTCAAGTTCAATAAGACCCTGGCACTAGTTCAAGTTCCCTAAGCACGGCTACGTGCGGAATAACAACTCACCTGCAAGAACTGTACGCCAGGCAAAACGGTGACCGCCGACTTTTGCGGTATCCGACCATATACCTCCTTACAGAAATTATCCAACGCATTTGAGGATTGTTAATTTGAGTTTCCTGAATCCTGAACGAACTCTCATCGTTTGGTTTCTACTTTCTAAAGTAACTGCAAACTTAGAAATTGTCCTGCAACAACAAGTTGTTAACATGCCGAAATTATGCTATCATTGTATTTATTAATAATGAATAATTTCTTTAAATGTGTAATATGCCATTATTAATGCCATGTTTTGAGGTTAATTTTGTGTGTATGGGTGTTCAAATACGGAAGTGCATGCGTTTGTGTGTGTGTGTGTGTGTGTGTGTGTGTGTGTGTGTGTGTGTGTGTGTG
>KZ807751.1:117630-152442 GCA_000696205.2 Oncopeltus fasciatus | reverse complement strand
TATAAAATTAAAATGTTTTTACAATAAATAAGTAAAATTTCGTATTTGTATTTTTTTTCCAGTTGTATAACTATAATAATAATAATAATAATAACAACAGCCTATTGCTTATATCAGTGGTACGGCAAAATATTATATAACTCTTTATTAAAAAAAATATTCTGTACATTTTTGTATTCACTGTAATTTTTGATGGGGTACATTGTTCTCAGAGAGGAGCCCAGGTTAACCCGCTATAGACTATCCGGCACCCATTTTCTCCTTATCCTAGGATAAGGAGGAGACTAGGCAGGGAGTCAAGGAGGGAGTGAGAGGAAAATGCCAGTGCATTCACTCCCCTGATATATTAACTAAACTGGCTGGAGTAGGAGGCCCCTTGGACGCATCCTCGTGAGGCGTCGGGGAGGGTGGTCGGGATGAAACAAAATATAAAATCATTAAACGATTAAATGCTGGGGAATAGAATAAAAAACCCAACCAGGGCTAGAACCTGGATCTCCTGCTATCCGGGCAAGCGCGTTATCCTATTACGCTACCGGGAGAGCCAGATAACTAATTAAATTCCCAGAACTAGTGTCGAGAGTCTAACCTCCGAGAAAGACGAATACATTGTCTTATGCTCGAAGGAGTTGACATTCTTTAGACGACTCTAAAAAAAAAAAAAAAAAAATCATTAATTCTTGTTATTATTAGTGTTACTAATAATTCGCGTTATTAATTTGCAGAGCACAATTCGTATAATGTGATGTATTTCTTAATTTTTATATTTCATCAACATTTTCAAAAAGAAAGCTTTTTAAAAGAAAGAAAAAAGTAATTTAGAATTTAGTTAGTGTTTTGAAGAGGTATCTGTTCAAGGAACTCTTCAAATAAGTTTCATGGAACAAATTTTTGGGACACAACATGAAAAAAAAAAAGTAATTTCTTACAATATTTATGGTGTTTGTAAAAAATAGGGAATCTTGGAATTATATAATAATGTAACTGGTAAAAATGAGCGAGCGACTTCCCACAGCTGTCCATAACAGTTATCCTTCAGCCAGCAGTAACTTTTTATTCACATTTCACTGGTAAACCAAATTAATCAATAAGTTTGATTTATGCCTATATTTAATTAGCTTGGAACATAAGCTTTCTGTGTGGTGGATTATTTATATTTTACGGCTCTTATACTTCTGTCGATAGCTCTTGGATTGCAATATGTTTTCTTGGTATTAACTATCTAGTTAATTATTAATAAATTAATTTATTCTATTAATTAAGCATTTTAGCTTTAAGTACTAAAGTATATGTGTATTTACTTCATTTTATTTTGAAATAGATATTTATAAAAAATAGTAAAATATCACTAATAAAAGTGTTATTAAAATATAAATTTATAAATATTATAACATTATTTTAACTTTATATTATTGAATAGAGAGAAGGGAACAGAGCACCAAGTGGTTGTAGAACTGTTCTCTTTGTTTACTGATCAAGGTTTCAATACTGACTGTGCACTGTTAGTTTTTTTCTTTCTCTGAGCCTATTTGTTGTGCCTGTGTTTGGATTCTTCGTGATCTACGTGTACACCCAGTCTTCAATGGGAGTATTTTATAATAATAAAAATAAAAAAAATTAAAAAATTTGACTTTCAGAACTGACAACAAGCTGGAAAGAAAAAAGTCATATCCGTAATTTGTGTTTACCTCTATGTCATATTGCAAACATCGGGGCAGATTTTTTTTATTATTATAATTAAATTAACGATACCAATATAGCATAAGTGGAAAGTATAGCAGTAAATTTATATTACATTATTAAGAAATAGTTATTATTGATATATATATATATATAGTAATCAAGAACAGATGGGATAGAGATTGCAGTGCACACACAAAAAGAAAAAAATCACAAATAGTAAAATTTTCGGGGATATCTTCGTCGGTGAGGAATGAAAAGAGACTTGGCTAGGTTAGGTTAAGGTTGTTTGAAAAATGGAAAGAAATCATCTACCTTTGATGATGAGTTGTCCTTGTTGCTAGTTGTATCCGCTGCATATGTAGATGATGTGATGTGAGGAGAGTTGGTGCAGTTCCTGGCGTTGTAACTGTTATGGAGATCTAGGAGGCAATGCTTGAAGAACTGGACATTGTAGGGACACTACGGGTTTGGATTTAAGTTCAAAAGGAGAGATTTGGACCGCAGTGATTATTTGCAGAAAATTTGTTTGGGTTCGGAACAACCTTCGAACACAAACAAATTCTCTACTAATAATCTCTACGGCCAAAAGCTCTCCATTGAACACATATGTAGTGGTTTCTTGCACTAATTATTTTAATTAAACGTAAAAATGGGCTAACAGTCAATAAATTCATTCGCCTTCACTAAACTTTTATATTCTTTCATCTTCTTCCCTACTAATACCGGGCTATTAATTGCGCCTCATAATATATTCATATTCTCACTACATAAGAGCTTTTTTGTTTGCCTAAAAATTTCTTTAAACTGAATAAATATATCCATATATAAGAACAATTTTATGCATGCGTATAAAATGATCACCTTACATTTTTTTAAACAAAGAAAAAAGGTATTTTACTGATACCTTTCTATAAAATTTGTGCATATCTATTTATTGTTATTGAAATTGATTTTGCAATAATTTCATATCAAAAATTATTATCGATGTACATAACTACTTTTAATATAAATTACACTCGTATCTTACTCTTAAAAAATAATTTTCTTATTATTTTTTTTATTTTTTCAAATTTTTTACACATATAATTTACTTAATTTTTTCCTTTAAATCGGTTTTTCTTTTATATTTACCTCAATGAAGTTTTTTCATAGAATGAACTGCAAGAGCATATTATTATCATTTTATTAAATTATTTAGCTATTAGGCAAAATTAAAAAAAAAATTTTTTTTTAAATATATACTGATTCTTCAATATATATTTCATTGCAATTTTAACGTTCAATTTTTTATTTATTATATTTTTATATCCTTGTTCATATATTTTTTTTATTTCTGCCCTTTAGGATTTCATAGTTCTTTTCATTACTTGCTCTGGTCCTAGCCCCATTTAACTTCGAATAATTCAGGCGATTTTTGATTATTTGCAACAGCTGATCAGTATTTATATCGAATTCGAGGAACGATAATCATTTAACAGAAGAATGCTCTCTATTGGGTGTTTTATCCTGGAGATGGGAGATTCGCTAGTCGTCACACTAAACGTATAGCACTCTGAACTAATCAGTAAAGGGGTACCGCTGATTAGTAGTTAGTTGTTGTGCTCTAGGTGTTGTGCTCATGAAGAGCAGTCCTGCTTCGGGCGGTCTCCCTGTCCGACCGGAAGCTTGGTTCGCTCAGCTGTCGTCTTACATTCTCTGTCCCCCACTTACAGCTACGACTCTTGCCGAGATCCGCTCTACCGATAGCATCGCGCTACGGCTGCTCTATGTACGCCCGTCTGGAGATATTACTCCTTTTTTTTTTTTTTTTTTTATAAAGTACTTTCAAAAGCGGAATACAATAAATGATAAAAACAATGAGTCTGAAAACAGTGCCTCCCACTTCTCTCTCTGAAGAACTGTAACTTAAATTTTAAATATGAATTCGGTAAATAGTAGCACGCTTTTTGATAAAAAACAGTGATAATTATTTTTAAAAAACCTTTACCAAGCCTCTTTCATTTACAACAGGAATTTCAAGCAAAACAAACTGTATCGTAGCATAAAATAAAGAAATTTAAAATAAGTCCGTCTCGTAGGAGAAAACAAAACGAAGAAAACTCCTGTTGCATTGATTACAAATTTATATGAGAGTAAATAAATAACTTGATCTTACAAGCTGGAGAAATCAAACGGGGCATGATGTAAGGTAGCTTAGACTGGCTATAGGCTCTTCCTGAGAGAAGAATAATCCAAATATCTATTTTTATTCTCATTTTATGTAAAACTTTTATTCAGAGTAAACTTTACCCTAACCTATTTTTCAACAACTTTTTTTTTTATATTAAACTTTTATTTATTTATTACGTTCTGTTAAATTAAAATATTTTTTAATTTGATCACCACAATGAATTTTAAAAAAATGACATTTAATATCAATCACATGAGGAGAGAAGGTGACCAATGACACTACTCTCAATCAACAACTGTGTTCACTAAATAATTGTCTTATAATACAAATAATAAGACCCCAACACTACACCCAACACCTATTTTAGCCACTCACTAACTCATCTTGGGGTACACAAATATGCGAATTAACCATTTTATTTCTTTATTTAATATATTGTGGGTGGTACTATTGAACTTACGCTATATTTATATGAGGGGGAGGAACCGATAGAATTTTTTTTGAATTTGGTTTGAAATACAATCCACGATATACTTATAGATATTATTGATTGGTATGAACAGACAGAGAAGAGGTATGTTTTAAGACAGCATAATTTCTGTAAAACATACCTCATCTCTGTCTGTTCATACCAATCTATAATTCTTAGATATGTAATTGTAAGTATTGTATTTCAAGCTCTGATGATGACTCACAAGTTATGTCGAAACGTTGGTAATGAAAAATGAAAAATATTACCCCATAAATTTTGGAGTATTTTATTTTTCTAATCGTTACCGAAACACTGATTAAATTCTCACGTTTAATACTCTACGGGCAACCAATCACTAACCACGTTCATTAGTATAATTAAAACCTCTTCTTTTTTATATAAAAAAGTGAAGAAATCCCCCGTAAGTAGATCCCAAAGAAGCTATTCGCTATTTACGCCATCCTCTAGTTACAAAGTCCATTCGAAAAAGTTGAGGAACCAAAAGAATGTCCCATCTTTCATGAGTGTGTGTGTGTGTGTATAAACGTCAATTTCTTCTTCTACGCATCCTTAGTGAAGATGTATAAAAAAGAATGTAGAAGATTGACAGAAATAAGAGTTGATGGTATACTTGATGTAACAAGCCGGAGTAATAAATGAGGTGATAATACTCAGAGTGAAATCACTACGGATTGTTCGTTAATATTCGACACGGATATTCGAATGAGCTCAACTGTTTTAGTTATATTTCGAATATTTATTTTAATAGTGTTATACATAAAATTATCAGAGACCATGAAATTAGGAATTATAAATATATCAAGAAATTCATTATAGTTATTTAAACTTACTAAAATGTTTATAAATCCTTCCAATTCAACTTAACCCATATCCTCTTTATGTGGTTCCTGCCAAAAATGAATATATTCAACTATCATGGATTTTATCCTTTAAAATTCCCAAACCTGAAAGTTAGTTTCTTAAACAGTTTTGCACAACCAAAACAATTTTACACAAAGAAAAGCGGGAAATTTACATTTCAAACACGTTAATCTCTCCCCTTTTTTTGTAAGGATGACCACAACGACAATATTGCGACATTAAATTTGATCTCCATCAAATGCCTCCTCTTCCTTGACGGATATCAGCCACTAAAGAACTTATCCAACAACATGCGAAAGAAAAAAAAAAAAAGCAAATACCGAGTTTAGTTATTTATTCTAATTATTTTAAGGACACGAGAGTCGAGTCAGACACACACACACAGAGAGACACTCACACATATGTATATGTATAAAGTATATGTAATATGCGAGTATTTATTTATACACACACACGCGATTGTGTGTGAGTGTAATTTTAATCGCTAATTTTTTCCACTTCGCAGCATTGGTGAAGATCTATAAAAAAAATGTATAAGACGAATCATGGTTCCCTTGGTAATGGCAGTAATGGCCTTTACTTTATTTGCTACTTTGTGCTGACGTGGAATCCCCACAACTAAGAGCTAATTAAAGTATATACAAGAATTCCAGTCCACATTTAGAGGATTGCCACCAGGAAGGACAGCATGTGAAGACATCCGCGGTTTGAAAAGCACGTCCTTCGTCAAGTCGTCTTGGCTCCATGGTTCGTGGGTACACCAAGTCAGGAGGTAAACTGAAGATTCCAGACATTCAGACCTCCCTATGACTGTCACCTGCGAAAACACGAAGGAAAACTTAAATCAAGACTCATTAATATCATTTTATAGCCATTAACAAAATCTCTGTGCAAACAGGATATAACATAATTATTAATTTCATTCTATTACACTTTTACACATAAAATATCTCTCAAAACACACAAATATAAAGAGAGTGTCCAGTGGTTATGGTACTAGACTCCTGAACCAAAGGTTTCATGTCTGATTCTCACATGAAAACAGTTTTTTTTTCTCTTGACTTGTGCCTATATTTTTCTACATGATTTTTTGAATTTTCCTACAAACACTCAGGCATAACTGTGCTTTCGGTAAACACTTCTAAAGGCTACTATGCCCAAAAAATATCTTGAGTTTTGTTGATGGTGAATAAACGCTCTTATATGGTTATGTAGTTTACACCACCTCTTTGGCATGTTGCTAAAATAATTCATATATATATATATAATAGCTAAAAAAGCCTTCTCAAGGTGTGTGAAAGCTTTGACAAGATAAAACTTTACTTCGTGATGGAGACCGGAAGAATTATTTATAATTATTTATGGAGTCCGTTGAAGCTTACGTGAAATTACTCTCTCTCTAACTCTATATTACAAGTACATTACAGTATAGATGCTATGAAACCTCCATTTTAAATACGATAAGGAATTTATGTTATCCATATCTCTGTTCAAATACTTTTTACAAGAAAAAAATAAGTCTATGCCTTATTAGTGATAAATGTCGTAGCTTGAGTAATTGCAAAAGGGGATAACACGGTGGTAGGCGTATTTGGGTTCGTCGACCTATGTGTCAGAAATCGCCAAGCCCGAACGAGATCAGCTGGAGGGAATGTGAACTCATAGCGACTAGAGATAAGCGCTGAAATGGATCTCAAACACAATGGGTGCCTAGATAAATGTGCCGCCATCTGTCGTGTGTTGGATAACGGGGGGGCTAGGAGCACAGAAAATGACGGCCTTCAATACGGTAGTCCTCTCAGCCTTGCCAGCCCTTTTATACGTGACGTAGTAAGGAGTTCCTGGGCTAACTCAAGCCTATCGTACTACAATAAGTCCTTAGAGACCTTCAACTGCATAACTTATACATGCACTCAAGTGAAATCAGACGGACCTATTCCAGTGGTCTATACTTCCCTCCATTAGAGTCATGAACGAATAGGTGAACGGGTTATTTTTCCTGAACCTTATCTGAAGCACACCCTCACTGTCTATCTGTAGGGACGTGCTCCCTTAGATTAGTGGTAACCTGTACTTATCGCGGACCTTAGTTCAGCCCTCGAAAGGGCAGTCACCCTTTCTCAACACTAGGGCAATACCGAGGTAATGCTAGTCATTATGACGTAACTCTTAAAACTCCTCTGGCTCCAAGATAAGTAACTGTTAGAATCTTTTGCAGGACAGTATTAAATTTCATTGCGGTAATTAAAATATTTCACTACGTTTCTTGTTCATTAATCTCTTTCTATTTTACATTAAAATGGTATACGTATTTTTTTTTGTGGCAAGACAAAACTAATTGTATCTAAACAACGTTTTAAGACTCAATTGGCTCTTATTGGAATACTTTTCATCACTAATCAATTGTAGCTGTTATTTGTTGATCATAATTAGAAGCAGCTTAAATAGGATTAATTAAAATATATATATGTGTGTGTGTGTGTGTGTGTGTGTGTGTGTGTGTGTGTGTGTGTGTGTGTGTGTGTGTGTGTGTGTGTGTGTGTGTGTGTGTGTGTGTGTGTGTGTGTGTGTGTGTGTGTGTGTGTGTGTGTGTGTGTGTGTGTGTGTGTGTGTGTGTGTGTGTGTGTGTGTGTGTGTGTGTGTGTGTGTGTGTGTGTGTGTGTGTGTGTGTGTGTGTGTGTGTGTGTGTGTGTGTGTGTGTGTGTGTGTGTGTGTGTGTGTGTGTGTGTGTGTGTGTGTGTGTGTGTGTGTGTGTGTGTGTGTGTGTGTGTGTGTGTGTGTGTGTGTGTGTGTGTGTGTGTGTGTGTGTGTGTGTGTGTGTGTGTGTGTGTGTGTGTGTGTGTGTGTGTGTGTGTGTGTGTGTGTGTGTGTGTGTGTGTGTGTGTGTGTGTGTGTGTGTGTGTGTGTGTGTGTGTGTGTGTGTGTGTGTGTGTGTGTGTGTGTGTGTGTGTGTGTGTGTGTGTGTGNGCCATATTTCTTCCAATGCCTTCCCTAGTGAAGTAATTCTGATAAACTGGGCAAACCTCTATGATGTGCTGGATTGTTAGGTGAACTTGGCAGGTATTACACTTAGGCGGCAGATCTTTGTTAATTAGGTGTATATGAGTAAGGTTCGTGTGACCTATCCACATACGGGTCAGTATTATCTCAGTATATTTTTAACATATATTTAGTTAGTGTAAGCAACTTTCTACTGACATTTCATATCTAGGTCTCATTAATGGTCTCTCATATAATGGTCTCATTAATCCAGTTAAATTATTTTTCTTCTGTCTCGGTAAATAATAAAATGTAACTAGGAGAGTTGTTTCAGTTTATCATCATAGACTTAGAAATTTTAAATCTCATCGTAATCACTCATTTTTTGGCTTACAACCTGAAACTAGTCATTTACTCTTATCCCTGTCCATTATTGTTAAAAAACAGAAAATTTTTTTTTTTTTTTTACTTTAAACACAGTTTCGTCCTGGCGAAAATTTTTTTTACCCATTTTATAGAAAATATACACTAACAAAATCTGCCCCTAGACACACCCTCCCTACTCTGGGGTCAGTAACCCAGGCAATGTATAAGGTCAGTCAGACCGGTCTAGGTCCTTTGTGTCCTGCTCTAGATTTGCACATTTCGCAAAACTCACAAGTGTTCGCAGACTCCCTTTCCAGGGGTACAGGTTCGCCGAGTTGCACTTCCCGCTACAAAAGCCTTTTCACGCCTTGGAAACTGAATCCCTACCTTGAATCACGGGAGATAATTCTTTCTGAAATAAACAACATTATGAATGGGAAGAACTATATAAAGGTACTTTAAATGTGAGTAAAATGTAAGGTTTCATAAGAGATCAAAAACTCGTGAGGCCTTGTTAGTCTAATTTAGAGTGTCTCGTTTAATTTTTTAATCGTGATTTTTATGAAGAAAATGTCACTTCAAATGAAGAAAAGTCCGTTATATAGAAGCGAATCCACAGTTTTCAGTAAGTGAATATTAATATTCGATTATTATTAATATTATTACTATTAACCAGAACATTACCAGTTGCACAAAAATTTATAGAATGTAATCACTAATAAACTTTAAAAAAATTATTTAAAAAATATATTTTTATTGTACAAAACTAAATATTATGCCAGCTGCGGTAAGAAAACATTTTGTACTCCCACATGGCATTCAAGATAATCCTCAGTTTGCAGTTTGCTCATACTTATCCGATTTTGCGAAATAACGAAATATTTTCTTTTTTTTAAAATACATTTATAACTGATTTATAAGCCTTATTTCACAACATATTATTATCGTAATTCCTTAATATGCACTGTAGTGCTTGACTAAAATAATCCATAAATTTTATTGTTTTTTTTTCTTCATTTTATTTTTCGCAAAAATCTACGTTTGTATGCATTTATGTGTGAGTATGTATGTGCTTATAGACCTTAGCGGACATCTTTTTATTTTTATTCAACTAAATTAAAGTTAAATATTTATTGTCTTATAAAATAAATAGAGGTTTGTCAACGAACAAAAAAGTAATATATTAGAGTGGGTTCATAACAAACATTCATGGAGATTTAACACTGGTGTTGTATTTAGCTTAATTCAGTGCTTTTTATTCTTAAGAGCGTTTTATATTGGTAAAGGGAATATTATGGGGGTGGGAAATTTTACAATTAGTAGTGGGAGTATACATAAATTTTTTTATATTCATCTCAAAGCTAGAAAAATATACATATAAAATATCAATGCTAGTAACAATATAGTTTATTTATGCCACTGGCATTGTTTAAAAAAGCATAGAATTCACTTAGAACTATTGCAGTAATAATAATGCGATAAGTGTTATTTGTTAGTCAGTAAAATCAAATAAATTGTAATTGAGTTATAACCTAAAACCCGTTATTAGTTGAATGAACTTTTTTTTCTCTTTACCAACATTATTCCTTCTTCTATTTCTTAACGGTCGATACCCTCACATTTATTTATTTTTATAATGATATATAATAAAATATATTCCTTTGTTACTTACATTGCAGTTTTTTTTTTTTTTTTCCTGCTACTTGTATTTATTTTACTGGGCAGCAACATAGGGCGTAAGCGCAAAATGTTCTGTCTACAATAAGTACGCTTGGTCAGGACTGAATAACTGCAATAACATTTTTATGCTTAATTATATATANAGGGAAAATGGGAGGGAGAGAGAGAGAGAGAGAGAGAGAGAGAGTGAGAGAGAAATAGAGAGTGTGGAAACGGTGTGAGAGGGAAAGAGAAGGAGCTGGGTAGGAAGAAGATTAGAAAGGAGGAATAGAGACTTAGAGTTGGGTTGGAGGCAGATTGGAAAAGAAGAGTGGGAGCGATTACATACATCTCTGACGTAATACATATTCTAGCATAGAATGACGGAGACAGTGGAGGAGGAAGGAAGAAAAGAGAGTAGGAGGTAGAGTGAGAGTGCGAGAGAGAGAGAGTCCACACTCTCGTGTGGGAGAGCTAGCCAGGGAAAGTGGGAGGGAGAGAGAGTGAGAGAGAGAGAGAAAGCGTGCGCTTGCATGTGTGAGTGTGCGCGCGTGCTTGCGGAATCGTGCGCTGAAAGAAACTAGTCGCACTGGGGGGGGATTTCAAAATCTGCAAGCAACATTGGATGTGAGGAGACGAGCCTGGCCGTTAATTGCCGTCTACAAATCAAGGACGAGACCCACTTCGGCAAGCATCGCCTCTCTCAACGTCACCTGTACGCTGTACACGAGTTCACTACCCCTCTTCTTCAAGCATGTCCGATATGTGTGCCCTCGGCGAATGGCATATATATATCATAATTTATGCCAATGAGTGCGCCCATTCTAAAAGTTTAACTCTTTAAACTAAAAATAATTACAATATAGAACGTATTAAACGATGACAATAAAGACCTTAATTAATTTTTTTTAGAAAAATTAAATAAAATTAATTTGATCATTCCTTGTATTTTTTTAAAAATAAATTACTTTTCTTAATCCAGCTATGAAATTTTACCCGTATAAGAAATTGAGACGATCATTAAAAATCCTTTTTTAAGGTAACAACATTTCTATGTCCCTTAAGTCAAATAAATATTTTTTGTATATGTTTCCATATGTTTGTGTGTGTGTTTTTGTGTATGAGCGCGTGTGGTTACCGGACCCCGAAGTCCATTAAAATAATATAGCTTTCTTTGTATAATTGCTCAATGGCTAAAAAAATAAAAAATAAATGTTGCTTTAGACTGTAGAAAAAAAAAAACGACAATATTGATGGTTACAGTTGTATTTTGCTTTGCCAGATTAATTTTGAAATTTAAAAACTTATATTATTGATTCCTTATTTTGGTTATGAGCAAATTAGTAATGACACATTTTTTATACATATCAATGAACCAACTAGAAGGTTCGTCGTACAAAAAATTGTTTGTCCCCAGCTGAATATATAAATAGTGTTTTATGTTGTTAAAGCTATTTTTAAATTATTTTTAAAATATTTGATATGTGTAAGGCTGAGCAAAATATAGCGTTAAAAGAGTATTTCTGAATTAATTTATAACAGCCATAAATGGAATTTCTGCTCTATAAACAATTAAAAATGTGCATAATTCATACTAAAGAAATATAATTTTAAAAAGTGAATTTGATTAAGCTCATTTTCAGTTAAAAATTTTGGTTCATTTCAATGATAAGAAAATTACCTGTGAGATTCTCCGTCCAGAAGTTTTATTTATTTATGTGCGGTTAGGAATTATAGGAATGGCAATAAATTAATATCTTAGAAATGAAAAAAAAAATGTAAAACATAAAATCATAAATATAATAGTAAATAACACTATAACAAAAACATTAGTGACTAAAATATTTTGAAATCATTGTGGATCCATGTTAAACTTTATTAGACAAAAGAANCGTTTATTAAGCTCATAGGGGACAAATGTGCACACGTATAAAAAGAGGGGAAACACGTCCAGCAGTACACACAGACAGACACACACACACACGCAACGTTTTCATTCTGGATCGTTGATCACGAACACACACATACTCGCACACTTACATAGGGCTAAAAGCACATAGGACTTCGTTACATTTGATTATTTTATACGCGCCACCCTCTATAATCCCACTCCACCATATATATAAATTTTTTTTTAATTAGTTATTTGATGAAATTATTTCATTTATCTACTAAGATGCCTCTTGCGAAACTTATTTTCTGTCTGTGATACGATATTTTAAGTGATTATTAATCTTCATGTATTGTTTTTGACTCTTCTAGTTTTGACGTCTAGTTGTCCCACACAGTTGTAGAAAATCTTTTGTCGATGAAGGAAGCTGATTTGAGTTCCATTACTTTGCGCCCCCGGTTCCTGAAAAAATTATTTTACAGTAACCTTGAAATTTCAATTTTTCCCTCCCATTAAAAATCAGCTGAACTCATCTTAAAGTAAGACAGTAGAGTTAGTTTTTACGGTAAAGGTAAATCCTACTCATATAAGATAGCAATTGCAACATAAATCAAATATATGTTGTATTCTATTACTCTAAACTCAATATTTTGCAGATATTTTTGCATTTTATATTTCAGTTAAACCCTTCTACTGTTCGTCCGATTTCGCTTAGAAAATAATTCACTCATTCATTTTACATTTAAATGCATTATGCTAAATTTTATTAAGAAAAAAATGCATCGAAACAAACACAGTCATGGATATTCCAGGTGACAGGACGTCCCCTCTCGTGTTCATGATAATGCCGAAATGTCGGCAGATAATAAAATCATGGCTGGTCCATTTTTGTTTTATGTACGGTATGCTTCCGGAACATAATAGGTCTAAAATGCGATTTTTGAACGTTTACATTTCATATAATATTTAGAAAAAATGTTCGTTCATGGGCATTTACGCATGATACTACTATAGCGGATTCCAAAATAACACTATGAGCAATCTCTTGTGTGGATGCCACATTCTTCTCTTCCGGGCGGACAAGGGCCAAGGTAATGATATCGATCATTTGAATTTAGTTTATAACCCCCCCCCCCCCTGTGACCCGACTTTTTCGGTGTGAACTTTCGGTCTGGGTAAAATCATACTGTTGTTTCTTCGGTACAGTGGATCTCAAAGACTGTGTTTCAGGCACCACAGTTATATTGCCCATGTTAACATATTATCTATAAATGTACAAATAAAACTACTATAAAACTTGGCACATTTATTATTCTCCGAAGGGATTTAGCCCGTATCTTAGACAATTTTAAATAGAACATGGAAAATCTGCTTAGATTACGCAGCTCTCGCGGTTTTTTTTTTATTTTTNTTATACAATGTCATTTCTTCCCTTTAAAAATAATAATATTTTTTATCTATACTTTTAATTCATTTTGTGCATGTGTGCTATCCATGTATGTATTTTATGTTAAGGCTATTTACTGTAGAAAACGTACTTGGTAAAACCATAATAACACTTATTTTTCCTTCTTGTACAGGTCATTTGTTCCTCCAGTTCGAGATGAAGAGTCTGAGACACAGCGAAAGGCACATGCTAAGAGAGTGAGAGAGACTCGTCGGTCTACCCAGGGTGTGACACTGGAGGAGATCAAATCTGCTGAGCAGCTGGTAAAAAAGAAGCAGCAAGAGATCCTTCAACAAGCTAGTCAACAGCTCGGCAATTCTGAGGTAGGTCATTGATGGTCTGTTGCAGCATGCAAAAATTATCACACTCACACTAAAGCCAGAGTGGTTGATTCGAGCTCATTGTCTTGTTTCTTTAATTTGAATAATTTGATGTATTTAGTTTGTTATTATAAATTATTCATATTTTCTTAACTTCGTTCGAAATTATTTTCTCTCAACTAACTAGATTCCTTTTGGATATGACTAAGTAAATCCCTTAAACATTTAAACTATTACTTTTGTAATATAAATTATTCATATTTTCAAAACTTCGTTCGAAATTATTTTCTCTCAACTAACTAGATTCCTTTTGGATATGACTAAGTAAATCCCTTAAACATTTAAAGTAATAACCAAAGTGTATAAATGGAAATGAAATACTCAGGTTATTGTTATTTTTACCTTCTTTTGTTTTTAAACATGTGTATTTTATTTATCATTTATTGAACAATAAAATTGTATTCTTTTTTTTATTATTTCAGGGAGTTTTCCTGGTTCTGTTGGACTAACTCCAGGTGAATATTAATTTTTAAAATATTTATAACATAATATACTAATTAGTCATAAGGGTTATCACATACTAATTAGTGATTGGCATGCTATGCTGTTTATTGCTTTAAAACTTATTTTAATTAAAATGCATGTAAAAATAAAAGTTTTAAATTGTTTTTCTATAATAATATAAGTACATAAAGGTAAATATAAAGCAAATTTGAAATCAAATTTTTATGAGTTTCACATTCTGCTGAATTCATTTTTTGAAGTACAGCGTAATGGGAAAATACGGATTTTTTCCTGTTATTTATTTTTGTTACTCCTTTTAAAAAAAAAACATAATAATATATAATGACAAAAGTAAAAAAACAAAGGAGGGAAAAGAGTACTTCACAAACTGAAATACAATATAGTATTCGACGATTATGGTACAATTATTGATTGTTAAAGGGTTTAAGACTTTATAGTCGAATTTTTACGGTATTACGATGTAATTAACCAAATAGAGCTAATGAAGGGGCCTTAAACATAACAAACAAAACTTACTTATCCCATAAGGTTAAGGCCTTCATGATTATATTTATAGATCATGATACATTATTAAGTTAATGTCCGATTGAAGAAAAGTTATGTTAATGTTAATATAAGTTAAGTGGTAGGCATCATCAGGTATTCCTAAAATATGCTGCTGGCTTCTCATTTTCTAATACTATATATAATTAGTAAAATACCAGCACAATTTCAAATGTTCTGTTCATTGAATTTCCTAACTTTAAGGCAAAATTTTATTTTGATATGCAAGTTATCTTTATCTTCTTTTATATTGATTGCTTAGTTATCTTCTGATCTTGCAATTTTTGCATTCTCTAAAATGCTGTATCATATTTTAGCAAATATCATATTTCTCACTGAAATCAAGATAGCTTATCTTCTTCCGTGGATGCACTGGTCCAAGATCAGCTCTAATTTATTATGAAAATAATATTAATAGAGGATTTCACACCAGATTCCTAATTTTGGTATGATCTTTTTGCAACCATAAATTCATTATTCATTCTCCCCAATTTTACTAATTTATTAATTCATTAAAAAATGTATTAAAAAAATTGCACACAATTAAATGATCAATTAAATTAGCACAGTTCGACATTTAGTGAATTAGAATTTCTATTACTCGTTACTCGTTTTATTATATTCTTTTTTTTTCATACAAACTGATTTTTCCCTACCTTCGTGCTTAATCATCAGCATATTGATTAGCAGGGGGCTTATTCGTTTATTAAGCTCATAGGGGACAAATGTGCACACGTATAAAAAGAGGGGAAACACGTCCAGCAGTACACACAGACAGACACACACACACACGCAACGTTTTCATTCTGGATCGTTGATCACGAACACACACATACTCGCACACTTACATAGGGCTAAAAGCACATAGGACTTCGTTACATTTGATTATTTTATACGCGCCACCCTCTATAATCCCACTCCACCCCTTCTGTCATTCTCCCTCGATCCACATGCTTTTCCGGGCTCTCACACTCTCTCTTTCACCGCTCTGCGTCAACGCACTCACACGCATACACCAAAGAATCCGAATATACACATTAAAAACACACCCCCATGCACACAAAAATGTCCTCCGATCGCACCCCAAACACACAGCTAGGCTCCCTTCGAAATGAATAAATGCACCGAACCTTCGCAACCTCCTCCGGGTACCCGCTCTCCTGAAAACAGTTGATTAAACATGATAAATATATATGAAAAATTAATTATCTCTAATGTCAATTGGCGAGGACCGTCCGCTCAAAATAAAGGACGGTGGCCGGGGTATTTTTAAACATTCATTATAATGGAACTCCCCTTTTCCCCTTTTTGTACAGGTTCAGCCGTCATTGTGGAGGGTTAATTCTGTCAGAAATATTTGTCCACGACAATGGGATAGAGAGGTCGCACACCCTCCTGAACAGGGAGGATATAACATGTCATTCGGCTGAAATGACAGAAGTTCACCCTCACACCCCTACGAGTGGAACATATTTTCAGGAGTTTTCTTTGTCTAAAATATGAGCATTGTGTAATGGAATATGCTAATGTTTGTCAGAGGCTTATCAAAAATGTCATAATAATGTATTTGTTAACTTATAAAACTTTTTTTTCTTTTATGAACTACTCAAGAAATATTTAAAAAACTCAATTACTGGAATATTAAAAATTAAAAAAAAAAAAAACACATTAAAAAATTAACACACAAATTTGCAATTATATACAGGTCACAGGTCAGCAGTGTATTTTAACCTTAAATATTTTATAAATCTGGGTCTCTGGAAATGTCTGGGCATCATGACCCGTAGTAGCACAGAAACATGGTACTAGTTAGGGTACTCAATATTAATATCATACCTACTATTGTCCGTCTTCATTGGTTTCTGCAAACCATCTTCATCAAAGAAGATGGTTTGCAGAAACCAATGAAGACGGACAAAAGTTGGTATGATGGTTCTATATTCATTGGTGGTGGAAATAACCTTTTAGATTGTTTACTCAATATTAGTTTATATATAAGTAACTGATCAATAACTGACCATATAATTAGAGAAATATTTAGCATTATCATGTCAAGTATTTCTTAATGATAAATGCTTGAGTTGGTCACCTAAACATACCATCTCTAACTCTATGCTTATGATGTACTATATTAAAGACATTGAGGATGAATAAAGATATTGAATGATATATAATAAATACTAACGAACACTTTGGTTGATTATCTAAACTATGATTGGCAGACAAAAATTCGATAATCTTTGGAGAATACCAACCGGTAGAAAACAGGCAGGATGGTCTGAGCGCTAAATATAAAATATAATCATGATAATACAATGCAATTTAAACGTCCTAGTAGTTTTTAATTTAGAGTACATTGTAAGCCATCTTCAGGGCTATCATAAAGGCGAGAGGGGACGTTCTGTCACCAGTCATCCAATTTTCACCCATGAAAATGGGATCCATGTCCAGGTCCAGTCGAAACGTTGGCAAATAATTTAAAAGTACACATATTTTAAATTGTATTTTTTGGATCTACCTTGACCGAACCCCAACAAACAAACATATAATAATAAAAAAACACGTTTTTAATAGTTTATTGTCTTAATGTTCTTTATTAAATCAATTTTTCTGAAAAAGGTTGATCAGTAGTGACTATATGCTCACATAATATTAATTATGAAACTAAATTCGGTATTTATGCTTCTATTTACAACAGAAGTGTTCATTAATGGTCGAAATAAGCTAAAGGGAAAAGGGCATAGAAAGATAGTGAGTTAAATTTATAATCATAATATCTTTGTTGTTCTTTAAGGCATGGAATAGTTTATGCAATATAATAGGTGCTAAATTTATAATTTTATTCTTTTCGATCTTTAACATTTTTACGAAAAAACGGTTATTAAATAGAAAATTTACGAGTGCAAGTAAGATAGCTGTTTCTCCTTCAGGCCAATTAAGAGCGAATTTTAAAGTTCATACCTTTCATTGTTCTCTTCGGCTTAAAAATTTATTTTTACGAAACATAGAAAATATGCTTAATTACAGGGCACCTGCATGTCGGACTTCATTTTATCCTTCAGTTTGCTATGTGTATATGTATATATATATATGTATTCTTTGCTCTCTCTTACTTTTACTGTATAATTTTCAAAAAATCTAAGCCATTTAAAAATAATTAATAACATTCAAAGGCAAAACTTAATTACTTTTCAGTGAAGCTATTAAANATATATACATATCTTACATTTTACTGCGTGTATATAATTTTCAACTAATTATATTTTTATCTTCAGAAATTATATACAATTAATGTAAGGGAATAGAATAAAAAAATCTTACTACCTCAGCCGGGACTCGAACCCGGATTTCTGCTCTTCGGGCAAGTATGCTATCCTTTACACCACCGAGGCTAACCAGATGATTCATTCTACTCCCTGTACTCTACTGGGAGTCTAAATCCCCGAGTAAGACGTATATATCGTCTGATGCTCGAAGGAGCTAACATTGTCGGCTATTTATTAGACTCTCTTTTTTTTTTCCTTTTATTTTTTTTTCTTTAGTACTGTATTAGTTGTGGTATTTAATCCCACAGTAAGTATATACAATAAATTCAAGGAATAGAAAAAAAAAATCTTACTTCCTTAGCCGGAGTAAAGTAATGTAGCCCGTGCAGAAGATCCGGGTTCGAGTCCCGGTTAAGGTAGTTAGAATTTTTTTTCTATTCCCTTGCATTTATTGTATAAAACTAATGTGGGATTAAATACCACAACTAATACAGTATTTATAAAAATGAAATGTTTTTACCGACGTAGAATTACATTTTTTTTTCCACGAGAATACTCCTGTACCTTGCGGATAGCGATAGCGCCCGCTTTTATCTGCCCTTTCATTCTGAGATAAAACCACGGGTATGTTGGCTTTAATCCAAGCCAGGGTCTGGGCAAATAGCCGGAGACTTGCAGATTAAACTTCCCCTGACAGGGAGTCCTCTACCGGTGAGTGTACTAGGATCGAGGGTCGAATCTCAGTCGTCTCTCGGGAAAAAACAACTCTTTGCGAGCGCAAACACTGCCCAGCTTGCCACCTAAGCCGGAGGTCACGTGATCCGGAAGGAGGGGCTTAGGAGAGTGTGTACGCGCAAAGGGTATGGTGGTGTCCTGTCCGATGGGTAACCGTACAAATATGGAACCTCCACAAAAACCCCTCGTCACTTAATGAATTCCGATGGACTGCCCAATGGGCGCTCCCCTCACTGAAAAAAAGTGTCTTTGCTTGTATTCCTTACTTTTTTTTTATCACTCAGACAAAAATCAAACCAAACCAATATCCCCTGTTTCTGTTAAAATTAATTTTTCTCTCACGGTATTTTTTTTATCGGAAAGATATATAGATAATATAGTCTACATTTACTTAAATCTTTTATAAATAAAGAAAAGAAAATATTTGAATACAACTGAAACTTTAAAAATTTCTGAAAGAAGAGTTTGGGAAATGGTAGAGGGAAAAAGTTCTGGATTTAAATAAGAATAAAGTTATTGTTTTCCAATCCTGAAATAATACAAGGATACATACAAAAAAAATATAATTAGTTTAAATTTTCTATGGGATTAAAAAAAAAAAAAAATTTCTACTGTTTATGATTTCATTAAAGACATCTAAATGTATTTATATATAATGAGATTTTTTTTTAATTTCAAGGATTTATAATGAATTTATATAAATTTTATTCAATAAAATTTTTTTTATATTCTTTTATTAGTAATTTCACGCATAAAAACAAAACTAAAAAGAGACATTCCCTATCCCTTTCTATAAACTCGTGTTTATGTTAAGGAACGTGCAGAAACGATACTGAAGGACATTTTATTTTTATTTTGAATTCACCTATTATCTTATAATTTCGGCCTTTTGTTTTGAGGTCATAGTATGTGTGTGTGCATATCATAATTCTATTTTAGAAAATCAAGCAACTATGATGGTCCAATGATCCAATTATTAAAAAAATTTCGTAAAAATAGCAATAATATAGTGCATATAGGCATATTTATTTAGTTTAAATAATGCCGGTAGCATATTATGTGTAATGCTAGAGACATATACATGTAGTTATGGGTGGTTTTTAAATTTCTTTTAGTTATTTGTTGTACAGAATGCTGTGCTTGTAAAGTATTTGCAAATCTGGTTACCCAATTTGCTAGCAAAATTTTACCTGTTTTTATGTTTGTTATTCAAAATAATTGCTCATAATAAAATGCTGAACAATTCACATTTTATACTTTTAATCAAGATAAATTATCTTTCTTAGATGAATTTAGTTGGGGTTCGGTCAAGGTAGATAAAAAAAAACCCAAATTTAAAAAATGTATTTTTTAATAAAGGATTATCTGCCAACGTTTCGACTTACATTGCAAGCCATCTTCAGGGTTAACATGAAGATGATGGCGTCCTCTCGTCCTGTCTTATCTTCATGTTAGCCCTGAAGATGGCTTGCAATGTAAGTCGAAACGTTGGCAGATAATCCTTTATTAAAAAATACATTTTTTAAATTTGGGTTTTTTTTTATCTACCTTGACCGAACCCCAATTAAAATCATCTAAGAATAATATCTACGGTTAAAAACTCTCCTTTTGAATAAATTATCTTTGTTAAAGAAATTTTAAACTTACGATTTATTTTAATTTAAACTAGTTTTATAATGTGTATATTTTATATTTGTTATATTGAATTAAATTTATAAATAAGTCAGCATAAAAATATATAAATTGTAGAGAAATAGCTAATAAATATATGCATTTTAAGGATGCAGGTCGTTGTGATAACGATGCATTTCGGAGGAAGAAATACAGGTCTTCTTTATATATTCAATAAGGAGAATATTTCCGATTAGATATCGGTGAAGTTCTATGTAATGTGACGTATTAAGAGGACTTGCAATAATCGCAATAATTTCTTTGGTGATTTACGTTGAACCATGATGTCGTTGTATAATTATGGAACTGTTTCTAGTGCTAATGGTGTTCTGGCTAAGATGAAGACTCTGTCTCTCACTTATACTCTTACTTGTTTGGCTTGGTATGAAGAGTACAGATCAAGTCTTCGTCATCACTATTTTGGAAGAGAAGGCCAGAAGTAAAAAACTGGAGGAACTAATCTTAATTCATTAAATGTAGAAGTTTATTGACATTACGATTCTCGATTAACCAACAAAAGCGTGTTGTCAAATTTAATTGCTAATTCTAACCAAAAATCCAGAAGCATATGATATAGTTTAGTCATATATACCATGATATAATACAGTTTATGAGGATTTTCACGAGTTTACCATACCGTGGACCATTTTATTTTCCATATCCAAGGTATACGTTACCGCTGCGACAACAGTGCTCCCTAGTGAGTAGACGCGGCTACACTAACAGAGATGCGAACCCGATACGCTTAGGTTAAGTTTGGGTTGTTCTAGAATTTAAAATAAGGACTTTCGGCGTGCATTCTGACCACTACAACACGGACTCCATGAGCTCTTGAAATTGATCGAAGAATCTCCAGCAGAAATGTATCCTCTTGAGTTGCGCAGATATAAAAGTCGACAAAGTCATTAAGTTGGAGAGAGAGAGAGAGAGAGAGAGGGAGAGAGTGTGGGAGGGAGAGAGAGTGGGTGGGGGGCAGAGAGTGAGAGGAGGGAGATAGTGTGTGTGTGTGTGTGAGAGAGAGAGAGAGAGAGAGAGAGAGAGAGAGAGAGAGAGAGAGGGAGGGAGTGTGGGAGGGAGAGAGAGTGGGTGGGAGAGAGAGTGGGTGGGGGAGAGAGAGTGAGAGGGGGGAAATAGTGTGAGAGAGAGAAAAGGCTTTACGCATTCTGCGTATATAATGAAACCCAATCCAGAATTTGATTTTTGCCACAAAATGATGGATAGGTTTGTCAATGGTCGAAAGTGTCAATATATTCGATATAATTAGTAATTATCAACTCTCTACTCATTTGTGTATTTTGTACTACATTATTAGTGTAAAATGATGCTTTCTAACATTAATGTCCTACAAAATTTTAATGAGAAGTGTATATTATGAAAGATTCTCAAGAATTTATTTTTGATAGTAAGGTAGATATCATTTTATTTTTTTTAAATTCCGGATTTCCCTGTTCCATTAAAGATGGATATAGATAAGAAGGAATGTCGAATTTTTCTGACAAGCCGGAAATGAGAATGAGCGTAAAAGGTATGACTAAGTTTGGTCTCGTCTGTCCATTAAACAATTAAACATTACTGTACATGTAAACCCCCACTTTGAATTGTTCGATTTCACTGCCGAATATAACTCCTAGAATATTTATTTCATCACTAAAGAAAATTTTGTCAATTTTTGCACTGTAGAGCGTACACACACACACACACACACACACACAATCATTACCTCTCACATACATACATACATCAGAATTAGTGACTATTTTCAGTGCCTAGTAGGTAGGATCGTAAAAAATATTGAAAGCATTTTTTAAAATCTAACAACAATAGCAATTGTTTTAGACTAACCTTAGCTACATATATATATATATATATGTAGCTAAGGTTAGTCTAAAACAATTGCTATTGTTGTTAGATTTTAAAAAATGCTTTCAATATTTTTTACGATCCTACCTACTAGGCACTGAAAATAGTCACTAATTCTGATGTATGTATGTATGTGAGAGGTAATGATTGTGTGTGTGTGTGTGTGTGTGTGTGTACGCTCTACAGTGCAAAAATTGACAAAATTTTCTTTAGTGATGAAATAAATATTCTAGGAGTTATATTCGGCAGTGAAATCGAACAATTCAAAGTGGGGGTTTACATGTACAGTAATGTTTAATTGTTTAATGGACAGACGAGANTTTTTCTAAATATCACAAAATTCATTAAGATCGAATTAGAAAGGAGTAAGGGAGATTTAGTGGAAGAACAAATGAAATAATTACGCTATTGGTGTAAAAGAAGTTTTTTTTTATTTAACATATTTAAAAATTGTGCTTAATATTTTAGAAAAAATATTAATCCCATAGTGTAAAAATATTTTCTTAATTGAATATTATTAAATATTGAAAACTGCGTCATATGATTTCGGCCCTAATAATACCAAAGATAAGCGGTAATCAATATTTCATTATTTTATTTGTAGTATTAATATCACGTAATTATCTAAACATAACATCCAAAAATGAATTTTTAAAAACTGTATTTTTTAAGTACCTGGCAATGTTTCTGCTTTCATTACAAATACATTTTACATTACAAGCAATCCAGGTGACACGACCTCCTCTTTCGCCTTTTATGATAGCCCTGAAGATGGCTTAGAATATAATCCAAAACGTTGTCAGATAATTTAAATATACACATTTGGCTCTACCTTGACCGCACCTCTCCAAAAAAACATCTAATTATATTGAGATAATTTAACAGTTATCTTGTTAAAGTAAATGATTATTGGATATATCTTAGATTTATTGAATCAAATGTTTCGATTATCGCTTCTGGGATTACTGATTATTGTAAATACCTCAGGCATCTATTCTATATGTGAGAAATGAATGAACAAATAACTGTGATGAATGATTCTTTTTCTCCCCTACTATTGAAACTGAAGGTAGAGTCCGTATACTGCCCTTGGCTTATCCAACTTAACTCTTCGTGGTCTGACGAGGAACATGTCGAGGAACGGAAGACCGACACTCTAGCTACCACTGGAGACTGAGGCGAGGAAGCGGCGAGCCGTGGCCTGGACGACTGGGAACACAGTGAGGCAGGCCATGGTCCGTCCCCCACCCCAAGGCCTTCCTCCTCTCTCGAGGGGCAGGGTAAAAAGACGACGGGGAAATGCAGTTCTGCAGGCCGGTGGAGGGGGGTACAGAGAGTGCAAGCAGGAGTTTGACCCCTCTCTCTTCGCCTGCAGTCCGAGTGCAGTGTTCCCTGGTGTCTGGCCGTACCCAAGAGTCCGGAGTGATAGTGCCAGTGCAATCCGTTGTGCTTCCATTCGAGTGTTCGAAAGAAATCCATTTCTACTATATTGATTTAAAGCCGAAACGAGAGAAACCATTTACTTAAACCTTATTAATAATAAGAACTAGTTCATAAGATCCAATGCCATTCTGAAATAATTAATTTCAACAAAAGTCAAATCTTAATTCCTTTTTAGCAGAATTATTGTAAAAATATTTCCAATATTAAATTTAATTTTTTTAGCCAAAATTTTGTAATAATATGTAGTTAATACTGTTTTGGTTCTAAAATTAATTACTTTAAAATCTCAAAAGCTCAGGCTGGGTTTTGTATTCCTGGACCATGGTTCACCAAGTGCCTATGAGCTTTTCCAACCAATTTCTTACGCCCAATGTTCGTAGGTTGCCATTAACATCCTGTGACCATTTTTCTCTCGGCATACCTATTCTTGAAGAGCCGTTAACTAAAGCGAATATTACCTTATGAGGTGGCGTCTTAGAGTGCCCACTCCGGTTACATGACCTAAACACTCTATGCTTCTAACCATAATGAAATGACCATAGCAGTGTGCATACATAGCGCATGTATATATATATATATATGTATATATATATATGTATTCTTTGCTCTCTCTTACTTTTACTGTATAATTTTCAAAAAATCTAAGCCATTTAAAAATAATTAATAACATTCAAAGGCAAAACTTAATTACTTTTCAGTGAAGCTATTAAAAACATTCGTAACGGTTAATTTAATATTTACATCTAAATTTCACTTTTTTGAAGTTATTTTAAGCAATATTTATCCCCACAATAAAGCACAATCAGAAGCGATGATAAAAATAGAAAATTGAAATAACTAGATTTCTATATTCCTCAGAAATTTCATAAATATTCCGGTTATATTGCATTTTTAATATTCGTCATGACCTTAAATTATTAAACCTTTATTTATTACATTCTGTTATTAACATATTGAAATTTGATGACATAAAGAAATTACAATAGAAAAAATAAATTATAATAAAAAAAATTAAAAATAACAATAATTCCACATCTGTTAAGACTTCAATCCTCTCCAGCATAAATCATTCCTCAACAAAATTTCCGTTGGAGTTACAGAGAAAAATAAGCTGATAAAATATGTCCCAAAAACATGTAAAAATAAAACCCAGGTCGATGATTTCAGTAGTTAGTGAATTTCATACAATTTTTTAAATATGGATCAAGCCCATATGTGATTAGACACATTGCAAGTACAGATAGAACTTATATTAGAGATCAAATAAAATTCCATTCTGCCATTGCTGAAAAAATTTTATGTATGTCATATTTGAAATTTAATGGTTTATGTTATTTTACAAATTTTTTTGTGTGTTTAGATCAATTACAATATTTTATTTTACATTCAAAAATAAAATGGAACTACTTACTGACCCATTCATTACCCTTTATTTCTGTTCTACTTAATTGAAGAGACGTTCTTAATTTACTTTGTCAGCATGGAGACAATATTTTTGATTTGATTGTTGATTTATTTTTAAATAAATAATTTATTCTTTTAAAAGTAAATTTTCAAAATTACAGTTTACGCTTGATTAAATTTTTGGATTTACTATTATGGGGTCTTTCTGGAGATGGCCCCATATGTTAACCAATTACTGACCATCATTGCAAGGAGACCTAAAACATTTTTTCTTAAATGTTTGCATCATTCTGTTCAGAAATATTTATCAGGATACAAAAATAATAGTTTTTAAGGAACAAATATTCTAAAATTTTAAGTTCTTATAGTTTAAAGTACTAAAATTGGGATCCCATTTATAAAACATTTTGAATATGCATACTTAAATGACATAAATTCAATTCCGAAATAATTATCCCTTTTTAATAAATCGCCAGGAGCTTTATTTCTAAATTTTTCTTCTTTTGCGATCTCTTGCTTGATTCATGAGCGAGAATAATAAGCTACAAAGATGCGACACGTTTTTATTATATAAATAAGATAGATAATTTACCTTTACATAAATTTATATAAGGAAAATTGTCAAAGCATAAAAAACTAAACAATATTTGATATGTAATTTATCATAACTAATGTGCACTATATTACTAATAAAAGCAAAATAGCAATGTTAACTAAGTTGTCAGTGACATAATACATTAATTATTGCTCATAAAATCTATTGAAGAATAAACTAAGCTGTAGCTCTTCACTAGTACTCATTTGGAAAATGAATACACTTTTTTATATGAAGGAATAATAATTCACTTCGTCACCCTGAAGTCCTACATACGAACAGATTTTCAATGTATGATTAAATAGCGCCAAAAATAAGAGTTCATGACCAATTTTTTCATAAAAGCACAAAAAAAAAAAAAAAAGTAGGGGCAAAATAAGAGATCTCCAAGGATGACTCTCATTATTTATTTGACTCGACATGAACATAAGAATCTAATACAATATGTGTTTAATTTTCAATGCTGAACTCTCACTAACAACTAACAAACAAATTAATCATTAACGAACAAAACTAATAATCATTCAAATAACCTAATTCTTATAAACCTCTATGAATTTATCTTCAAAATAACTGCTTAAGAACAAAATATGTATGGCTTAAGTATATAAAGAAAAACTTACTCATTCCAAGAGGAACTTTTTTTTTTTTTTTTAGATGAAACTTTTTTTAGTAAATACATTCTACACATGACAAAGAAAACTAAAGATTTTACCCCAATATTAGTATATACGGGGTGGAGTACAATCATATTTGGCCATTTTTTTCTCATTATTTATTTATTCTCACATTATATACTGACCCTTTTTATATTTTTATTCGAAATTGTAGTGTTGTGACATTCATACTCCTCAATAAAGTGGAGATATGTGGATTAGTTCAAGGAGTTTATAAATTACTGAATTATGTCCAGATTACAGTAACTGAAGCTTAAGATGACTTAAACTAAGCGTCGAGTTTCAGATTAACCCCCAATCATTGCAATTTAATATTTCAGATTCAAGTGAAATACATTTTTAATGTGTAATCAATCAAAATATTGAGACCATTCTTTTTAGTTTTTAATATTTACTTAAATTTGGAGATTATAAGTTAACCGTTGAATTTTATGAAATGGGATTTGTTGGGGTTGGATCTTGGAATTTCAAGAAGTTAAAACTAATTTGTGAACTAAAAATGAACATCTAATAATGTTACTATTATTGCCAATGTTGTTTCGTCCTAAATTTCAGGCCTTCTTCAGGGCATTGGTATAATAGAGGAAAAGTCCCCTGGTCTAGGATAACTAAATCATTACTGATTTAGTAATATAGTCATGATCATTGCTTTCTCTCTCTCAACCTAGTAATAACGTTTTGTTTAAAAATTAGTTTAAACTTTTTCAAATTCCAAGACCTAATCCACGACCAATCCCTCACGTTAATTGAAATATTTGTTTTAACATTTGAATAATATGTATTGTCATCAGTAAGCCAACTGCTTACTAACTCAAATACTTAATTATCTTTATTATTTTGACTCAGAACTAAGGATGCTACGTAATATTTTTTTTTTTATAAATGCGCTTGATAGCGAACCCTAGCTCATATTCGCCTGATTTCGCTTATATATCATCCACCATTTTTTTTTTTTTTTTTTTTTTTTTTTTTTTTTTTTTTTTTTTTTAAATAGGATTCATGGATAAAGAAAGTCGAAGAAAGTTGATTTAAGGTAGAAGCAGAATGATGAAGAGAAGTAAAGTTTTTGCAAATGAAAAAGTCTAAGATTTCAGGAGGCGGTTCACCCCAGAAAATTTTATTAGAAAGAATGGGGAAAATTAGAAATTTAGATTATATGTTCGTTTATTAACAGGGGACTAAACAATATGGCAGAAGAGAAGGCAAATATTTTAATGGAATAAAGCTGCCCGGGCCAAAGAGAGCAAGGAAGTCATCCACACTTCAGGAGCAAATTGCAAGTTGTTTCCATAAACGAAATGCTCTGAAGGTCTTCCTTCTGAAAGATGGAGTGAATTAGTGCTAACTGTCCTCACCAACGAAGCAGGTAGGCCTGATGCGGCAAATGAATTAACCAATTTCATAAAAGAATTGTTCACAAATGACCGTATCGACTTATGTCAGCCATTAAGGAGCTCTTAAAAAGGTTTTCGTGAAATAGCTCAAGTACCGAAATTTTAATCGGGCTAAATTAATAGCTGTTTTTCTTTTAAATCGGCTAAAATACTCGTAGGAAACCATGACACAGTCTTCAATAATCGATTAAGAATATAAGTTCGATAAATAAAAGATGCAACAAGTTCTATAATTTACTGCGTATGGTTTTTTATTTGTTAAATAAAGAGTGAATTATTTTATAGTAACGAATTAGGAAATATAGTGAACTAAGTATCTACATAACGATACCATAATCGATGTACTGTACCATAACCTCCTTAAAAAGAAAAGGTTAGTTAACCTCTGACGTTTGTGAATGTCTATTTACCTTGTCANAAAAAAAAAAAAAAAAAAAAAAAAAAAAAAAAAAAAAAAAAAAAAAAAAAAAAAAAAAAGTGGGAGGAATGAAATACCCGTATGTATCCGTATATCTGTAAGTAATTGAGGGTTGGCGTCCGACAAACATGGCGGCGCGTTACGGAAAACTATCTATTTTTAATATGCGGTCTGCCACTATGGAGAAGAACTAGGCTAGTGACGCCCACCGCGGCGTCTGTCTCACCTGCCTGTCATAAATACTCAAATAGCAATAATTGCTGGAAATAGAAGAACTCTGTTTAGTAAATAGTTCCACGGCAAATTTACTGGCCCCCCAATTACACAGCGTTTCAGAAGAGATACCTTGAATTGCCTTTAAATTATAAAATAGTTGTGTTACTTATTCAGAGGACTCTCTCGAGCGCTGATAAATAAAAATTACTAGATTGAATCATTCACCTTCGATTATCTCCTTTAAAGATTACTACTCATTGCTAACTGGTAGTTTTTTTTTAAATAAAAAAAATTGAATTATTTATTTATTAAATTAACAATAATGAGCCTTCCGGTCTACTAGAACATAATATAATCAACTTTTATACTGTACAGATGTAAATTCTCTTGGATTTATGTTTTTCAAACAAGTCAATTTTAACTAGCTTGCTAAAATTTAATAAGCTTCTTGGACACTATATTAACTGTTAGTTGATATAATAACTTTTGTGAGTTGATATAATTGTTAGTAATTAATGTTTATTAGTTTTTTCGACACTGACTGCTGGAAGAAAATCTCTCTGGTGGAGCCTAATAGATGGGAATTGAAGAAGAGATACAGCCGTGAAATAGCAATTACCCCATTAAAACTGATGATTGCATCGAAATACATTTTTCATTCATCGTATGACTATGATGAATTGTTGTTCTTCTTTGCAATTCATTTAAAATAGAGTGTGTGATTTTTATAATTCAATTTCTATTATTCCACTCAAGAAATACTCTTCATTGGTTTATCAGAATTACTTCACTAGGGAAGGCATTGGAAGAAATATGGCGGAGTGCTTTGGGAACAACCCCTCTACAGTGGATGGGCTGTTAAACTTTCTTAAAAAATCAGGTATAGCTTGGAAAATCTAAATTAAAGAATGAGATATTATTTATTATTTTAGTTAATNACCGTCGGCTAATATGCAGTGATTTTTAACTGAAAGCCAGTGACAGATGATATCCCAATCAAACAATTATATAAGTTTTATGTTAAGACAATACATCAGTAAAGACTCGAGGCAAGAAGTGACAGGAGAGTGATACATTTTCAGCCATGTAAACTCCCTTAGAGGATAAGAGAACTCACTGTCAACCACTTAGGGTCATGCAGGAAGGATCTACCTACAGGTTTACATCCCATTCTAAACATCCATGGCTGAGGACAAGCTTTATTTCATAGATAAAAGCTTGCCCTGGGCGGGATTTGAACCCGCAGCGCCAGGATTACGAGACCCGTACGGATCCCCTCAGCTCACTTTAATTTAATTTTAAGAGGGAGAGAGAGAGAGAGAGAGAGAGAAAGAGCGAGTGTGGCGGCACTGAGAAGGGAAGGACGGAGATTATTCCTTTTTGAAGTTCTAATTACATTATTTTCTTACCTTCCCAAAATTTTACATATTCATAAGATACAATAAGCTTACCGATATTGATTTACATATAAACAGGGATGTCCACACAAGATAATGCCATCAATATGTAAAAGAAATCTGGAAACAAGCAGTCACCCCATGGGCCAATAACCCTCTTCTCTTCCATCATTTCCGCAAAAGTTTCTATCTCTCGAGGGAAGAGAATATCTTATTTCCCTAAGATATTCATGTTGCTGAATATTCAAAGTACTTTCCAAACACAAAGTCTGATGACAACGAAGCCGCCATGCCTAATTTCCAATATCATATAAACGGATAGAATGTTTACAAACTTTCTTCTTCTTATTTTGAAATTTAGTCGAATTAAACTAAACAAATTCTTGCAAAAAAAAAACTTCTTCTAGAGAGAATATTAAACATATTAAAAGGAGAGGAGGGTTCTTACTTCGACATATTAAAATAAATTGCCTGAATACAAATTATATTAGTTATTTTATTTAGATTAGTGAAATAACAATTTATTGATTCAAAATATTACTAGTGACTAACTTTAAATTAATAAAAAATTAAATTCTTTCCTTTTTGTGGTAAAAATTAAAAAAAAAAAACTGTCAAAAAAGAGGGAACCACCGACCCTCATCTACTTATTCTTAGTTAGGCTGCGTGAGGTTAGTTGTCCGTTTTTAAGGAAATCTGCTGATTTTCAGTAACTCCTGCGAAGTGGACAAGTTATTTGAAAGTTCGTCCTGTTGTGAGGGGGAGAGGCTCCCCCCAGGAAAGCAGGAAGTTCAGCCCCAGCCGCACACACTATAAGTGGAAGAACCATACCAAATTACCGGGTCTGGTATTTGGTTATCGACTTTTAAACTGGTTATAGCCGAGAGGCTGATTCACTTTGCAGTCCCCCCCACTCCTCTCTCCCGCTATCATTTCGTAATTTCATTTTTGACTCGGGGCTACTGACAGGGCACCGACGATCAGGCCGACCCCAGGGCGCGAGTTTTACTTTGGAGTCTACCATCCCCCCACTCAGCTGTGTCCCCGGCCTGAAAAGAATTTCATTATCCCCCCCCCCTACCGACCTACACTCCGCAACCTGTGTACGTCAACAGCCTCGAAGGCACCAATGGAATGGGAACCTATAAAAAAAATATACATAAAGTGGACATAATATACTAAATATATAAATATTAATCTTCTTGTGGTACTTAATCCCACGTAAATTTTAACAATTTTTAGTGCAAGGGAACAGAATAAAAAATATAATTGTATAGACAGGACTGGCTGTCCTGGGACAGTTAGATTTTTTATTCTGTTCCCTTGCACTAAAAATTGTTGATAATATACAATTTGTTGATAATATAAAGATGAGTTTCAGAGAAAATAAAGAAAATTAAAGTAATACATCATTTTGTCATATTTATCTAATTTATTTAAAGCCTGTGGTATTCAATAAAAAATGCCTTTCTTACATGTCCTAAGTAAATTAAAAATAATATAAAAAATATCTCAAGAAGTATTTAAAATACTCAACATTTCCAATATTGTGGAGTATTTAAGATTCAATAAAGTGTACCAAAATATATATTAGATCCCATAAGTATACCAAATGTTTATTCATATTCTGTTTATTGGGTTGTAAAATTTGTTTTTATTTTATTTTATTTTATAAGTACAATAACACACATAGTTTTTGTTTAACCCAATTTCAGGTATTTGTACCAATATCAAGTTTTTATTTATCAATAGGTTTTAAATGTTGTTGATTTCCAAATTTTTATTGCTCTTAAATATATTACATGTTTATTTTATACTTTACTTACTTGCTACTATCAAATTATATATTAAGCATAATCAATAAAGGTCGGCATTGTGATAAGCCTGGTAGTCGCGTTGCACAATACATAAACATAAAACGGCAGAAATCGGGGGGAAAACGAGGGAAAAAACAACAACATAGAAACATTAAAAACTTTATTTTCTAGAACTTATCATTTTGGAATAGTTGCTTCTTAATTCCATAACATCGCTATAACAGTTTTCATCCAATCGTACGTTTACGGTTCAAATAAGATTTTAACGAAAAATAAATTTTAAGAAAGGTTTGTGATATACTAAAGAGGAACCCCCCCCCCCTTTTTCCTATTTCGGTCCGATTAAAGTAAACACCAGTTTAACCAAAGACCTATCGTTTTAAATATTTAATCAAAGAAAATTCCAGAAAAAGCTGTAGAATCATTAATTACTTCAAATCGTTTAGACATTTCGAACGTGGTAGTTATCTCGATTCACTATTATTATGTGTATTCATTCAACTTTCATAGATAAATTACATTCACCACAATTAGCTAAGTTTGTGATGACAAGGTGCATTTTTCTCTGAAGTTGCAATTTAGTCATACTGACTATTAGTGTTAATAATAAGTGTCTCTATTGTCACTCCTATGCAAATATTTGTAGACAAATTTTAACTCTGATCTTTCTTTCATTTTTATTTTTTTGCAGATATTTATTGTTATTATAGCCATTTTAATATTTAACACATATTTTACCACTTTACCGCCATTTAATCGAGCTCGTGTTTCATTAGGTGCTGCTTATGGAAGGATGTCAGGGGCAACCTAATTTTTATATTTCATTGAAAGTAAATTCAGTGATTTGTAGGTAAATTTGTTGACCGTCAAGTTTTATGAAGAAAGGATTATCAGGAATTCGGTCTTGGTAGTTGAAGAATTAAAAAAACTAATTTGAAACCAAAAAAAGTTTTTATTTTAGCTAATGTTTCGGCCTGAATTTCAGGCCTTCATCAGGGCAAATAGGGTGATAAGGGGAGAGAGACTCGTGTTCAATGGAGTCTATATCATGACTGACTAGTTTGACTATTAGTTTTTTTTTAGTTTAAGAAATTTAAACACTTTAGAGTGGGTAGAACTAGTTCCTATGTAATCAGGTGCTATTTGAAAAAGGAAAGATAAATAAATCTGTCTGGGTAAATCTTAAAATTAATTCAAATCGGTTAAGCTATTGCATATAAATTTAGTGTTAGTCGGCGTGCTGTGGACTGAAATTATTAAAAATTTATTTTTCAAATTCTACGCATCTTAAACTGTGTTATATAATATTTTGGTTGGTTTTTATTATATGTTTTCTGATATTTTGGTTATTAAATTAATTCAGCTCCATCACAATTTTATATTATTGAACTAAGAGAGTTTCAACTAATAATTTGCTGTATAATACGCGGCTAAATTAAGTTTTCATTACAGTTGTATTATTAATCACTTACTCATGTCTTTTAAAAAGTTATGAAGTTAAAAATTCCCACGTACAATATAATATAAGTAAAATATATATTTATTTCAATGTCTATGTTATATAAAATTTCAATGAAAGAGCATATGAAGTTAGACATTTACGAATGTAGTTAATATGATTGAGCACTTGAGCAAACTTTAGTAATCATAAATTTAACGCTCATTGTCCTATGATTTGTTTGATAATTTGCGTCATTGAATGATGAATCAAAGAAAATTTGCATTGATTACGCAACTTCTGCTTCTACAAAAATGAATAGAATGATTTCTCTAGGGAAATCCGTTAAGCTGGAGAAATTAGTCAGGATTTTGGCTAGGATCAAAAAAATAAAATGCTGAAAAAATGTTGGGAAATTATTTTATTATTTTCAATGTTTCGACTTAACTTTTAAGTCATCATCAGGGCAATAGACAACACATCTGTAGGGATCTCCGAGTGCAGAGCTAAACTGACTGATCTGGAGCAGAATGATTCTCCAGCAGAATGACGACTCCGACCATGTGAATCCGCGACAATCTGCCGGCCCCAAGAAGGACTTTCTAAAGACGTTGGGAAACCGACTCGCGCGCAGAGAGCGCACATTAGAGCGACACACACACGGACGCCGGTAGGAGGACACTGTTCGCGGACTTCGCCCACCACTGGTTTGGAAAGCTGTCTCGCCCGAAACTGGACTCTCCTTGCTCGGTGTCCGATCTGACCTCTTTGCCTCCTTACGAACTGAAATAATCTCCTTGTCTTCCTAACCCCCATCTCCAATGAATAATTTATCAGCTCTTATCAAAGCCCCGCCTTTATTTCAACCCCTTAATTCTTTTTTTTTTCCCCTCCCATTCTTTCTTCATTTTATTTTTGTGATTTTCAGTGCAGTCAGTGTTATCTATAGCCTTTCTTTTTTCTTCCATTTAAAACCTGTATGCATCTTATGAATTCAAATAAGTGTCCCGGTATTCTAATCTATTTTTTTAAAGATCATACGAACTGCGATAATGGGGAGAAAATAACGAAAAATTTAGAAAAACACACGAAAGGAAATCAGTTAAGAGAAGTCCGTTACATTAAAACTGCGTAAGCTAAACGAATTCGTCTACTTGTTGCTATTATGAATCAACAAACCTTTTTTTCGTTAAATTTTTATGTATTGAATAATAAACTCCCTACGAAATACTAAAATGTTAGGACTTGCATTTTCTAGTCCTATATACTATATATATATATATATATATATAATATATATAGAAAATTAAACACTCGTGGCTGCGATATACAGCAATCAAGAACAGGTGGGATAGAGAGGGCAGTGCACACACAAAAAGAAAAAATCACAAGGAGCAAAATTTTCGGGTTTCTCTTGCCCTTCATCGGTGAGAAGTGAAGAGATACTAGCTAGTATCTCTTCCCTGTTGCTGATGAAGGGCAAGAGACCCCCAAAAAATTTGCTCCTTGTGATTTTTTCTTTTTGTGTGTTCACTACACCCTTT
>KZ807751.1:91768-107699 GCA_000696205.2 Oncopeltus fasciatus | reverse complement strand
TGAAGAATTGAAAAAAAAAAAAATTTTAATGCTAGTTCATTTCCTCGATGAAAATCTACCTTAAAATAAAAATTTAAATAATAAAGTAAGATTAATATTCTAAATTTAATAAACTTTATTTTATAATGATTTACTTTTAATTGTAAATGATCAATTGATACCTATTTTTAATTCAGAGAATTAAAATAATATGAGTGGTAATATCTATACCGAAATATATTCTTCGTCCAAGAGAGTTACATCTGTTTCGGCACAGACAGCCGTAGACCTCTCACAAACCCCTTCTCCGACAGGCAGATCCTGTCTGAACTTCATAAAGACTGGGGGGGTAATGGCAAACCCAGAAACATGTCTGCTCATCTCTCTTGAAGAGATTTCAACTCAAACGTTATCAGAAATTAAGCTCAACACATGCCAGGGGCAACAAACAGATGTTACGACTGAAGGAACGGGCGTGCTTATGATGTACGTCCCGGTCTTCTGTTCCTAATCAAGAATTAGAGAAACGGGGTTGGCAGGTGAACGGAAGAAGAAGTTTTCATATAAAGTATGGCTTATGGGCATATATATTCATGTATCTGCGAATCGAATAAGCCTAAATTAATTGAACAATATAATTACTATTAATTCTTAGAAATTAAATCAGAACAGCCAAGATGATAGCAACAATATGTTAATCAGAAATTTTTCCTGGAACCTAATATTATTAGAAAAATTTACAATTTTATATTCTCAACAAATAAATACAGAAGAAGTTTAATCTGTCGAAAGCTTATTTCTTAGTTCAAATGGAGAGTTTTTTGACCGTAGATATTATTATCAGAGGATTTTAGTTGGGTTTCGGTCAAGGTTGATCCAAAAAAATACAAATTTAAAATAAGTGTATTTTTTTTTTTTTAAGATTATCTGCTAAGGTTTCGGCTTACATTGTAAGCTATCATCAGGGCTGCCTATCATGAAGACGAGAGAGGACGTCCATTTCAGTTATGAAAATGTGAATTTAGGGACAGGACGTTCTCTCTCGTCTTCATGATAGGCAGCCTTGAAGATGGCTTACAATGTAAGCCGAAATGTTGGCAGATTATCTTTTTAAATAATACATTTTTTTTTAATTTGTATTTTTTTGGATCTAATTTGACCGAACCCCAAATAAAATCATCTAATAGCTTATTTCTTAGTATTCCTCCTTTTTTAATTCAAACATATAAAATCTTTCATCAAAACATCAGCCAATGTCTATTGTTGCCATCATTGTTGTCCCCGCATACGAAGTTTTCATAAAAATATTTCACGGGTTCCAAAATTTTTCAAAGTTATTGCCCCTGTGAAAATAAAAGAGCTAGTTTTCCATTATTAATAAATTTTTATAATTTTTTCTTTTTAAATTGACAAAAAACTAACTGAACGTTCTGATATCATTGACAAATGCTTGCCCTAGACAGGACTCCTACCCAGAGAACCAGATTTAAAGGACCCGAATGGGTTCCTTTGCCAATGTGTGATTGTTATGGAATATTGAAATAAATTTTCTTTATCTGTTACTTCAGTTTTTGCCGACAAAGAAGGAAGTCTACTTTCCGAATGATTTATCCTCCTGCCTATAAAATTGTTTTCGCGGAGTGGGTGGAGACATCGGGGTGTCCCATCTTACTACAGGGTACAGACAATTTGGAATCCCTTCTAATGTTGACAATGAAAAATACCTTATAAAAGAGATTTAAATAACATAATACTATTTAGTATCTTCCTCATAAATTGTTAGGTTATTTTCTGCCCACAGTGATCAATTACAATAAAGGTCATACTATAATAAAGTAAGGGTTATGAGCTGTATGTATGGGTATGTTTTATCTCCAGCGCATTTATATGTCATATGAAAATAATATACTGACATATTTCCCAACTTCTTAAAAGCATTTCATCGTAGTTCACTCGTGAAGCGGATTGACAGAAAAGTGATCTATTTGTACATTTTTACAGGTTGTATGTCAAACCAGATCTGTAGCAATTCTATGAAGGTATGAATACGAATTGCTTTTAATTGTTCTAAACACCAAAAACCATCATATTCGATCACTTATATATTTATTGTATACACAAACACACTAATGGTCCAACTCGCTCACGCTCTGTCTCACAAACACATGCGCGTTTGTGTGCGTACAGGTAAATGTAAAGCAGTTTTATATTTGAAAATTAAATAGGAAATTTTGTTACAAAACTTATGGACCACATTTATACAAATTATAACAGTGTAGAAATTCAGCCTTCTCTTTTTTAATATCATTCCTCAATGTTACTACCTAAAGATACAATAAAACTTTTTTTCCTCTACCATTACAATTTCATTAAGCTAATTCATATCAATAGTTTCCTAAATATAAAAAATATATGATATAAACATATCATATAATCACATTATCATCATATAAAAATATATACATCTAACACACAGAAAAAATATATTTACGTCACTGATAGTTATTCACAAAGCAATAGTAATTTTTTATTTTTACGGAAAGCTTTTCTTTCAATAAAATTTTGACTTTATAAGATTTTCTACGAGAAGTGGTGAGAGGGGGGGCGAAACCTTGTCATATATGCGAGTGTCTCTTATATTTCTTTCTCAGCATCACAAGTATTAAAAAAAACTATGAAAAAGGTAAACAAATTTATCTGTTCTACTAATTAAACTTCAGGTACAGGGGAGAATAAAATTTTACTCTCTTGGGCCTTAACAGAGGTCCAAGGATCTTCAGAACGACATTTAGGATTAAGGTTTTTTTTTGTTAAATTGTAAGTTAGGTTTTTAAAATTTCCAAACAACCAAGCCTTTCCACCAAAGGCTCTTGCGCTTCTGAAGCGATCTAAGCTTACTTTTTTTTTTTGTAAATATCATTTCTGAGGGGGTTTTATTTTTATTTTTTATTTTTTAGAGTGTAGGAATCTATGCAATTTAGTAGCCCTATGATTTAAATGAAAACTGCTAAATTGATTTAATAAATTTGAAATCTTTGTAACTTTATCTAACGAATCTAAAAAGTTGCTAAAAGAGTTCAAAATTTGAAGTAGCTACAACTTGAATATAGTTGAAGTATGTACCCCCTTGACGCAAAATAACCTATTTCTACTAAAATGATCTACTATTTCTCCATCTTATAGTTTTCCGCTTATCACCATAAATGTACCCCAAATAGATTATTATAAAAACCACATTGCATGTGCCTTTCACTAAAATTTATTTGGAAATTATGGAAAAAATGTAATTACTCCTAATATTTTCTATTGAAGTTTTCATTTAAACTAGAGACTAATAATAGAGACAATTACAATATTTAATTTTGGTCATTCTCTAAACTTTATAGTTATTCTTATGACAATTTTTTGTGAAACAGATTTTGATATTTGCTCCAATCCTACCTTCTAGACGAGAGATAAAGAAAGATAGCCACCAAAATTATTTATATATGATGAATTACATGATTCACCGGGGATGAGGGATTGTATAAGTTGAAAAGTTCAAGAACGAATATTCATCAACTACGATACTGAAGAATCAGCTTAGGTAACTCAAGCGAGAATGACATTTTGTATTTTGTATTTGAACTTTCCATTTCAGTGCTTGTGTGTGTGTGTGTGTGTTTTAATCTCACTAATTAAATGACTCTCATATTTGGTGTCAAGTAAATAAGATCGGAGAAAATGTCACCAAAAATTGAAATAATCTGTAATGAGGACAATCTCAATAGTTTCATGCTTTCAGAATTCGATAAAACAAAGATATTACTAAATTTGTTTTCCTTATTTTAGATATCCACTTAAAGGTGGTCGGTGAATAGATATTTAGTCGATCTATGCAAAAATTATTTTGAAACTTATTATTAGAAAATTATTTATTAAATTTAAAAGAAATAAATTGGAAGTTTTTTTCTCCCCATGTTCAATATTTTTAAAATTCTAGTTCTCTAAGAGTTGGAGAAGGGCTCTATTTATATGGATAGAGGTACGCCAGGGTGGCTCAAGGGATCCGATCGGGTCTCGCAATCCTGATTCTGCGGGTTCAGGACGTTTATCTATAAATAAAGGCTTGAGCTGATTAGAATGGGGTGGCAACCTGTAGATAGCCCCTTCCTCCGTGGCCCCGAGGGCTTGAAAGGGAGGCTAACACTAAAAATAAAAATGAAAATTTGCAGAGAGCTATTGTTGGCGGTCGTAGCTGTTAATTTTTTCTTTCATATAGAATCAAGTTCAAGGTTTTGAGAGATGAATGAAATCGTGTCATGGTTTCTGCGTTTTTAGCTTCATATCCAGGTGGAAATTTTCTATAATCAACAGCTATGTTCATTGCTTTATCAAGTTTTACTACAATATATTAATTTAATTTTTTTCTTCAAAGCTTCTTTGTATTATATCAATGCTAATAAATGTTGTGATAATCTTGCTCATTCTTTAATTCAGTCTTGAATAGGATAAATATATTAAATATGCAAAACAATATTTGCACCTAAGAAAAAAAATTATAATTACTAAATAAAGATTGTATCGAGTTCAATGAATGCCAATCCTACATGTCCTTAGTAATTCTTTAGGCTGATGTCCTTCTCCAGATCCTATAATAAAGGAAATCATAAAAGTACAAGTACGTCAACGAATGCTATGCTTTATATTATTTATTTGGCTAAATATGTAGGTAATTATATAAACACGAATTAATCATCTAAAAGGTTATTTTCACTACCAATGAATATAGAACTATCATACCTTTTATTATCCGTCTTCATTAGAAGATGGATTGCAGAAACCAATGAAGACGGATAGTAGAAGTTATGACGGATTAATCATTTCAATTTTGGTCTAATTATTGTATTATTTATATGTAATTTTACCTGGTCAATTTAGTTTAAACAGCATCTAAAATTCACATTAAGCAAGGCTAAATCCACATTTAATGAAATTATTTAAGCTTTAGTATACAAACAAAATAACTATAAAAAATTAATAAGGTGGTTGTATTGATTTAAAAATTAAATGCTGTTTTTAAATTATTAGGGGTTATTTTATATGCTCCTTATTCCATTTTGTTCAATGTGTTTAAATAATAAATTTTAGAAATGAAGCAACTCCTAACCAAACAACAATAGCTATTTTTTTTCCTACTAGTATTAATTTTGATTTTATTTTTAACGATACGAATTTTAGTGTTTTAATTTATGTTCTTAATCTGTTTTAAATAAGAGGATTAGTTACATTATAGTTTTAAAAGTTAGAATATTTAATTGGATGTGTTCTGGAACGAAGACTATTTTACTAGGAAGCAATAAGGAAAACCGATTCTTCTCACAATGAGTATTTTTTTTTTTTACTTTTTAACGCCTGAGCTCTTAAAGACCGTTAATCCCATTCTTAAAGCCACATCAATTAGGATTTATTATATATATAAATAAAATATTATAAATTACACTTTTACAAACAATTATAAAATTACATTAAAATATTCAAAGCCAAATAAAATTATATAAGTGTGTATAATAAATTATATACAATATTCAAAATAACAAATAACATTAAAAATAAACTCAATGCCAATGAATAAAACCAACAAACAATAAGAACAACATTATTTTAGATCAATAACGAAAAGTTTTCCTAAAACAATTTATTAACCACTTCTTTAACATACTTAATAAATGTATTAGCTTGTGTTAATAAAAATGGAGTGGGATCTTCACGGAATTCGTTTTTCTTACGAAGTTTCTGCATGATATACTTCTTTATTTTATTGATATACGATACATAATGTACTACTATTATAACAATATTATGTAGAATCTTAAAAGATCAATAACTGTACCAATGATCATTATTTTTCTCTACTCGTCAAACCAACCTTTCCTCTGCTACTAAGTATTAAGGTACCATGAGATATATTATTGAAATATTATTGATTAGTACTGAAATAAATAATCAAAATTTTTTATGTTTAAGTCTCTCTTTTAAAAACAATTTTGTACAGCTTANTCACACACTCTGTCTCTCTCTCTCTCTCTCTCTTTCACTATATATATACAAGTGTATTAATATATGTGTTTGAATCCGTCATACTTTTAATTTCGTTTTCGTTCGTAATTTTTTCGTTTTTATGGATTTATTCAAAACAGTGTTTTTTACATTTTATTTCAAAGTGCACATTGTACCATAAGTTAGGAATGTACTGTTCATGAACGTTTTGATTTTAGTGTCCTGCTTTCAATTATTAAACGTTTGTCCAAGTCCTTTGAAATTAAAATTTAAATGAGAGATGGTAAATTGGCACAGTTGAGTGTGTATTTCTGAAGAAATTTAAAGCCGGATAGCTCAATAAAGTCTTTGTATATTGATAAAAATGATATTCTTGATGCGTTTTAAAGTTCCATGTTTTGAAACTCAAGTCTTCTTATAATAGAATTGTATACGATCATTGTTCTTTGTCAAGGCGCCTATAAAAAATATATATGTTTTTAAGAGGTGATTGATATACTTCTGAAGGCTATAATATGCACAACACTCCACAAAACTTTATGTCTCAAGGTAGAACTTGAAAATGTGGAATGAGATATATCTCTTTTAACAAAACCAATTAAGACATAATAAATATGTGTTAAATATATCATGATTAGATTTTTGTAGGGGTTCGGTCTAGGTAGATCCAAAAATACAAATTTTTAAAAAAGAAGTGTATTTAAAAATAAAAATATCTGCCAACGTTTCGGCTCAGTCATACTTAGGGACAGGAGGCCCTCTCTTGCCTTCATGATAGCCCTGAAGATGGCTTACAATGTAAGCCGAAACGTCGGCAGATAATTTTTTTTTTTAAATACACTTTTTTTTAATAAATTTTTATTTTTTGGCTCTGCCTTGACCGAACCCCAACAAAAATCATCTAATAATATTACCTATGGTCAAAAAACTCTCTATTTGATAATATATTATGTTATATTAGTTTTAAATAAATTAATAAAGCTTAATTATGCTTCAAAATGACACTTAATACTTTAGTTAATATGGAAAGTATATGAGTAATTGTTCTAGGGGAGGTTCGTTTTTTTTTTTAACGAATTCCGTAAGAATGTCGTGATTGAGGTTGTTCTCATCATATTTACTAGGAACCAAAAATGACTGTAAAATTAGTGTGTGTCCGTCAACCCTCTACAGACCACAGTTTTCACTTTTCTTCGTAGTAAAATGTTTTCTATTTGGGGTGTAGCTCTTAAATTAAAAACGAATGTCTAAGATCTCTATTAATTAATATCCACCTATTATAAGTAGGAGATTAACTGCAATGTCAAGTACGAGTAAAACCTATTATAAGTTACTAAAAGATATATAATATGAGTTATGCAGCTAAATTGGGTTTTACCTGCACCAAAAATTTTCAATTTTACAGCCAAGAAGCTGCAATTAGTTCAAGTGTTGTTTTAATTGTTTTTTTGTTGCACTGTGCGAAATATTTAGTTTGTAGCAAAGAATATAAAACCGTGTTTGCTTTTTCCTAATATATATATTCTTAAAGAGTTTAGTATTGCATGAGATTGAAAGTACAAATACATAGATTCATTAGTGAAGTCAGTGTACCTCTAGTGATCCGTTCGGATCTCGCAATCCTGACGCTGCGGGTTCAAATCCCGCCCGGGGCAATCTTTAAATAATAGCTTGTCCTGAGCCATGGATGAGCCAACGGCAATGGTGGAAAGGGAGGTAAACTTTAATAATAAATAAATAAATCCCCACTTATTGTTTGCTTCGTGAAATATTTTAGCAGATTTCTCGCAAGGAAATCCCGCTAGTCAACTCAGGGGACGCTAGACATTATGTTCATTATCTATTTGTTTCTAGTCATTCCTGAGTCTTATATTGAAATCAATTTCATCAGTTAAATTTATTTCTGCAAACCATTGAATTTATTCGTTTATGACCGAAACTGTTTGAAGAGGGGAGTTTTGAGATAGATTTAGATAGATGAGACTGATAGATTTAAAAAAACAAAAAAACATATTTTTTATTGTTAGAGTTGCAGAAAAGTGTATGGAACACAATAAATGTATATTTCATCATCTAAAATATTTATTCCGTAGCATTTTAGCAATGAAATTGCAAATTTAGAAAAATCTTTTACAATTCAACTTCTGTCCCCTTATTTCAAAAATATATAAAATAGTGTTTCTTCTTTAGGATTTCTATCGCAAATTTTTGATAGTATTTTCTGGTGGAATTGAATGTGATGGATAAGTGGTTGTGAAAAAGGCGAAATTGAGTAGTTATCATAAAAATTTTCTTTACTAACAGAATTATTTAAAAAAAATTATACCCCAACAATTGTATTAACTACAATTGTTTTAAAATTCGTGTTCTATAATTTTATTTTCCAAGACTTGAAAGTCAACAAATATGAAAAACGCATATTAAGAAAGATATTTATGAATGTAACATTTAAGAGTTGATTGTTACTCTTAGTCTACATAGAGCTAGTCCATATTGTTAAGAAATTGACGTATCTTTTCGCTATACTTTCCTGTTTTCATAATTGAAATAGCGAATTACTTTTCTGAGCATAGACCCAATAAACGAATTATTTTATTTTACAAGATGCATATGCCAATGAGTGGAGATGATTGATATTTTTCTGTGGCAAAGGTACTTACATCACGAAGGTCCAGGTGTCATAATTGATGTATGTGTAAAGAATCTTTATATATGTAAAGATAATTCTTATATATGTATATTAGAGAAAGTTTTTTAGAGCAATAAGCAGGAAGAAAATTGCTTATAACTAATTTATTACCAAAAGAGAAGTTTATGAGCAATGAATAAGTATTAAGCAAGATCTTATAGCTGTTTTACAACGTAACTGTATCATAATTTAAATAATGTATCATTTCTTAGATCAATTTATTTATCAAATAATTTATATAGTTAGGGAATATTACACACTGTTTTGCGAAACATGGCTGTCGTGCTTGATTCACAGTTGCCCGACAAATAATTTTTGTAGCCGTCCAATCATAGCAGTAAACTATTCTCCCCCGCAATTTTTTTTTCAATTTTTCCTCATAAGACGGAGGCTGAGGGGAACGTGGGTATACAGTTTCAAAGCAAGCTATAACCTTACTCAAAGATAAAATGTCAAGGATATTACACATCTAGGCATATCGGATGGTCTCCGCTGCCTTCCCAATAGGAAAGACATTCAATATCGATATCTATGACTGAATAGATAACGAACATTCGGAAGGAAAGGTTAATGGACGATTCGGCCTTCGGGTTCCTTCAAGTGTCCGTTGTTAATTCTCTGCGCGAAGTTGCAAACCACACACGAAAATAGTACGTTATATCAATTATGCAAGAGAATAGAATACAAATCTAACTGTCCCAGCCAGTGCTCGAACCTGGATCTTCTGCTAACCGGGCAAGAACGTTATACAATTACGCTACCAGAAGAGCCAGATAACTTATTAAATTCTCAGCACTAGTGTCGAGAGTATAACTTACGAGAAAGACGAATACATGACTTATGCTCGAAGGAACTCACATTGTCAAGCAAATTATCGACTCTGGTAATAATAATAATTTACTTTTTATTTTGATTTATAAATATTAATTTTATTTGTGGTTTATACCCCCACGTAAATTTAAATAAATTAATGCAAGGNAATTTCAGAAAATATGTTTTTAAAGGAAATAAGTGCGTTTGTGTGGGAATATATTTATAAGATAAATAATATTTATTATTTATTATAAGACTTTTTTAATACGCCTAATTTTTTTGGATTCTCCTTATTAAAATGTTCTTTAATAATGCATGGTGATTTAATATTGCAGTTCTCATGGAAAAACTGAACTTGTATTTAGGTTAGGAAGTTTGCCAGAAGAAGCCGTATTGACTAAGCCGACTTATTCATTAGGCTGTGAGAGGAGTCAGATTAAGGAGAAAAGACCAGCTCTCACTAAAACTAACGCTACTAGGAGAGGGGGTAGGCCGTTCAAGCCACTCTCTACGTCACAATCTCTACGTCATACATCTCTCTCAATATGTGACGTCCGTCAATGAACTATGTATCTTCCAAGAAGATATCATTTTGGCTTACATTTCGACATCCGTTCTCTGTAAATAATGAAATCATAATGAAATATATTTCCAGCTAGAATGACTGAAATTAAACAATTTTTTTTTTTAATAACTTGAAAGTCTTGATATAAGTTATACTTTTGGTAATCTCTCTGTTGGTTGATACCGATGGAAGCGGATGGAAGCCTATAGGAGGGATTGAATATTCGACAGAAGGCTATATGCGAGACAATGTTCCAGAGCGGAGTGTGTCGGCGGTGGTGGTGGGGGGTTCTCGCAAACCGGATCCCGCGCGACCTAGAAATATTTTGCAATATTTTGGCAAGGTATATGTTGTGGGAGCAGATCGGGGTCATGGGCCTACCAGATAGAGCTAGTCCTGGGCTAGGCCGTTAGTTGTAGGGGCAGACCTGGTCCACTCCCGAATTTTAAACGTGGCGAGTAACGGGACTTGGGCCTCTTGGAACGTACTTCACAGCGACAGTCCTACAACAACAGTATCTACCTTACTCCACCTTCTATATCTCTTTATATATACTTTATTGCTTTTTTTTTTTTTTTTTTGTACATATCGTTCAACCACCTAGATTCGTTGAAAGAAGGTTATCTACAGTTAGCCATCTTTTTAAACACAGGGAGTCTTTCTCCTATTGCTATTGTACTAATATTACTCAATGAAGGCTTGCCAGTGTTTTAGTACATAAAACTAAATATTTTGCCTCCTAAAATAAAATTATTACTCAAACTTGACATTTCACAACGTCCCCACACGTATTTATTAGACTTTGCTTTATAACAAACTTACACTTTCCCTTTACAATAAAAAGGGATGTACTGAATCTCATTTTTGTAATTAATTAATTATGGCTTCTAGGCTATAAAGTACAAAATTTATACAATAAATGCAAGGGAATAGAATAAAAAATCTTACTACCTCAGCTGGGACACGAACCCTGATCTCCTGCTTTCCGGGCAAGTATGCTATAATTTTCACCACCGAGGCTAGCTGGATAATTCCTTCTACTCTCCGAGAAAGACTAATATATTGCTAGCATACCTTCTAATATCCGTCTTCCATTGGTTTCTGCAAACCAAGGCAGTTGAATACAGACAGTGACAGTGAACACATGTATTCGGCCACGAGGATGGATAATGTCCGAAAGCGCTCGCCAAGAGAAGATGGTTTGCAGAAACCAATGAAGACGGATAATAGAAGATATGATAGTTCTATATTCATTGGTAGTGGAAATAACCTTTTAGATTATTTAACTAATATATTGTCTTATGCTCGAAGGAGCTAACATTTTCAGGTATTTGTTAGACTCTCGTTTTTTGTATCCATATATTTACTTTTTAAATATCTGATATTAGTTGTGGTATTTAATCCCACATTAATTTTATACAATTAATGCAAGGGAATAGAATTAAAATATCTTACTACCTCAGACCGGAATAGTAAGTTGTTTTTTTTAAATTCTATTCCCTAGCATTCTTTTTATAAAATTAATATGGGATTAAATACCATAACTAATTTTAATATTTAAAAATTTATCATTCGGGTAAACCCTCGCTCTTAGAATTTTGCTGTGTAACTCCTGAAATATTTCAGTCTTTAATATACAAATCTGTGTGGAGTTTCATCACAATATATTAAATACAACAAACTATTGTAATAAAAAAAAATATCTTTACTGATACGACATTTGAAGTAATCCAACACTCCGATTTGTCTGATTATACATTTAAATCAACGTGGTATTTCATTTTAGATTTTAAAAGTGATTTCATTCGGTAAAAACGTGTTGTGGATTCTAGGCTGTAAAGTTAAAAATTTACGATTCTGGTAAATCCCTAACCCCAATCGTTTAGTTTCTTTATGTAAGCCCTAAAATTAATTTTATTAAATAAAAAGTCCTTTGTTGAGTTCAAAGATACGTTTAAGCCCCGTAGGGATTCAAATCCCAACCCTACAGTTTCGAAAAGTTCACCCTTTAAAATGAAGAGTTTTTGACCGTAGAGGTTATGAGTAGATTTTTTTTTTTTTTTTTTTTGCAAGGCTTCGGCCAAGGTTAATCTAAAAATAAAATTTAATAAATTAACATGTCATAATGAAAATGGAAATAAATTATTATTTACAATATATTAATGTAGAATTGCCGTAATTCAATTTAATGCGTAATTAAAAGTATGAATGTAATAAACTATGTAGAAGAATTCAGTAAGCAGAAAACAATTGACCACACCTACCTATCATGAAGACGAGAGGGGACGTCCTGCTGATATGTAACATAATATTGTAAATCATCTATTTTCATTTTCATTTCATTTTTACTCTTATTTGTACTCTTTTGACATTTTATTTCAACAGCCCTGAAGATGGCTTACAATGTTGGCACGAAATGTTGGCAGATAATTTTGAAAAATACATTTTTTTTAATTTCTATTTTTTGGATCTACCTTGACCGAACCCCAATAAAAACACATCCCAACAAGTCACTATTACGGAATACCAAGACAAAATGAATAATAAATTATTTGTTTGGTAATTCACTCACTTATTGCATTTAATTTCTAATGAACTACTAATTAATAAAACTAGAAATATATATGTTTTTAAACTGAGTAGTTAGTTGACATCGTATAAGGTAATTTTTAGAATAAATAAATTACAATATAGGAATTTAATTATGCATTCATTTAAAATAATAGTGTGAATTAAACTCCATAACAGGTACTTGTTAATATTTATTAGTAAAAAAATAAAATAAAATAAAATCACATAAGGAGAGAAGGTGACCAGTGGCACACTTAAATTATCCTATATAGTAAAGAGAGAAAATTAAAAGAGAAAATTTTTAAATGATATCATTAATAAATGTGTAAGAAGGAGTTTGATTGTTTAGCAATGTTAATTAACTGATCTTGACGCAGTTTAAGAAAATGCTGTTCTGACACCATAAATATATATTACACAAATACGAATTTAATCTCTGTGTACACTATACATTATTCAGAATTACTTTATAAGTGCATTTAGATCATTTTAAGCAAAATAACACTCAAAAGATGAATTGTTTCTTCCTTGTAACGACTTATTACTAGACCATATATTACTACTTCGAAAATCAAATATGTTTGGATTCTTTTCCTTTGATTCAAATGACTATCAAAATTTTAACTATAATTTAAAGCAAATTAACGAGACCGAATTCTTTTATAGCAGTAAAGAAAAAAAAGTCTATTAACCACAGATTGGCTTAAGTCTTTATTGAGATTTGAGTATTGGAATATAACAATTACCATTACAGATATGCATATAATTACCGAAACGAAATAGTCTTCAGCATGAGAGGACAAGGACACATGAAAATACAGGGTTAATAAGACACCTCGATGTTGTAAAGTACTTAGAGAGAAAGATAAAGAAGAAGATAGTTATTTACCCTTGAATTTAATAAAAAATATCATTTTATGAACTTTTATAAATTCTTATACCTTATTTCACTACCTAAAGCAATTTATTAGTTACATTAATTCATTTTATTTAAGCCACATTTGATTTAGGACGGATGTTTATAAGAACACCAGTATCTCATGTATAAAGGCCAGATATAAATAGATGGACAATGGCTAAGAGCAAATATACCTCTTGCTCCTAAAATTAGCTGGTTAAGCCTGGTAACTCCTGGAGGACCTTGTGAAACAGAAGTGTTACGAATCGGTTACGTCCAGCTAGGGTTCTCTGCTTGCCCAAAAGTGACGTAGTCAATTGTCTTCCTTCTAATTAGAGATTCCAAAGGGTCATGTAACATTGGACATAATTATTAATGTACTTTGATGATCAGAAATACATTTAGGACCAAGATAGCCCGCTTAGAATCAGTAGTCAGACATAAATACCATTTTATTATATTATCAATGTATCATTTATTTTTGTGAGTTCGACAGCTGTCATTGTAGAGAGAGGACGTGTTTTGTTGGCCCTCTGCAATCGTTTCTTTAGAAATGTTCAGTTGTTACCAAACTGGCCACAGTTGAAGATGTGGCCAGCCTAAAGACATTGAGGAAGCTTCGAGGAATTTCACCGAGAAAAAAACGCACAGCAATTAAGTGAAATACTCAATTCTTTTTAGTAGCGAGGAGTATATAGGCAGACGAGCTTGGTCAGGCGCGTCCCTTCCAGCTCCCAGCCAGCCGGATGTTATCGGCCGGCTTACAATATCGGCTAAACAGATAAACTAATCTCTGCTCGGTCTCCCGGCTTAGCGATAAAGAGCAGTAAATATTTATATTTACTGTTTATTGATTACTTACGTAATGGGAGATGCTTACCATCATAATAAAATAGCCCTGAAAGGAAAGCGCTCCCATTTAGCGGGAGGCTCACAAATGTCGCCCCCCAAAAATAAAATAAAACAAGAAAAAAATAAACCCACGAAGACACCTGCATTTTCCAGCCTAAATGAAAATATACACACCTCCACAGCAAGTAGAACTGCATCGCCGGTTAATAACCCACATCAACAAACAGTCTCACCCTCCGATACCGGGTCGTTTGACCGCGCTCAGACCACTACTTCACAGCTCACAGAGACGTCACCATTTTTTACAGAGAACATTGAATATGTGCTCTCTAATGAAGAGACCATGGAGACCTCTGAAACCTCGTTAAAATATTCGTTAAAAAATATCAAAGTTAGGCCTGATGTACAGATAGCTGGATGAGAAAGTGGGCCGTGGAAAATACATACGTATGCGCCGAAATACAGACACAAAAATCAATCCTGACTCATCAGACACTTACAGAGAGATAGTACGCTACCTGAAATCAGTAAACGCCCAACNTATACTAAAGAGTGGTTTATTATTAGAAAATAATATTATATAATAATGACCAAGGTTTAAAAATGTGTACATACATACATACATTAGTGCTTGTTCACAGTAGAACGGGGGGGGAAAGAAACCAAGAGGACATGAACTCCGCTACCATAACATTTATTACATATTCTTTGGTGGACATAACACTTTAAATTATATACAAAAATTTTGTTTTCATATTTTGCTTAATTCCTTAGGAATATTAGTGCATTCTATATTAAAGAGTCTACTCATATTTTCTATATGAGTTTTAGTGAAAACTATAATAAAAAGTGATTTATTATTAGAAAATAACATTTAATAATTATAATAAAGAGGTCCTGAATGACTGGAAGTTACAGGAAGCAGGCTGAAGTACTCCAGGGAGAAGCCAAGCGCCCCGTGCGGTGAGACTTTTGGGGAAATAGGATTGAGAGACCTCTCCAGTTATACGGGCCCTCCGTTCTTGGCTATAGTGGTGATCCCGTAAGCGTACATTTTAGCTACATTTATGTATTCGCCTCGAGTGATTCGAATAAGTACGACCTGGAGCGAACGCTACACAACCCTGACACGTGGGAGAGGAATTTATTACAGCAGTGTGTAATATTACTTATGATAAATACATTTAATTGTGGATAATAATCCTTCACTTAACTCTGGCTCGGAACGCAATGAGAAATGTTTGACTATGGCGTCTTGTGAGACACCCTTATAACGGCGTAAATTCTATTGGTTATTTAGTATTAATAGTTGCATTAGTGGGATACAAATTGTATTTGTTCCTATTTCTTTTTAGACCTCTGAAGTACTGTTTTAACTTTATGAAGATTCACGCAGTAATATTTTCTCAACTGATAAAAAAATTATATTTTCTTCTGAATGTCTTTCTCATTTCTATATTTATTTATATTTTTTTGTAATTTACATAGTAATATAACTCTGTAATTACAAAAAAAAATATATTTA
>KZ807751.1:56311-88000 GCA_000696205.2 Oncopeltus fasciatus | reverse complement strand
ATTTTGTTAATAAGTATAATATATTATTTATTTTATTATTAATTTCTTAAAAAGTTGGATGGTTTTTAATTATTCAAATCATGAAATTGACATTAGTTCCTGAAATACCAAAGGTGCAGGTTTTCTATACCCATCCCCCAAATTGATATTAGTCTTACTAATTTTAAGTAAGTACATTATATTTCGCTCAAAAGTCCGTGTATTAGACGGCATCCTTCTCGAGTCCTGACCTATAAACTACTGAAAATTTGAAGACTGGAAATATCTTGCATTCATCTCTGGAAATGTCTTAATACATCTTGAATATTTAAAACTAACTACGACTTTTGACATAATAGTGAATCTTGTAGTATTGTGTTAGTTTTTCTCATAGCAGATTTTTTCCATATTTTCTCCGAACATATCCCCACTCGTCACCAAATGAAATGAGTAATAAAATTTATTAATACACGTATACACACACACATACACACACGAGCGCGCGCCCACACACTTATATATTTGTTAAAGCTGTCTACAGTCATTTATTTTCGAAGTTAAAAGTAGATTGAAATAAAAATTTAGTTATAGAGCCGATCAAACAAATATGGGCAATAAAATAACATTTACTTGAAAGTAATGAAAATCAATATATGTTTGTTTATTAATAAAATGCCTGATTCGTAAATATTTCAGTTTGGTGGCTTAAGAGTCACAATTAAATGTTTTACTTAATGAAATTCGGCATATCCTATTTAAATCAAAATTTAAAAACTAAATTTCTTGTAAAGCGAAACAGGCGGAATAGTTTTGGGAGTACAACCTTTGCTTATGCCTCACAAAATCCTGTTATTTCCACTTGCTGAGCGGTGATTTGCGATATGCTTCTTGCTCTACCGGCTCTCTTCAACTATATATATTCTGTGGAGTCTCGCTCCTCTTACCTACGGCCCCTGTCCTGAGATTGAGCCAGTTCGCCGATTTAGACGAATTATGCGGGATAACGGAAGATGCCGAATTCACCAGATCAGACTCCGGCGAATTCAGGTTTTCTCGTAAATTATTCAGGCTAAGTTGAAACACTCGCTTGAAATTTGCACGGCTGTTTGGAAATGCCATTCTTCAGAGTTCAATCGATTCCATTCCACCTTCTTCGTAACCTGGCTTCTGACTACTTTTTTTTAAATAAATTTCTTTATTATTTTCTGCTTATAAAACATTTTTTTAATTTGATAGCTTAAATATGTGTATATATAAAAAAAAATTAGTGAATAAAATGTTAATTTTCAGGGAGAAGGGGCCTTTTGACCCCACTCCCGGTAAATTAAGGAGTTAAGGCCCAAGAGGTTGCGAGGCCATCTTCGTTTTTGTCGTAGGGGAAACCCTCCCGCGGAATGGAGTCCGACGACAGAGATATGGCATACGGATTAGAGTGATATGAAAATATGAGGCTCAGGAATCATCTCTACGACGCGAGAAGGGGGAAGGCACATGATGTTTTAAAATTCTGCGAGTGACAAATCCAAAGGGATTTGTCCGCTGCTGAAAGGCTTGGCTAGTAGAGGCCATTAAAAGCCTTATTTTGGACAGAAAAAAAAAACACCTAGTTTTTGTTTTACAAGTTGGGATAGTTGTTTAAAGTCCCTACGATCTGAGGGATGCCTGTGCTTCTGGAACATTTACTAGCTTTACGATCAGTTCGTATGATTTTTTTAATTTAATCAGAGAATTTCCGATCTTCAAGGAGATTCCGAGGTTTAGGAACTATTCTATTAGATTTCTGAATAATGGCTAGTCTACTGGACCATTTATTAGGGATGGTGGCAATTGTCCAGGGATATTTGTGAGGGTTGGTGTGATAAGGACAGGGTGGTCAGAAGAAAATTCATTCAAAGTATCTATGAAGTGATGGAAGAGAAAAAGATTTTTACATATGAAGAAATCTAGGATGTCAGGAAGACGGTTTACATCATGGTGGGCCAATAGGTGGGAGAGGACGGACTTAGAGTGGAGAGATTGTGAGAGGAGATAGCACTATACAGAGCACGGCCACGGGAGTTGATCCTTCTCGAGCCCCTCTGCAAGTGTTTCGCATTACAATCTTCGCCGGAGAGAAGACACGGATCTAACAATTTAAAGTGTTCTTGGAGCTGATTTGAGGTGATAGATTTGTTAGGAGAGCAGTTCACTGCAGATAGGCCAATTGGCAATTTGGAAATTTGAATGGACACTGAAGTAGATTGAAGAGAATCTTCACTCTGTAGGAGTGGAGTGTACTTCATAATGAGTATGGGAAGTACGAATAAGGAGGCAGTTCCACCATGAGCTATTCCGTCTGGGTGATCAGTCCGGTAAGTTGTGTAGCCTAGTATGTTGAGTTTTTTTATTTTATTTTTTTTTTTTTTGCTGGGTTAGCCTCCCTTGCAACCACTTAGGGTCATTGGAGGGAGGGGCTATCTACAGGTTGCCACCCTTTTTTAAACACCCATGGCTCAGGACAAGCTTCTATATTATAAATAAAAGATTGACCTGGGCGGGATTTGAACCCGCGGCGTCAGGATTGCGAGACCCGTACGGATCCCCTGAGCTATCCCGGCGCCCCTTTTTATTTTTTGTTAGTCTTGTTTCAGTAAGTTAGAGTAAGTCTATACATTTGACTTCTAGTGTAAGTTTCAGTTTATTTGTATGTGCTTGAATGCCGTTAACATTCCAAGGGAAACTGGACAAAGAACTCGGAGAGAGTGGATTAATTTCCTCGTGGAAGAAGATGACTTCTTTGAAATATGATTTGTGACTACTGTTGTCAGGAGGTTTATAAGAGAAGTGATGAAGGCAGGAATTAGGAGAACAAGGACTGAAGCATGGCTTGTAGGACATTAAAGGCTGGAGTAGGAACATGAAATATGGTAGGTAGTGCCCTGGCTGGCGTAGTGGAAGAATCTTGACTAAGATTGACTGGGTCGCCCGGGAATAATATAATCCTATAAGCTAAGAATAAGGATAAGTGAGTAAGAGTCCACTTTTTTTTGCAGGGGATGGTGGAAGTCTTCCAACTAAAGAAGCTGCGCTTTGTGTAAGGGTGGGCTCACCCCTTTGAAAGTAGTGTTTTATGTTCTTTCTCTGAAAATGCATAATAGTTCTTGATTAATTGGTTTTAGTAATTCCATTTATGGATTCCTAATCCGATAGGTAGCAATCCAGTAATTAGATCAATAAGTGGTTTCGGAATGTTTTCAGTTAAGAACCCTTGTCAATAATTTAAAAAGTATTCCAAAGAATGGTTTAAAATTAATTTTCATGGTTCAGAATACGGTTTAAGATCAAATTCAAAAGCATTCTAAAATTGTAAAGTGTGCATATATGTACATAGTATATTAAAAGTAATATAAGGGAATTTATATTTTACTTGCCAATATAGAGTTGTTTTATTGAGAATATGAATAAAACTATGTAAAATATTTGAAAATTATTTTTATATAATAATAAAAAAAACAGTAAAAATTCTAAACAAAGAACTAAAAAGGACTAAAAAAAATCATTCTTAAGAGTCATATTTTTAAAAAGACTTTGATGGAGGAGCTGCATATTCTATCTCAATCTCCTGAATATAAATAAGAGTGAATGGGGAAATTTAATTTACAAGCCGGAGATTTCATTGAGCGTAATAGGTGTGACCTCTAACTTGAGGGTAGAACACCCTGGAACCATCTAGAACAGACTGGCAAGGAAAGTAAAGGGGTAGCTCATAAATCGTAGATACATTCCTAAATTCCTGCTTCAATCAGTGGGTTTCGTTAAAATTAAAATTGTATAGGATATTAAAGAATTAAATTTTATACTTTTCATAATGAACCCGTTCTCTGTCTTACCCAATTTCAACGAAAAATTTATTCTGTGTCTTGCCATAGACCGTCAATAGGGTATGAATGGGGATACTTTCAACCCTTTTATTTACAATCTTAAAAAATATATTTCTTTTCATAAAACTTTTATGGAAAGTTAATGCCTGGAAATTAATTTTTAAACTTATGACTTAACTTATACATTTTTTATAAAGCGAAAAACGAAGAAATTATGAAATTTTAATTTTCTTCTTACCAGAATCTCCTATTTCCAACAGCCGGCTTTAGACATTTATAATCTAATCCATGGCTTTGTGAGAGAAACTTTAAATACTGAGTATAGTGTCTTCTTTATTTTCAAAATTTTAGACTTTGATGTGCATACTCCCACACAAGACACTGACAGGCACTCTTTAATATGAATATACATATCTGTACGTGTGTGTATATATTTATAATTTTGAGCTGCCAGCATTTTAGTGTATCCGACAGAATTGGTGTAGAATCAAATATATTTTTCAAAAACTGTTTCATGATAATAATGTGAATTCTTTGTCTTTCTTGACGGAAATTTGATGATATTTAAAAAAAAGATTAAGTGTAAATAATATTTCAAAAGTAAAGAAGTACCAATAATAATTAAATGACATGGGAGAAAGACTAAACAACGTCTTTATCTATCAATCTCTGAACCTGATTACACAAACAAAGGATCATTCTTGGTATCTCGTACCAAGACAATCGCGATCAGCTGGGATTTAACCAAGCGTTCTCTAAAAAACGGCCTTAAAATTTTCAATATTTAATTATTGTATGTCTGATCAATGATACTGATTCCTGAATATATATTTATTTAAAAATTACATTTTTAGTTTTCAGATTCAGAAATCTGCTTAAAGCAAAGTAAACTACGCATATTTCTCGGATTTATTTAATATTTAAATCTGAGGAAGAAGTGTAGTAGTATTAAGTCTGAGGAAGAAGTGTAGTGACAGGGTGAAGGAATGCAACTCTTGACATTAGCCATTTGAGAAACAAGGAAATATCCAAACAATTGTTGACTCCAAAACATCAAACAACTTCACTACACACTGGACAGAACAACAAAGCTGTCCAGTATTGATTTGGCAAAGATTTTCTCGCGTGGAAACCTCTCTGGAATGGAGAGTTTATTGAACGTAGACATTATTAGTAGTTCGGTTTTTTGTTGGAGTTCGGTCTAGTTGGTTTGGATCTAGTTTGCCCGAACCCCAACAAAAACCATCTACCGGATATCTCTCTCGCTCTCGCTCTGAAGTCAGTAATTTGTGAATATTAAAATAATGTTTGTAGAGTGGGGAAATTGATTATTTGTTCAGGCATGTAGAGGGTTGGTTTTTGAAGGCATCAGGCGTGATTGGCCCTAAGTTGGGGTGAGGGAAGGCCGGTTAGCTGGTCAGGCTTGCTGCTCCGAGTTCAAGGGGAAGTTCAGTCTGGTCTATGAGGTCGTTTCGTGACCCCACCAACCCCTCGCCGACCACTCGCTCGGCCACTTCACGTGACTTCCCATTTGGCTACCTTCCTTCTGTCAAAGAATTCCCTACATCGGACTTTTGTTCCTCCATTTCTTTGTAAAGCCATTACTTTTCAGTTTTCCATATTTTAAACATTTGTGTGTATTTAGCAAAAGGAGATGGAGCAACATTAACCAGTTTATGATGACAATAAATGCATTATGGGGGCGTGCACTTGTGTGTGTTTGTGTTATTTTAACTTCTTAAATTATGTTTAATTACAAGCAACTGTAAACTTGAGTGAGAGACAATACAGGTTCTTCTTTTTCATTTTTAAATTCACGATACACCAATTTATTGCTCAAAAGATAATTTTTACCGGTCAGTAGTAGTAGTAGATCATAATGGAGGGCAATCAACTTCTAGGTTATTACGCCCTATAAATACCCTTTAATATATTTACTATAAATTAGATAATAAAATACAGGAATCAGGATTATTTCGACCACTATAACAACCTAAATTAATGGATTAATTGATAACATTTTTTTGTTTAAATATTATTATATATATATTTTTCTACAACAATCTATTAAATAATAGCTAATAATAATTTACCAAATAACTCCCAGCAATCTTCTATAACATTTTGTTAATTTATTATGTTATAAACAATAACAATTACAATATGGCTGTGTAACATAAAAGCAAAGTGATAACTAAACTTAATGGTAACACATTAATAAACTTAATAAACACATTAATGGTAACACATTAATAAACTTAATGGTAACTAAACTATATTCTGACACACACATTCTCAGACACTCATGCGCGAGCGCGCACACACGCACACACAGACACACACACGCACACACACACACAGACACGCACACACACACGCTCATACACACAACCACATAAGCACAATAAAAACAAGGATGGAAAAAAATTTTAATAAATAACACTATGAAAGCTTTCTCCTAAAATAACAATATCTCATTCTTTAATTTAGATTTTCCGGGCTATACCTGATTTTTTACCGGTCAGTCTGTCAACAGTTTTTTTTTTTTTTTTTGTAAAAAAAAATCCTGACAAAAATCTCAATTGTCAAAAGTAATTAATAAATACATTCTAACAACGATTGCATTTCCTAACAGAAACTAATTACCAATTAAGAATCCTAAATTCCAAATATGTATTATTATAAAATAGAAAAATAAAATAAATAAAGATGATTAGCGATTTCCTCGATTTTGCTTAAAATTTTTGATTGATATTTGTATTTGTACTTTCCATTTCATGTAATCCTCAACACTTGAAGATTATATCTCTAATCATAAAACAAACCTGCGTTGAGTTTCATTGCACTAAACTAAATATTATGCCTCCTACATTAGGGAAAAAAAAAAGAAGATTTTACTCACATTTGACATTTTTGGTAAATCGCCATCTACTGTACATGGGGATAGTGAAAAAGTGCAGTAGACAATGTCCTTCCTTCACTTACTCCCCAGCAATCGGCTAAGAAGTTATAGATTTATGAAAATTTATTGAAAACCCTTTATGATATGAGATTTTACCTGAAGATTCGCGGTACTTGATGAAAAGTGGGTTTACAAGCGAAATCCTTTGGCTTGATCGTGGTCAAACTGCTTTTTCGGTTGCTGCAAGGGGACAATTTTTTAAAAATCCATACTTTGCTTTTTTTTGAAATTTTGAGTTATTTATCTCGAATTTATTCCTTATGGATCCTCTATGAATTCAAAGCTTGAATCAACCCGAAAAATTTTTTTTTATCAACAATATAATATTCTCTCATACCTTATATTCTCCGTCTTCATTGGTTTCTGTTCAGAAACCAATGAAGACGGAGAATATAAGGTATGAGAGTTCTATATTCATTGGTGGTAGAAATAATAATAACCCTTTAGAATATAATATTCGTCTATAATATAGAAAATTGTATAAGACTTCTAAGTTCATAGTCCTGCCTCATCCACCATGTAGCTCAGACCTCGCACCATTGGACTACTACGTGTTTCGTTCCATGGCCCATTTTCTTCAAGGGGAAAAAATTTGTCAAATTTGCGGAAGTTGAAATTGAAGTCCAAGAGTTCTTTAAGAGCCATCCAAAGGAATGATATCAACAATGGATCAAGGAATGGGTCAGCAGAAGGTTAATAATGGTAGACAACAATGAACTATACTTTGAATATTAATTGCATTTTATACCCGGGACATAATAATACATATTCGTTTGTGAAATATGGGATTATACTTGCACCATCCTGAAATATAGATTAAATGTATTGAAGTTAGGTAATTATAAAATTTAGTGTTTCTGTTCAATTATTTTACTGATTAGATGTTATACTAATATTAAAATGCCGTTAACAGTTCTCACAATAATTCTATTAAACATGTACCATATGTTTCAAGAGTCATTCACGCGTGCGTATGTGTGAATACTTGGAGTTTTATGATATCAGCTGATGAGACATTTCAAGCAATCTCAACTAGTGATTAATCTAATATTTTACAAAAATTTTCCTATAGATCAAGAGCTTGCAGTTAGAAGATACAAGACCACTCAACGGGAGTACTATGTACCTTGCTATTCTATTTAATCAGACATAATTTCCTTATTTACTATTTTGCCATTCGCAGAGAAAAAATTTTATATCAATTTTATCTTATCAATAAATTGTCATCCCTACATTTATTTGATTGGCACAATGATCTCTTTGAGGTTCTGTTTTATTATTTTTTTTTATTTCATTTTTTTTTAAAGAATAAGTATTTAAAAAAAAAAGCTTAATAAGAATAAAACACCTAAAATGCTTGAGGGCGGAGAAACTAAAATTAGAGAGAGACAGATAAGGGAGCATAATAGAGTGTAAGAGAAAGAGAGAGCCAGAGAGAATCACTGAGAGAGGAAGAGTAGACGCTAAATAGATAAAGAGATAAATAAATTTTAAGTAACATAAAATCATGAAAATACATTAAAAGTATTGTAAAACGGGCGAATTAACCTGAAGGTTCACATGGTCTTTTCACATAAATTTTTCTTCTATAAATATGAACATGAGCATTCTATTTATTTCAGGTATAATATATTTTTTCTTTGATATCTGTATTTAATATTCTAACCTTAACCAGTTTGAGAATATAATTGGCTAAAAATTATTAGAAAATTGAACGAAACTGTATTATAAACAATTAATGAGAGGGAATAGAATAAAAAATCTATCTGTCCCAACCAGGAATCGAATCTGGATCTCCTGCTATCCAGGCCGGCGTGCTTAGCCATTACACCACCAGGACGAGCTAGATATCTCTGTCAGCTCCTTCAAGTTTAAGACGAAGTTCTCGTCTTTCTCGTGGGATAGGCTCTCGCTAGTGTAGAGGGAATTTAATGAGATATCTAGCTCGTCCTGGTGGATTACACCACCAGACGAGCTAGATACCATAAGCCATTATAGATAGCTATAGATAAGCAATTACAGGCTTAGCACGCCGGCCCGGAAAGCAGGAGATCTAGGTTCGATTCTTAGCTGGGACAGTTTTTTTTATTCTATTCCCTCTCATTAATTGTTTAAAATTTACGTGGGATAATAAACCACAACCAAATAAATATTTTATAAAGAAACTGTATTATTTTTGCCTTGTTAATCATACATTCTATGTATGTGGTGGTTGATATTTTTCTATTTGATACAATTTTTATCTAGTTTAGATTTTGCTCTACAGATCTTTCGAAATTATTATTTTTCACGGGTTAATTTAAAAATACTTTTCGCGGTACTTATCAACTCTTATTAACTATCATGCTCTCTTCAAGTGTCTCTTATCAATCATATGAATACATAGACCCGTTTTTACAAGTGGCCCTGACAATTAATCAGCACTAAAACGATATTTGCCAGTGTGATTAGAGGGGCAAGGGGGGGGGGGTGAAATTCGCCTTAGAAAATAGATACGCTTATGTACTTATCCGATTGTCATTAATGACATCAATGTTTGACAAGATAAGGATTGTAAACCGGAAAAAGGATCTTTAGTTTCGAATAGCCGTCTTCCACAGTGACTTGCTCCTGTGGAATTCCTCATGTCTATTAGTCAAGCATGAAAATCTGAATGGTGAACGTAGATTTTGTTAGTGAAAAATGAGAATGAAATTGTTTGCCTTTCTGTAGATAAATTAACTTCTTGTATTCGTTTTTTTTTTAAATCGTTTTATGCTTCCTAATGAGTTTGTGAATTAGAACAGATGATGTGCAGTGAAACAATTTACAGCAACTACACAGGTAAAGAGTATATATTATAAATTTTATATTTAAGAGTAATGAAACATTTAAATTTTCAATTACTGTTATATTTATATTATATTTTACACTGTAATAATGCTTTCATTTTTTTGGGGGGAGGGATGGAAGGATATTTCATTAGGNTCCTGTTCTTATTTATTATATATATATTAAAATAACTCTCATTTTAAAACATAATTTTTATAATTGTTATTCAAAAGTAGCTAAGTTTTATGCTGGTTACAATGTACATGAATAGTTCCTCAAGTTCTTTCATTAATAATGATAAATGTCATTTTCCATAGAAAAATGGTTAAACTTAGATTTTCCTAACACCTACCTCTAAAATAATTATCAATTGGACATGCAAAACGAAATATAAAAGAGAATCGGCATTTTACAACATAATTCTACAAAATGTCCTGTATTCAATTAAATATAATAATAATAATAATGAAATCAATATCTTTGATTTGAAGGTGGTTATGAAATTTCTCTTCTAATTCAACATCCTGACAAGCTCCCAACTCCGTATGATCTATCAGCGCATCTCTGCGCTGGAGCTCGAATCCCAAGTCAAATCTAATTACATATTGAAATCAAATTCTTCAATTAGCTTTTTAAGGCAATTTTTTGTATGTTTTCAATTTGACAAAACCAATAGTTTTATCCATCTTTAAATAATTACACAGAAAGTTTTATATTGTAGTTGAATTCTGTCAGTTCAAGAAAGCGATGAGGGGTTATTTGGGAATCTGGGATTAGTTTTTTAAAAAAATAATACTAATTTTAATATTTCATAAATTAATCTCAAATGCTTCATATATCAAATGAAAAGTAATAATTTTTTTTTCTTCAAAATTCAAATATTTAGCGAAATGTTACAGGAATTGTGTAAATGTTTGTTGGCGAGTTTCTATGTTCTACTATTTTATGGAAACACTTTACAGATCATAATAACTGGTATTTAATGGGAGTGAAGGCCTGTTTTCTCACTTATAATTCAATTTTAATAAAAAAATAACCAGAACTTTAAATATTTTAAAACTATATTTGGGTTCTTATGTTTCTTCTGTCGTGAAGAACCATTTTGATCAGGCCTGGGGCAGAGGATTAGTAACCCGCCCTTGACAGGCTATTATCGATAAATAAAAACTTGCTTCGTACCATAGATGTTTAGAATGTATGGGCTACTTGTAGATCCCCTTTCTCTCCAAGATCCAAAGTAGTTGACTGTAAAGTTAAAGTATATATATATATATATATATATATGATAATGTTATGATATGTCATAACGGGAAATTAATCTGAAAAATTGTATTGGGGTATACATTTTCCTTATTAGCTTGTTATTAAGCTTGCATAACAGATATTTAGATTCCTAAATGAACAAATATATTCCTAAACAACTCCTACACATGGATTCCAATAATAATTTGTGTAGAGTTTAATAACATTCTGATAAAGAGAAATTGAAATATATAAAAGAGATGTTATTGCGTCTGTGTATGTGTGTGTGTATTGCTTGTGTGTGCGCGCCCGCACGCAAGCGAATGTGTGCATGTTTGTGTTTGTGAGTGAGTGTGAAAAAGAGAGGGTGGTGAAATTTCATTATCACATCCTTAGGGGGAAGGTCTCCACTCAGAAGTAGAACGGATTATAACTTTATCCCACAGAGGATCAACAGAATAGATAACAGCATTAATTTAGTCATTGAGAGTGGTGAAATTGGTCACCTTCTCCCCTTTTGTGATTGATCCTGAATGTCATTTTTACTTTTCGTTGTAATCAAACTACAAAATGTTTTTATTTAACTGAATGTAATATTAAATAAAAGTTTTTTTTTTTTTTTTGTTTTTTTTAGTCAAATACTGATCTCCTGTGGAATGCAACAATTTTCCTTTTAGTCACCATATACCAAGAACAATGATCCTTAAATTTCACTTATTTAAAAAATTTTATTTTTGTTGAGAAGCTTTTATTTTCTAATTTTATGATTTTTAATTTAAATTTTTATTGATAGTAACTGATATATAACCATATATAAATTCAATGCATCTTGTGGACAGTACACTTTCTCCCCCTTCCTGCTCCTCCTCAATGATAGGTCTGAGTCCTATCACATGGCATATAAATAAAAGAATAAAGGCCTCGAATAAAAGAGTTATCGCAGGAACTAGGCGAATTCTTCAGCTTTACAGTTGATGAATAATTTGAGTTTTTTATTCCACCTAATCCCCTGACAAATGTAAACTCATCATTTTTTTTTTTTTTCAATCAAATAGATTATTACATTAAAAAAGATTTATTTTCATATCATCTTCATAATATTTTCATTTTATCTCATGAATATTTTTATATTAAAAATGATATGCCAAATTTCATTAAGAAAATTAAGTAATTAGCTTCTAGGATATTAAAATTAAAGGTTAAGGTAAACCCCAGTTGTTAAATTTGGCTTTAAACACATAAAATACTTCGTTTATCAACAAACAAATCTATGTCGTATTTATCTGCTCTAGACAAAACATCACACCTGATTCAGCCATCAGAAACCTCATTTATTCTTACTTAAAATTCGAATTAATATGCTACTTTTTTCGTACGATTCCTCTCACCGACGAAGTCAGTTTTTAAAAAAAACAGCAAATTGCCGCTTTTATGTCATAAAAGTAAAATGTTTGGTTCACGTTATTCTATTATTGAATTTCGCTATACTTATTTTATCAAGAAGACAAGCCAAAATTAAATTTCATTGATTAATATTACAATATCTTTCGCCCGCTATATATAAAAAACTCCTACTCCAACACTAAAATATATACGACATATATTAGTGTCTATCATTGGTGCCTAGATCGAAAGACCGGAGGATATATAAAAAAATCTTGAATCAGTAATTTTTTTTTTAAAATATAAATTATTTTTTAATGAAAATATTTTGTGAACAAGACAACATTTATTTTTGGTGAATAAGGATATTTAATCTGAATAATCATAAGAAGAATATATTAGATATAAAGTAGGTGTTAATTAATCTCTTTGTAAACCCGGAAGTCCACGTGGATCACAGTGGTTTGTTTCTCTGAATATAATATCATTCCTCTAATTAAAGACAAAATTGACTTCTGAAGCTCCTATACAATGAAAATTGTACGCTTGTCTAGTCTGTATGCTAATATGGTCAAAATATCTACATATTTTTGCTTATTTTGTTTATTTTCCTTTTATCTCTGATATGCGTATTATGTTTAAGACAAAAGTTCTTTTTTTTTTACGTTTATGGGATTAATGAGTTTAAGGTTTTATGCAAAGTAATTAAATTTTAGTGAATTTTCCGCAGAAAATTGATTATTTTTATTTTAATGCATTTTATTTGCTAAAGATTATTACAAACGTTAAACAGAAACAATGAGCTAATTGGAGCTCGGCGTTCTGCATTCAACCCGCTAGGTAATAAAAATAACAATAAGGAAATATGCTAAGAAACACGTAAAAGAGGGCGGACTTTGAATTTTTCTGCAAGGGGGGAAAGGCCCCAGAGGGCTGAAGACAAAAAAAGAGCATCGGAACGACCTCGGACTGCAGCAGTGAATAGCCAGAATGGCGAGAATGTGCAGAAAAAGTTCCCAGACAAAACTAGAAAAAAACCTCCGATGATGGCGTGTTTGGCGGAGAGAGTCCTGCAGGACCCGACTGAAATTTACGAGAACTCCCCTACACACCTACTCCTCAGATCGCTTTGTCTCTTCTTGGGGTAACCGGTCCCCGACACTCTTCACTTCTGGAGAGACCTCCCTCATTAGAGGAGGGTCATCTTCTTGCGATTCTCGCTGCTTGCTCAAGAGCCGCTACATCTTCAGTAGGCCATTCCAGTCTCTTACATATGGTCACCAACAGCAATTAACAAATTGCGGAAAGAGATATGTGATATATTCAAATGGTAATTTTTTATTTTTTTTTTTATTTTTTTTTTTTTTTATACCGTAGGTATTATTATAAAATATTTTTTGCTGGGGTTCGGTCAAGGTTGAAAACGTTGAAACGTTGGCAGATAATAAACAATTAATGAGAGGGAATAGAATAAAAAATCTATCTGTCCCAGCCAAGAATCGAACCTGGATCTCCTGCTATCCGGGTAGGTGCATTTACCAGTTATGCTACCAGGACGCGCTAGTTATCTTATTCAATTCCCTCTATACTAGCAGATAATTTACAAAATACACATTTTTTAAAAATTTGTATCAACCTTGACCGATATTATCCGCTCTTCTGACATCTGAAAAGGCCTAGTAAATTTAATATTTTATAGACATATTGAAAGAATAATATTGTCCGGTTCTTCTTGAATTCCTCAAATTCTCAACTGAGAATTTTTTTTTTTTTTTTGCTCTGTTAGCCTCCCTTGCAACCACTTAGGGTCATTGGAGGGAGGGACTATCTACAGGTTGCCACCCCATTTTAAACACCCATGGCTCAGGACAAGCTTCTATTTATAAATAAAAGATTGATCTGGGCGAGATTTGAACCCGCGGCGTCAGGATTGCGAGACCCGTACGGATCCCCTGAGCTAGCCTGGCACCCCATGAGAATATTTAAAAGATTGGGGTTAAAAACTAATTTTGTTCCAGACAAGTTCTTTAAAAAAAAATTTTTTCATTTCAAAGATCAAGATATGCATTTCTTTTAAAAGTCATTTTTTGCTTTCAAGTATAATTTTGGTTCTTAAATGTCATATTTATTAAAAAATCCACTCCTGCGTGTTCATTTTTGCTATTTATTTATCATACTCCAGATTTGCAATCCAAATATCTCGCATCAGTGGCTGAAGAACTTTATTAGGAATGATAGAATTTCCAAGTATTACCAGGCATATTAACAGTAATAATTGTCTGGTTGTATTAAATAAATTGGACGTCAAAACTGAATAGGACGTAGATTTCAAAATGCATTTTAATGAACCAGCAATTATTCTAGGTCTAGTAGATAGAAAAGCGAATTCTGGAAAGTTATTCAGGAGCAGTCTGTAAAAGGCCAAAAGAGCTCCTAGAGAAGGAACGGTTAGTTGTGGAGGGAGTGATGAATGCCAACCGGGCTTCTTATAATCGATAACTGCGTAAGACGAGAGAGATGAAGGAAGTAGCAGTGGTAGTAGTGTACGCGTGAGCGGTGGGGCAGAAGTAAGAAATGGAAGCTCGCTGTGTGAGGCAGTGGTGGGGGTGGCGGTGGCAGGGGTGGGGGGGTTAGAGAGAGTTATAAGAAGGGAGGGGGCGAGGAGGAGGCCTAGAAAGCCTAGAACGAGAGAAGATTTGGTATTGATCTGTACTCCTTGGAGCTCTTCTTGGCTCCCTCCTCAAGCAACCTTCAGCGCCCGCTCCGACATCCGTCCCCGGATATTAGTAATCACGTCATCGTCACTCGCTCAAGGAAACTCCCTCTTAGAGAGAGGGATTTTCTAAAAAGGGACTCAGCGAAAATAAGATGATGATCTGGAGGCCTCCAAGGGAAATTCGTTTAAGAGCCCCTGAAATTTCATATGAAATGGAAATGAAGTTTATGAAACCCATATCAAAGTTCCATTCCCACAGACCAACATTTAAACTCATCCCAAAAAAAAAAAGACAAAGACAAATGTGCCTTCAAAGAACTGCGTACTATTTTTAGCAATGCTTCTTCGTCATACTATAGGGTCTAATATTAAAATCTATTAGATTTGAAAGTACTAAAAATCAAACAGCTCGTTTTTCTTTTCCCAAGAGCAATGGTCTTCCTTTCCTGGTCCTAGACCAGAATGGTCTTCTCCCAAATTCGACTAACGTGCGTGTGTTCGTATGAAAATATTGTATGAGTGTAAATGTCTCCTAAGTAGAAGAAAAAATTTTTTTCTTCAAAACTCGTATCACTGTTCGAATATAAATACTTTGATTCCCATGAGTAAAATCAGATTAAAGCAAACGAACCATAAGATCTTCTATTCTTCTACAGAGGTCACTTTTCTAAGAAAGTAAACCTATCCAAATAAAAAGGAAGAACTCAGTTTTCTTCAATTAATTAATGGACTCCAAAATAAAACAACACGTGTAATTATATACAATAGCCCATATGATGAAATATATAATTTAAAAAGACAATAATCACTTGACTATTCACATATATATATATAGTAATCAGAGTGCAGTGTGAACACACATCAAGAAAAAATCACAAGGAGCAAAATTTTCGGGGATATCTCGCCCTTCGTCAGTGAGGAGTGAAGAGAGACTGGTGTTGCGGAAGGAACTCAAAGAAAGGGAAGGCGGTTGGGTTTTCCCTAATCCTCTTATTGTTGGCAATTGATACCAGGTCTTAAAGTGGCTTTGAGAATGTGGATATAGGCGCACTCTCTCGTCTTCAGTTGCACATCTGTAGCCATGACGGGAAGAGTTGTTCAATCGCTTGAACTTGGAAAACGTCATTAAAACTCATTAAATGACTCTGAGCATGCCTTACAATGGGAAGAGGGGACTGTGGTTCTAAACTGGATGCACTGTGGTTATTAATTCTAAGATTCAGGGGAGTAGTACATTTTCCTACGTAAAAAGCAGGACAAAATTGCATTGAAGCAGGTTACACAATTTTTGGATATGCATGTTGATAAGGATTGAATTTTACATGTTATGTGGGTGTTGACACTGGAGAACGTGTTGCCACTTTTTTATTATTTGACGGGATAAGGATTGGCCACATATAAATGTATACCTATTTCTCCTATTCTGTGAGAAAATTATATATATATTTATTTGCTGAGACCATTTTTGTAGCTGCCCCAGCAAAGGATCAGTGAAGATCCATTAAAATTCATCTAAAGTGGGGTCACGTTATCAATAGATCGACTCCCCTGCGGATTATCTTCTGATATATGTCGTCCAGATAGGTGGAGAGAATGTATTTCGAGTTTGGGAGGAAAGCTGTGAGGGCCCGGTGCATATAAGAACACGTGCAGTAGACCAGAACCAGCTTGGGGCATTGCACCCTGAAAAACTTTTGGTGTTTGTTTGTCCGGATCTAGATAGGCGGGGACAACGGAAAAAAAGCGATGTCGGACCGATGGGGAGGGGGGGGGGGTGGCGGGCCGATAGAACAGGAGTGGAGACAGGACGCGCACAAATAAAACAGGACCACTCTCGCGGTTCTTGGAAGTGCATCGCTCACATAAAACATGTCTTGGTAATAAGTGTGTGTGTTTTTGTTTGTGTGCACGTTCTATCAGCGCGTCCACTCTATAACCCCCCTCCCCCTCATTCTGTCCTTTTCCTCCTTATTTCAATATTTAACTCCATTTCCCCCTTCATTTTATTACCCCTGCCCATCATAAAGGCGATAAAATATTTTAAATTAATTTAATTATTATTTTATTATTTTTTTCCATAGGCTTCTTCTTTTTATTTTGTGATTTTATGTTTAATTTTTGCCTCCACTGTATCTATGGTAATGGAAGAAAGGGTATTCACATGTAGCCACCCTATTCTAAAGAAGCAAAGCTTGCTTTTATTTCACGACAACCTATGGCAATATTCCTGGCAGGAAAGGGAAGGACTAAATCGCAGTCTCTGACTTAGTATTCCCTAATGGGACCCCACAGCAAAGACAACACAACTTATTTACTATATTTTGGTATGTACCAAATTTCCCTCAAGGTGTCAGAATAATACTAATAATTTCTAATCTCCTCCACCGAGCCAAGAGAAAAAAGTTTTGTTAAAGAATACTTCATAAAGTGGCTCTGTAAATCACAACTTTTAATGCGTTTATTTACATTAGTTTTAATAAACATTCTTTTCGTTTAATAATTAATCCACTTATATATCACAAAATTAAACTTAAAAAATTAAGAAACTATAATGAATTAGTTCAACGATGAAATTTAAACGTTTTAAACTGTAAATTATTATATAATACAACATTTTAATTAATTAGACTAACAATTTTGTCAAGGGTATCTTCAATTTACAAAAAAACTTCTTCCTTTAAACAACAACCTAACAATATACCTAACAATATACCTAACAACAACTACACCTAGAAATATACCTTACAACATTTATACCTAACAATTAAACCTAGCAATATAACTAACACCAACTACACCTAGAAATATACCTTACAACATTTATACCTAACAACTATATCTAGGAATATACCTAACAACAACTAAGCCTAGCAATATATCTAACAACTACACCTAGAAATATACCTTACAACATTTATACCTAACAAATGTATCTAGCAATATACCTAACAACTAAACATAGCAATATACCTTACAACATTTATACCTAACAAGTATATCTATCAATATACCTAACAACAACTAAACATAGCAATATACCTTACAACATTTATACCTAACAACTATATCTAGCAATATACCTAACAACAACTAAACATAGCAATATACCTTACAACATTTATACCTAACAAGTATATCTATCAATATACCTAACAACAACTAAACATAGCAATATACCTTACAACATTTATACCTAACAACTATATCTAGCAATATACCTAACAACAACTAAACATAGCAATATACCTTACAACATTTATACCTAACAAGTATATCTATCAATATACCTAACAACAACTAAACATAGCAATATACCTTACAACATTTATACCTAACAACTATATCTAGCAATATACCTAACAACAACTAAACCTAGCAATATACCTTTATAAATATTTAATTTAGTTGTGGTATTTTATCCCANTTTTTTTTTTTTTTTGGCGGGCTTTGAACTTTATTATCAGCAAAAGCGTTTTTGTTAGCTTTTCTCTAGATAATTATACTTTACACATTTATAGTGTTTGTACTTATTGCATAAGGACTATATGACTTAGCTACAAATGCACTTAACTCGATTCAGATAGTTCAGTTTTTGCTATACTTTTTATTGCTCTAAATTAAACAGTAGGCTTTTACAGCCGGATTACTTTTTTATTGCCAAATTGACAAAATGGGAATAACACGTCTCGCATTATGTCGTCATCTAGCTTTGATAAGATGTTTGATCTCGTTAACTACTAGACTCTTATCGATAATAACACCTGCCTAATAAAAGTCATGTAATAGTTTAATTAATGCAAAGCAAATGAGATCTAACCTAATTCTTATCAATTTCCGACCCATTAAAATTTTGTAACGTAAATTTATAAAATTTTAAACACGTCGAAGATGATTTACGTTGGATTAATATGAAGCTCTGTTTTCAGTATTTTTTATTTCTCATTTATTTTTACCACGTTTTGGGCTTTTTGTCTACTTTAAGTACCATTTTAATCATATGAATACTCCATAAATTTAATATATAGTCACCAATATACAATATCGGTACCGTTGGATGTAAAATTGACGATATCCTAAATTGATGGCGTTTTTAAAGGATATATAAAATGGGTAGGAAGTCTGAAACTTTGTAAAAAAAAAAAAAAAATACTGAAGACAGAACTGCGTATTTATTCAAAATAAATTACTTCGTGAATTCTCTTCATAAAAAGTTTAAATAAATTTTGAAGTTTGCACATTGATTTTGTATTAGGTAGCTGATTCTTACTTCCTGGGAGTCAGATGGTGGGTTTCGTTTCTCTTGTTTTCTGTACATTAAAATAGGCCCATGGTAATGCTCGGACTAAAAGTCTACTAATTTAGCACACCCATACGTCCTTTTAGCGAATTTCGGACTAATGTAGATACTGAAATTGTTCCCATTGGATTATAGAACTAACAGTTATAGTTATATCTATGATTACAGTTATAGTTGTATCTGTGTTACAGTTATACCTATGGTTATAGTTATAATTATACCTCTGTTAAAGTTATAGTTATTTTGTTTTGTTTTGTTTTTTTTACCCGATCCGTCTTGCTAGACACAAAAATGTAGTCTACAAATATAGATGTCTATAATTGAGAGATAGAGAGAGAGAGAGAGAGTAAGAGGGAAATTGAATGTGGAATATATTTTTAGTTTTTCTTTTAGAAATAGACTAGCTTCTACATGCAAAACAAAAAATTATGTTCAAGTACTAGTAAAAACATAGCGTGCATAAAATTTAGTTTAAATGTGATTAAAATTACCTCAAACTATAGTCTTCCATTAAATGATTTTCATTAGTTTTATGTGATTGTAGTGATATTTCCGCTGCACTTCGAATAACTTAAATATTCAGCACCAGGTTTTTTATGTTGACTATTTTCCCTTTGCATTCAATTTTAGCTATTCTAAACTATTAGTCTTGCTTTTTAAAACTTTTTTATTTTTCAAGAACAGGCCCCCCAACTATGGAGATTTACAACCAACTACTAACATTAACATTAATTAACCAGTATACTAGGTTTTGCGAATCTATTTAAACTTAAAAATAATTGGTATTTAACTATTATTAATTAAGTAAATTTTAATGTATTATTATTAGTTTATTTGTTCATTTATGTGTTGAATAAAACAAAATAATTAATAAATAAAGCCTTATTGTTTTATTTAAATTAAAATATTTTAAAATTTTTAATTTTGTCATCTATGACCTTAAAAACTAGTTAAAAATAGTTTTATTTTATAATTTTTTAGTAACACATATATGTTTATTATTATGTTTATTTATCATTTATTTCTACTATTTGCTTTGTTTTCATTATGAAGCATTTTTAACCTTTTTTGAATTTGAAACTTATTAATATATTTAAAGTACATACAGGGGGCGCCGGGATAACTCATGGGATCCGTTCGGGTCTCACAATCCTGACGCCGCGGGTTCGAATCCCGCCCAGATCAATCTTTTATTTTTAATTAAAAGCTTATCCTGGGCCATGGTCGTTTAGAATGGGATGGCAACCTTTAGATAGCCCCTTCCTCCATGACCCTGAGTAGTTGAATGGAAGGCTAACACTTAAATTTAAAAAAAAAAAAAAAAAAAGTACATACGGCAAAAAAAGCTTACAGCTATAACGACTAAAGAAATTGTACGAGGCTTTGAGAATTTTGTTAATATCTCATTGTGTATATTTTCATCTAGAATAATGTTTTGTTGTAACACAGTTATTTTGTTTCCGTTAAAAGTAATCAATTTAGCCTTTTGTGCATTTTTAGTTGTAACGAAAAGTTTTTTAATTCCACTTTTATTGATTATGAAATACCAAATTTCAGTAACAGTATTTTTGGCAAAAGGTTTCATATAGTATATTATAAATACCTGTCTAGCGTGCAAAAGGATTTTTTTTTTTACCCGTATGTAAGTGTGAATGTTTTTGAAATTAAATTTTTGCAATGTTAATTATTTCATAAATTTTTTATGACTAGTATGACATTAAAATAATAGGTTGGTAGGTATACTCTTTTTTGCCTAAGAAATTAGTATTTTATTGTTTAAAAGAATTGTTTGCTCATTTAAAAACTAGGTTAATTATTAGTTGTTCCTACATAAATAAACTGAATTTATTATAAAATTTAATAATAATTTNAATTTTATAGAATATAAACGCTAGAAAATGAAATTACTCACCAATTATAATCCATATTTTTTTTCTCAATTTATTCATGTTTAAAAATATTGAGTATATTTCTTTGACCTTCTCCCTGCCTTTACCTTTTCGACTAATTTAAGCTATAAATAAACTCATCCAACCGTTTTAAAATAAGTACTCTTATTTTCAAATTTCGCACTTAATTAAAAAAATATCGAAGTTGGAATATATAAATTTATCTGTTGGTAACTATAAAAATCTCGTACCCTCGAACAATTTATTTCTTATAGCTGTGAGCTTTCGAGATCCTTAATATCCTCTTCAGATCTAAAGAATCACCCGGAATACTCACTCCGAGTCACATTCTTACATCGGGAGTTGTTTGAGCTCTGTATAATATATGATGGACCTTGAAAGGGCCATTATTATTTATGTTTAATTTGTGTAATTTTAATAACACATTTTTCATTGTAAACAAGTAGATTTTTTTTGTGTGTGCACTGCACTCTCTATCCCACCAGTTCTTGGTTGCTACAGGAGTTTCATTTTCTAGACATACTTTATATATATATATATATAGCATAATACAAGGTGCAACAAAAATATTTAGTTTATTCTATTGTTGCATATCTCAAAGCCCTCCCCGGATTCCGTAGAGATCACTTTTAAGTAGCTAAGAAGAGTTTGGTCTAAAGAAAATCCAAGGAGGAAGAAGAAGAAGAGGGGAAACTGAAAAGAAAAAAGGCCAAGAAGGAGCAGTCTAATCTTGTGCTCTCCTGTAGGGTGCAGTGGACCCGTCTGGACCCCGCCAAATCCCGGGCCAGGGTTACAGCCTCCGCCAGACACATAAAAAACCGACTTCCTATTGCTCGAGCTGCATAGTCTACCCCACACTCCCCAGATAGCACCTCGGCCCAAGAATCACCCCCCGAATGTCTGAAACATAGGGTGTGCTGCGTTGACTAAGCAGATTCCCAAATGTTTATTAGATACAGATTTAAATGATTAATTTTATTTGAAAGTTAATAAAATGAACTGAGAAGGATAAAGTTGTTCGGACGGACAGAGAGAGCCTTACATTCCTGCTTATTCGTGCTGGTTCAATATAAGCAAATTCAATTTTACCGTTTCTTCTTCCGGGTTGGACCGTGTCAAATTGTTGTTATTTGCCGAGCTTTCGTACATCATGTGATGGCTTCTTCAGGGCTGAAAAGAGAGATTTTTAAAATCCAGGTGGTATATAATTCTCTTTTTATAATCTCTCTTTCACAACTCTCATTCTCTTTTCAGCCCTGAAGAAGCCATCACATGCTGTGCGAAAGCTCGGCAAATAACAACAATTTGACACGGTCCAACCCGGAAGAAGAAACGGTAAATACATCTGACGACCGTCGAAACCTACGTGAACTAATTAAATTTTATTATGTATTATTGCTTTATGTATAACACTCACAACAAAAATTATCGACGGTTATGCAATTTAGGATTCCTCTATACCTCTCTCCCACAAAACCCGAATTCAAACGGTTTGGACAACGGTGCCTCTTCTATACTTTAAAACTAAGCTGTTCCTCTAAGTCGTCCAAGTAGTTTTATCAATTACCTTTATTCTCAGAGCAATCTTGATCATTTTAATCACCTTAATACTCAGAGCAAAGATGATCAATTCAATTACCTTAATACTCAGAGCAATATTAACATCACATTAATTGCCTAAATACTTAATACAATAGGATAAATTGTAAACAATTAATGAAAGGGAATAGAATAAAAAAAATCTATCTGTCCCAGCCAGGAATCGAACCTGGATCTTCTGCTTTCCGGGCCGGCGTGCTAAGCCATTACACCACCAGGACGAGCTAGGTATCTCATTAAATTCCCTCTACACTAGCGAGAGCCTAACCCACGAGAAAGACAAGAACTTCGTCTTAAACTTGAAGGAGCTGACATTGTCAAGCTATTTGTCGACTCTCGTCATTTACTTTATTTCATTTTTCTTTATAAAATATTTATTTGGTTGTGGTTTATTATTAATAAACCACAACCAAATAAATATTTATTTGTAATGTAAGATTTAAAATTTTGNTATTTTATAAAATAAATTGTATTTATATTAAAATAGATTTTCACAATACTGATAACTCCAAGATTTTTTTATCCGTCAAAGCTGAGCGCTTTCTAAATCCATAATCTCATCTCCAGATCTTATATTTATAAAAGTTACTCATAAAAAAATCATAGATGTTAGTGAAATTTACATTCTTGGCCCATAATTTAGTGTAAAATAGTTACTAACTCAAACAAAACTGAGATATAATATTCACTCATATCACTTTCACTTTCACGAAAATTATTCATTTTCTAATTCATCCCACAGTTTGTGGAAAGAGACTTATGTACTAAATTTGATTATTTTATTTAAAGTTAACAACGCCAGAGCGCATATAGAGAAATTTATTCCTGTACAATTTTTAACTTTCAACCTCTCTAATGTAGAATGTGTGAAAAAAAAAAATCTAAGAAATTTTTAAAATTCGTCTAATGGTACCAACTTGATTTCCAATGATACCAAATTGATGCTTAATTTTCTTAAGAAAAACTAGGTGAAAAAAAAAGTATATAATGGAATTTGAAAAAAAAACTGCAATTTTAACTTTGTTATATTAATAGTCAACGCTATTTAACAGAAGCACTTTATTCTTTATTCTTTCAATATTATTTGTCAATAAATTAACTGTCCTTGACAAATTTTTTTTTTAAAAGACTAGAAAAACTGCACAGGGTAACAAGCAATTATTTATGTATTAGTACATGCAGATTTTTTTTTTTTTTTTTTTAGTTTGTACAAAGTGTTGCTTAATTTATAGCACATTAAGCGATTTCTCTCATTAAATGGTTTTTCTCTTGCAAATATTCTGGTTTTAATTGATAGCGATCAGGAATTAAGGGTTGCTAAACGAACAGCTGCTATCTTGTTAGGATGACCCCGCCTCCTGCAAGTTTGCACCTCCCTCAAGGGTTGGCTTATCCCCTAATTCGGGGGTGTGAGGAGGGCAGGTGGCGCAGCTTGCGGCTCCCACTGCAACCACCTGCACGCCAAGGGGAAGGAGCTATCGGAAGAATTAGGGGGATTCAAATGCAGGGCTATCTATCGCAACAGTTTCCTCTGCACCGGCGAATTTATACGTCCGCCTGATAAGTCGCCATCTGTCCCATATGAAGAAGGGTTGGAAGAGGGTGGGAGGAGCAGGATATCTCAATACTCCCATTCATTAACTCACGTAAAAACGATTCATAATTACTAAGATAACAAATTATATCCCGAACAGAAATTTTGAAACTAAACTATTAATAATGTTCCAAACTTTTTTAGCACTTTACGGGAATCGTGTCTGCCAATAGGTTATTTGACTTTTTAAATGTCAATGAACCCACCATTTTTTTAATGTTTCTGAACAATTTCGTAATTTACTCTGTTCAAATTATGTCTTATTTTCTTTTACCTTTTTATTATTGTTTGTTGTTTATTGGGGATTCACGACGCTCAACTGCAGAGGTTATCAGCGCCCTCCATATTTTATTTTTTTTAAAAATCAATCTTAAGTTGATCTTGTCACATGCCCCATCCCGACGGACAGAGACAGACATAGCCCACCCCGCGGCGCCTCGCGGCCCATCATCTTAATAGAATGTAAGGTCCATCATAGCTTTAGGTAACAGCCCTTTGAAGGAGGATGTGCTCGGTGGGACCTAGCCGACCACATCCCCCAGGTCTTTCTTCAAAACGAATAAATCTTTCGCCTTTTTATTATTAATATTCACTTTTATAGCTGGTTTTTATGCTAATTCAAACCCGAACCTGCATTTTGCCATTGGTTTTAATTATAATTGCCTTTATATATATAAAAAAAAAAATAATAATAGTATTAGCTAAAAACTAAATCGTGAAAAGAATTAAAAAAGCTGACGATAGCATTAAAACGAGTAAATTCTTGGAAGGAAGTGTAAGCAAATGAAGAGATTAAAATCCTATTTTTATTTTAAAACTATTTAATTTCATCCAAACATATCTTAGAATGACTTGAAATGTTTTATTGCAATTTAATATTTACCAAAATACTTAATAATCCTTTTAAAGCATTCTCTAAGCTTGTCATATCCCTTTCGACTCTTTCAAAAACAAGTTCAGTTTAGATCTTTTTTTCAAAGGAAGAACATGCCAGTGTCCTAAGAAATTCACGTAACTTTAAGGCATAACTGGAAAAAAAAAAAAAAAAAAATTCATAGCCGCTGAAGCAACTCGTGAAGTTAATAAATATGAAGGAAAGTCCTTGACCAGCGCACTGCGCGGTGTTGGTTTGAAATATTTAGCAGTGGATGAACGACATTGGGAAGGACTCCGTGGGCCTTTAATGGATATTGGTGGTGTTCTGCAGGAAGCTGTTGAGTCAAATCCGTTCAGAAGAACTTGACAAGGAGTGTGGTGTCTCTTGTGATGCTGTTAGTCACTATCTACTCTCCACGAGGAAGGTGAAAAAGAGCGCTAGACTTGTCTCTCACGAACGTACTCTTCAGCAATCAGCTAGGAGGTTAGAAATTTGTGTAAATTTACTGAAAACCTTTCTAATGTGAGATTTTACGGGGAAGTCTGTCACCTGTTATGAAAAGTGGAAAAATATGTTTGTAATTTTATTTTGAAGGCGAAAACCTTTCTCTATTTTGATGAAGGACACTCTTTGTTATCATTCGAAATCAAAGTTGAAATTTAACCTATTATACATGTGAAAAACGGAAATTACTACAAAATAATTTCTAAAAAAGTGTTTGACAAATTTATTAGTGTTAATCAGGGTTCATTCTTTCTAAATGGCACTTATGGCAATAATTTGCTCTAAATCAGTTCTAATTTAAATTACTCTTTTAGGTATAAACTTCTTTTATAAATGTTTTTTTCTATTGTATAGGAGAAATATTATTACCCTTTAAACATAAAATGAAAATGTAAAAGAATTTTTTTTTTTTTAATTCGTGCTTTTCTCCTTTATAATTGATCACAGTGGATGAATTTCCCACATTATTTTAAATTTTAGTCGTTTAAGTATGAAATAATGTTTAGAAGAAAAATACAATGTTGACAGTGACATTCTGTATTTTTACTATTGTGCACCTTAACTATTTAAAATCGGTTCACGGTCTCTAGAAATATTCATAGACTCTTCTTCCAGGCTTTAACGTGTCGAAAAATTGTTTTTTCTGAGCTTTCGCACATCTCATGATGGCTTCTTCAGGGGAGAATGAGCACACTCTCTCAACTAAATCCTTCTCGTAAAGGTCATTATCATGTTCCCGTAAATTTTCACGACCTCCAGAAATATTGATAAATACGTCCCCCTGGGCTTGACCATGTCGAAAAATTGTTTTTAAGTGATGGCTATGTGACGGCTTCTTCAGGGTTGAAGGGAAAATGACCAGCAATTCCATAATGAATGAAGAAGCCATTGCATAATGTGTTAAATCTCGGCAATAAACAACTTTTCGACATGGTAAAACACGGAAGAACTATTTATGAATATTTAAATCTTCCCTGTTAGTTTTAAAATTAGGGGGGGGGGAGACAGATACAACTACTATATAGGCATCTGTGTTGTGAAATTTATAATGTTCTAAAATATATTGGCGGGAAAAAAAATCCAAATCATTTTCAGGAAATAGAATTTTCAGCAATTACCATAATTTCTCATCTAAGGCAGTTGAAGGTATAATAAGAGAACTGCAAATTTTAAGCACTAGGAACCATTTAAATACATCTAAGCACAATATATGCACTTCAGACTAAATATTTAGTTCTGCCCTCATGATCCGAAGCCTCAGACAGTAAAAATTATATACTGGCAAAACCAAAGCAAGCCTCTACAGCAATTTACGTAACCTATTACATCCCTTGTCATTAGTGGACGGTTTATCGCCCCCCTGATTGCATTCTCCAATGCGGCTATTTTATAATGAGTCAATTATCACTGCTCGCAGAATCAATCTCCAGCAATTTCAATTTCAACACCAGATTTTCTGAATTTTTCACCCGCCCCCCTCCCCCTGCTTCCCTTCCAGAACCAAACTTGTGAGGGAAGTTATTTTAAAGTAAACATTTTCAAAAATAATTTTTATTTTATTTTTCAAATAAATTACGATTGTAATTAATTTCTGGTTGGTACAAAAAATTTCATTGTTTCCTTGTTTTCTAGCAGCAAATACTTTTTATTTATTTATTTATTACATTTCTGATAAAATAAATACATTTTGTAATTTCATTACAATAAAGAAAAATTTAGTACAGAAAAAAAAAAAAAAGATTAAATGGTAATTGCATGAGGAGAGGAGATGGCCATCAATTTCAAAGCAGAATATCTTTTTTCTGCTTAATATGAAAAAAAAAACGCGTTTTAAATTATTAAATCTGTTTTCAAAAAAAAAAATGTTCTAAATATTGCACATGTGTTTATAAAATAAATGTCCCACATACTCAGCTGCAAAATCTATGCAAATTTCTCATTTCTCCTTAATGATTTATATTTTCTGTATTTAATTGAAGATAAATTAAAATAACAGATAGTAAGTGAAATAATGCTGAAAATGATAACAAAGTCAGAAGATAAACAATGAAAATGACCATAAGAAGGGGGGGAAATGACAAACATTTAAAAAAAATTTTTTATTATTATCATACTTAATTTTTTCAAATAAACTTTAAAAAGAAGAAGACAATAAAGATTTTTTGAATTTCAATTTCCAGTAAACCCTTCTGCTACTTCTCCGATTTTAGCCATTAATCAATTTGTCTAAAAGAACTTGTTAAAAATAAAGTCCATAACAAGAGTTAGAAAGTAGAGTCTCCACAAAAAGCTCACAATAAATTCTTAAATATTTTATTGGTAATTTATTTATTTATTGCATAAATCTTAATTTATCTTAATTAGTTCTGTAATTTATTCTCAAAAACTGAAATTTACTATTCTAAAACTCGGCCCCTAAGCAACACCTCTCCCTTGTTCAACATAAGATAACTCCCATTAACGAACACAGCCAACAGGGGAAAAGCAACTTAAATACCGAATATTGTTATTTTATTTTCTAAATTAAATAAATCATATGCTCTAGACGTAAAATCCCGCTTGAGGATGTACACAGGAAAAAAGTGTCTGTGTGACATACACATAACATATGGTTATGGGGGGCGGGGGGCGGATGTGTGTGAAATTGAGAAATAATCATAAGCCTTTTTTCGAATAACGCGTCTTAGTGCAGTAAATCACCAAGACGAATGGTTTCATCTCCTTGAACGATATCTGGCCAAGAAAAAAAAAAAAAATAATTGCTTAAAATTCATAAAACAACTGAAAGAGTGTTATCTAGGTAACTAACTAGATATCTCCATACAAACCATGCATTTCAAAATAAAATTGGTTTAGTTGTAAAATTCAAAAATTACACCATAAACTCAATACAGAAATTACTTTCTACATTTTATAAATACGATGTTTAACTCAAATCCCCTAAAAATAATAAAAAAAACATTTTTTTTTTTTTTTAAATGAGTTTTTCCCTAATAATTTTATAGAATATAAACGCTAGAAAATGAAATTACTCACCAATTATAATCCATATTTTTTTTCTCAATTTATTCATGTTTAAAAATATTGAGTATATTTCTTTGACCTTCTCCCTGCCTTTACCTTTTCGACTAATTTAAGCTATAAATAAACTCATCCAACCGTTTTAAAATAAGTACTCTTATTTTCAAATTTCGCACTTAATTAAAAAAATATCGAAGTTGGAACGCTTACTATCAAATATAATGTTTATATATACGTGTGTGTGTGTATGTGAGTGTGTGGGTACGCCTTTATATACGAAGTATATCATAAGGGCCATATTTTAGCTTCCTCTGCTTAGGATTAAAGAATCAAAATTTTTTTTCAGCATGAAATCAACGAAATTCTATATATATATATGTGTGTGTGTGTGTGTGTGTGTGTGTTCAGAATCAGAATAAACTAAAGCGGATTGAAAGAATGGAACATTAATTTACTAAATAAATTAATATAAATTTTCAATTTTTTTTTTATNATAATTGTTGTATCAACTATATAATTTATTTATTTTATCAGTAATAAATGTAATTGTAGTTTTCTTTTTAACTTTTATTTATTTATTACATTCAGTTAAATAAAAAAAATTGTAATTTAATTTTTTCTCCGATTGTACTTACCAGACACCAAAAATGATAGTCACTAGCATATGTGCTCAATACATAGGATATGAACAAAATCACTAATTGGAGTAGGGTAAATCTGAAATTTTTAGAGCGAGTAAAAAGGTTTTTTTGATTTAGCAGGTGAGATATTTAATTTAGAGAAATGTGACATATTTGTATATTAATGAGAGAAATATTTCAGAAATGACACAGGGAATTGAACAATTTAAATATTTTACAAGTAAAAGAGGTTTATCGAAACCGTTAATTTTAAATTTAACATCCAAGCAGTAACAAATGGTCGTTTTAAATGAAATTTGGCTTACCACTTTTAAATGCAAATTTTGCTGCGTTAAAAGGCTGAGTGCGTTAAAAAGCGAAATCGGAAAATTTCGAACGTGGAATACCTGAAATATCAAGAGTGAGGACCAAATATTTATTTTTTTAATAATTTGATAGGCGTATTAATTAGTCTTGAGTAATAACACTTAATAAATATGAATTTGTTGTAGAAGGAAATAATTAATAAATTTATAGTTAATCGGATGTGTTTAATTGAACAATAGCTGTGGATGTAAATTTTGTAGGCTAGAAGTGCAATTGTTTGATTTTCTCAATGAATTTCGCACATTAAATTTACAATGAAAGGTTAGGTTGGTTATTAAGCGAAATAGACGATGGCATAGAATTTAGTTTAAGCTAATAAATTTAACACACATTAGAATATTGAAAAAAGAAATATTTAAGAAGTTGCATTAGGAGTGTTGGGTTTATCTGTACCACTAATTTTAATTTTACAATCTGAGCTGCAATTATTTGTTTTTCTTTAATGAAATTTATCATGTTGCTTTTAATCATAAAATGAAAGGCTGAGTTCGTTAGTGTGCGAATTTGGACAAAAAGGTGTGTGGTGCCTTCGAAAATGTAAAGTCCGAGTACAAAATGTCTTCTATATGTAGTGGGCGTAATATTTAGTTAAATGCATTGAAACTGAACAGAGATTTGTTTATTGATGGATGACATGTTTTAAAATTGTGGGTGCTATTTGAGATAACATGTCCAAATGTCCAAATATTCACCAATTGAAGCAGTGAAGAATTCGCTTAGTATCCGCAGCTACTGCGAGAAGAACTTTTTCTTCAAAAGGAAGAAATATATACTTAGCGGATATACTGCATATGGGGTTATATACTTCAAAAAAAATTTGGTCTTTGAAATTTACAGCATGAAATCGTGTACAATACTGGTCTTTAATCAGAATCATTTTGTCGAAGCTTTCCATAGTGTTAACACTATCATAGGAGGCACAGTAGCGGATAGACAACAAGAACTTCAGTTACTGTAGGAAATAAATTTACATAATATTTGTTTATATTCCCGTTAACTACTTAATAGCCACATTATTAATTGTCATGTTAACTTCTTAGTAGTTATTTTGTTAAGAGTCTCCATAGCTAGTTTATAGTCACTTTTTTAATAGCCACGTTAACTAGTTAATAGTCACTTAAGAAAATACGGAAAAGCTTTTTAGTTTTAGACAGAGATTCACTCTCCCATGAGTGCAACAAATAACGCACGTGATATAATCTCTGCAAAAGTATACAGATGGTATCTGCGCTGAGGCTGAAGAACAGACGTTCACTGATTTAGAGGGCCGTTCGAAAAAGGATTTGACATTCAAGGAACTGGTTGGAATTTGCAAATTTCTATGGCCGACTTTCCTATGCTGTTTCGCAACGCAGAAAAAAGAAGAGGAAAAAGAACCAGTCTACTAGAAAGTGATGGGGGCGAGTTGTCCACAAATATCGAAGGCTATATTATATTTAGATGTGATTTGAATTTGATAATAATTATGTGTGATATTTTATATTTATATTTTTATTGTATAAATAAAAACGTCCCTCATGCAAGAATAACATGAACTAAGTAGTTTTTCAGCATCGTGATTGATGAATAATTCTGCTTAAAATACCCTATCATAAAATCCAAAACATAATCAATTCTGAGTTGAATTTCATTACTTTAATCTAAATACATTGCGTCCGCTGTAACGAAAAAACGTATTTTACTCGCATATTTTAAATCCTACTAAATATATATTTGTTGAGTACGTGCGTTTGTACATACGTGGTTACGTTCGTGTGTGTCTATAAGTTTTTAAGTGAGAAAGGACATAAATGGCCGTAAATTCTGATAGAATGTAGCTAATGAGGTTGTTCTTATGACAAATTATTTTCATATTCTATCTATAATGTAGAACCATATTTTGATATATATATATATATATATATATAGGAATTAGAAAAAATGGTAT
>KZ807751.1:4023-26357 GCA_000696205.2 Oncopeltus fasciatus | reverse complement strand
CTATGTTCCAACAGATCTATCTACTTTCTTCGTCCACCTTCCCATATATTTATTTTTAACAAGTATTTGAGTCATCAGGTGCTAGCTGAAAAATACTGTTGTTTTGACAAAGAGGTCACTTAGTAAAAAGAAAATTGTTTGTAGTGGAAAACATATCAAGTAAGATTCATACACACGGATTCAAAGCTCACATGCAATGAAATAAATAAATTAATTAAAAACTCAGTAGTATTTCAGAGGTTTAATAGTCATACATAGCCGACTCACAATTATCATCTATTATCAGAAAATTCAAGAAAGGGATTGAACTATTGAAATGGACTTATCAAGATACTTTGTTTCTATTGTAAATAGAGGCTTTAGTTGGCAGACAGCATTGTTTTGATAATACTAAAATGCCCTAAAAAAAAATTATTACCATAATTAGAGTTCCGAGACACAGGAGAACTACCACAAGTGGACTACCTACATAAATTTTATTACAATTAATTACAAAAGAATCGTAAGTGGTACAATAAAATATTATACGTTAAAATGATACTGTCGTTAGGAACCGTACAAAGAAAGAACAAAAAAAAATTAAAGTATGGTCAAGGGATACATTAATTGTGTAGCCAGGTGTATTGCACATTAAATGATTGTGTGAATGCTCAACGTTTAGATAAAAATTAATGTAAGGAAAATTTTGTGTAAGAAGACACAAATTTTGACTAAAGTGTTGTTCAATACTTCCAGTGAAATCACAGACAACGATTCACAAATTATGTTAGAGTATGCCTCTTGTTTTATTTGGTATTGTGTCTTGTATGTTAGCAGGAAGATTTTTAACAATGATCAAGGAAAGGAGAAAGTTTAACAACACCACCAGAAAGTTTATGATGATGGTTAAAGTGAACCTATTGCGTTCTGAAGTTAATCTGTGTATTTTAAAGAGCCTGCATCTCAAAAGCATTGGAATGTGTGTAATAGAAAAGGTTTGAATTAATTTTAACAGATTTCCCTCAAGCTATTTAGGTTAGTTTCATTATATATATATATTTTTTTTTTTAATTTTGCAACTAAACTTGATCTATAAGCTTTTTTCGTTAAGGGCTGAAATCAGTCTAGACTCTAGCGTAAGGCCACATAATTATCACACTAAAACAGTTAGGCACGATACATGTAAATCGTGTTCTCTGATTTTCTTGATTATTAAAACTTTGATCATAACTATTATTCAGGGAAATACTCCAGATTATAATCAAAAGGAGAGTTTTTTTTGTAGATATTATTATTAGATGATTTTAGTTGGGGTTCGGTCAAGGAAAATTCAAAAAAATACAAATTTAAAAGAAGGTGTATTTTTTAAAAGATTATATGCCAACGTTTCGGCTTACATTATAAGGCATCTTCAGGGCTGTCTATTATGAAGACGAGAGAGGACAGGACGTCCATAAGTTCACATTTCCATGACTGCTTCTTTCGTCTTCATGATATACAGCCCTGAAGATGGCTTACAATGTAAGCCGAAACGTTGGTGGATAATCCTTTATTAAAAAATACACTTTTTTTTAATTTGTATTTTTTGGATCTACCTTGACCGAACCCCAACTAAAATCATCCAGATTATAGTTATTAATAACATTGATACATTGCGAATTTTAAGTTTTTTTGGAACTGTGGCTAGTAGAGTGTAGGGGAAGCCACACACAAAACATGAATGGTGGGTCAGAAAATATCTATTCAAAAAATCTGTCTTGAAAATATCTTCAACGGTTACATCTTCAAATCTAATCTTTTAATAAATTTAGTTTTAATTTATTGAAACTTTAAAATTATAATTCCCTACAACAGTAATTTACATTTACTGGCATTATTAGATATGATCATAAATAAATAGTTGTTTTATTAAATAATGGTTTACAATATTTTATTTTTGAATTATTAATGTTATATAAATTTGAAATTTGATTTTTGATATCCGAAATTTATAGGTGTTATTAGAATTTATTTAATTTTTTTTTAAACTAATTTTTAATGAAACATTCAACAAAAAAATATTGTGGCCGTTGAGATTTTCTTTGATTTTTATTTAATTTATTTCAGAGTCTATATTTTTTTGGCATCTAATAATGGTTTCTTCCATTGTTCAATTCCACATATTTCAATTTTCAGTAAATTCGTTATTCTACAGAAATTGAATAATGTCATTCGATGCACTTCTTAACATAAACAACAATTAATACATTTTTTAATGTCAGTATTCTCTAAATTTTACCTAAAAAGTTCTCTGCAATTAGTGCTCTCATTTCTTTACATCTGGAAGGCTTTATTAAGCCCCACACTAAGTATACTCTTACTGCACGTAACTTTTCCCGTATATTCATGATCACCATCAGAGATGTCATAATGCCAGTTAATTCTTCTTTGCATAGCTCCCCTGCTTCCAATTCCAACGGGCATTTATCACCTACACCCTCCCACCCCTAAGATTACCTAGTAAATAAGCGTATTTAACCAATTATGTGTTTATTTCAAACATGGCGGCAAAAACCGAGCTCTGTAAAAAAAAAAAATTCATTTTTTCCTCTGGGGTCCCTAATGGCTTGAGTTTCTATGATGTCAATAAGCATTGTTTTAAAAAATATATATACATTTTTCCTTAAATTTTTAATTTAACTTTTTTTTTTGTATAAACTGTTTTCTTAAAATTTTACAAAAAAAAAATTGAAATAGATTTTAATAATACAAAATTCAGTCTTTTCATAAAAGATAAAATTTTAATTTGAATTTTAGATTACCCTTCAGTTTTTTTATATATATATATATTTTTTTTTTTTAATTTAGCAACAAAACTTCATCTAAAAGCTTTTTTCGTTAAGGGCTGAAGTCAGTGTAGAGTAAGACCACATAATTATCACACTAAAACAGTTAGGCACGATACATGTAAATTGTGTTCTCTAATTTTCACGAATATTTAAACTTTAATCATAACTATTATTCAGGGAAATACTCCAGATTATAATCAAAAGGAGAGTTTTTTTGACCGTAGATATTATTATTAGATGATTTTAGTTGGGGTTCGGTCAAGGTAGATCCAAAAAATACAAATTAAAAAAAAAGTGTATTTTTTTAAAAGATTATCTGCCAACGTTTAGGCTTACATTGTAAGCCATCTTCAGGGATGCCTATCATGAAGACGAGAGAGGACGTCCTATCCCAAAGTTCACATTTCTATGACTGCTTCTTTCGTCTTCATGATATACAGCCCTGAAGATGGCTTACAATGTAATCCTTCCAATATCATGAGTTAAACTTTGAGACCTCACCTCTTCGCTTGTTTTATTTATTTGTGTTTGAAATTTTATGAAATATATTTTAATTAATAACAGTTTACATCATTAAAAGAAATTTTAAATTACTATTGCTAATTTAATTAATTACTATTATTATATTGTGAATTGACAGTAATCGAATATTGCCAATACTTAATAAACATGGGAAATCTGGTTTGTTCATTCAGCACCTGGTTAGCAAACAGATTCATTCTTCAAGTTGTCCTGAGCCTTTACCTGAAACGATTGAAAATTACTAAATCTTATGTTGTCTATACTTTCATTCAATCCCTGGATACTTTCATGAAAATAGAGATATATTAACTTCCGGAATACTTCTTGATCTTTTTTTCAAATTGTCTGAATTTTATTGCACAGAACTTTCTAAAACTATCTAGGTGTGATTTTTAAAGATCTCCGTCAATTCTTCGTTTGCCTTATCTGTTCACGTACTNTTGTTTATGAGATAGGCATCTAGGATATAAAGCCTCCATAACTTTTGGAGTTACTTATGTTACTCATTTGCCAATATGAATTTTCCAGGCTTAGTATCCAGCCTACAACCACATTTGAAGGCTCTTTGTAGAGGACTCCTTCTGTTGACTTATCACACAATCTTTATTTGCAGTGTATGACTCCTCTTCCGGGACCGGCGCCGAGGTGCCGAGATTAAAGCCGTTTCCTCTCGATAACCCTTCACCAGTGACCCTCACTGATAGGGTAGTTCCAAATATAACCACCACGCTCTGTCCTATCCCCATCCTATGCATTATGTATGGGATAAAGAAACCAGCCCATAATGACGATATATACATCACTATAATTGAAGTGTTGTGATATTAATCTCTAATTGATCCTGTATTATATATTAGAAATTCTTTTGTATATATCACACCTTCTATTTGAGGTATGATAGAAAAAATGAATATGAAAACCTTTCAGACTGGTCCCGGTAGCATAATTGATAATTGTTCCGGCCCGGATAGTAGGAGATCCAGGTTCAAGTCCTGGCTGGGACAGTTAGATTTTTTATTCTTTCTTCCATATATTCTAGTTTAAGAGAAAATCACTGCATCCGGCGCCCATTGCCTATCCTTGGTTGATTATGTCACTCTGATACTGTTCAATACGAATTTAAACGGATTTTGGGAAAAAAAAAAAAATGTTGCGAGCTGAAGGACATATGAGTAAAACAAATTTTGAAACGCTTGGGCTACATAATAATGACGTCACGAAATGGATAAAATTTTCTCCGCCGGAATAATTATGGTTTACCCCTAGTTTTAATACAGTTCTGAATCATGGGATTAACCAGAAATACCGCTAAAATAAAATAAAATTGAAAATAAGGTAGATAAAAAAAAAAAATACAAATTTAAAAAAAGTGTATTTTTTAAAAAGATTATCTGACAACGTTTCGGCTTACATTGTAAGCCATCTTCAGGGCTATCATGAAAACGAGAGAGGACGTCCTGTCCCTAAGTTCACATTTCCATGACTGAAGCAGCCCTGTAGATAGCCGAAACGCTGGCAGATAATCTTTTAAAAAAATACACTTTTGTTAAATTTGTATTTTTTTTTTTTTGGATCTACCTTGACCGAATCCCAACTAAAATCATCTAATAATAATATCTACTGTCAAAAAACTCTCCTTTTGAAAACACATTTTGTGTTTTCGGTGGATATCACACACGTTCTACATTCTCTCAAAATTTCTATTTCAAGAAATAAGCATCCGGTGCGTAATAGCCGCGGAAAAAAGTGCTTTGCTGTCGACTTTAGATTTAAAAAAAAAAGCGTACATGATATTAAAAAAACACCCCTTACACATTTCCCTGAAGACCAATGAGGTCGTATCCTTACCAATATTTAGGGGAAAAGTCAGACTCAAGTTGAAATTTCCCATCTTTTTGAAATGCCGTCTGAATCCTGCTCTTATAAAACGTTTCCATACAGCACAACATGAACATTATTGCCGGTTTTCGTACCCTGCAAGTACTCAACAATAGCACCACGGACTTGCGAGTCGTGGGATCTTTGTTCATGACCCAAGATTCATCATCATCGTTCATGAGAATTGCGCGAGGCCGTGCTAAATATTACGCAATTGTCATATTCTTCACATCCAACACATCCTTTTTTGTTTACTCACCAGATGTTTATTAAAAAATTTTAATAATAGCACATATTAGCTCCCCCATTGTGCGTATAACAATTTGATTGCCTTCATTGCCAGTGGCGTATTTTCCACTTTCCATGTCAATAAATGTAACTCGGCGTGTTTCTATTTGTTTATAACTAAAAGAAAACGATAAAAGTCCGACCCGCGTGATTCAGTTGGATATGTAAGGGAATAAACTACTAAAATTGACTTAAAAGCCCTAAGAGTAAAATCTTTCAATTATATTTTAGGTCAATTTTTTGAGGAGAGGGGAGGGGGGCGTCCCAAGTTTATTTTAAATATCATCCCTAATGTGTGTTATTTGTAAAAATATTGCAAAACACAATAGAAAGATATTAAATTTCTTTATATTCTTTTTAACATTCTTTTAGATATTGTTAATTATTTTACTTTGGCTCGATCCAAATTACTTCTTTCTCAATCTAAATTTTAGTTAAAATTAAATCCATGCAACGTGTTTCGAAATTAGGCACTAATGTCGAATTAAAGATTTCTACTTTTAAATTGGGTGATCCAACCAACCCTTAAAATTAGATTTTCAAATATCATTCTATCTTCTTTTCTTTTTTTTAATATTCAAATAATTAGGTCATGGAAAAATGTGATTAAAAATGTGATTTTTATTCAAACTTTTGTTTTATAAATAAAAGCGACATGTCAAATTTTGTCGAAAAATACTATAATACTACTAAACAGGTGGCCTGTAAAGTAACAGTCCCACACATTTGCTCATGTGTTTATGTGTAAATACACATAAATATATGTGCATATATATACATATTTTATGTGACTGAAATTTTGTATTTAATGCAGTAACAAATTATTTAATGTATATAACATAGTAAAATAACACAATTATATTATGAATATTTAATATCTGAAATAGAAATATATTACTTTTATAATAGACATATATTTTATAAATTTAATTACTTTGGGGAGTGCCAATTTTGTTTAGCAATACATGAAACAACATTATTAACACAGTAAAGATGAATTATATTTAGCTTTATTCGTATACAAAATGTAAAGTGTATTATAGTCTATTTTTAAAATTTTATTAATGTATTGAATGTTTCATAATTTTTTTCCAGGTAATTTACATCGAATGGAATTTGACAGAACGAAACAAAGCTTCGAACAACCTGGTAAGCCATATTATAATTAGAGCTGTTCAATTTACCTTTATTCATTTTTGTTTACTTGATATAAGCCTTATAGCTAAAATAAATAATTCAAAGGCAGAAGATTACATTCATTTTATAGAACTGTTTCTACTCCGGTTTCTCAAAGAGTTTTTGGTAGTTATCCCTGATATACAGAGGAAATCTGTATTAATTTGAATGCATTTCATTTGAAACAAACTTCTATCAACCTATCCACTACTTATCGAAAAAAAAATAGTTTATAGAAGCGTAATAATTACTTTCATTGTTCAACAAAACAACATATTATTTTTAGTATATTATTCCCATGATATAAATAACTTGCAATTATTCTAAAGGCACTATACACAAGGAAATTAGTTTATTTAGATGTTGCCTTAGCGGACCTTTAAAGTTTTATATATTGTTTTTGATTGAACTCCATCGTATTTACTGAAATGATTGAGACAGATTATATTCTAACAAATAGTCGGAAGAAAATAATGCACATTGGTAATTTCATAAGAACAATCATATTGAATGAGTTAAAATTATCTTCATTGTAAGTTGAAAGAAGGGCTTCATTAAAAATGAAGTATTTTGGGTTATTGGTTCATTTTTGTTCCAGTATAGAAAATTGTGAAAAAATGGTTGAATAAATTAATGTTTTTCTATAGAATGTGTCATTTCTACTTTAATAAGGAAATGGCTATTATTCATGAAGGTACTAAGCATAGAATAGTCTAATTCTCCGATTACTGTGTTGTTGTTTTTTTGCCATAGGAGCGATTTGATTAGCACATATGTTTTGCACTGAGCTTGGTCCCTTAGGTAACCCGAGGCCCCGGCCAAGTGTTATATTTGACCAGTGAAGTAGTGATAAGCATTAGAGGCTACCCTGCTGTTAAACTTTTTAGCTTCCGTCCAATCCCAAGTCTGTCCGGCTAATGAAATCACGCTTTGAGGCTCATCCACTCCCCCCCCCCATATGATGAGGCTTCCTCTAGAGGCGCAAAAGAAAAGAGTAATAAATTAGGTGTGAGTCTGTGAGTTTGTTTTTGCCGGTGTGGATTGACACACTTTGAGTGAATGCTCTCCGTAATGGGTGGTTTGCACCTGCTGGACGTCTCGGGTCTTCGCCCGCGCACCCACTTCAGTCGTAATTTGATGAGCCTGGGTGCAAGATTCCTTCACGTCGATCAGTCATTGGACCACCTCTGATTGCCCTGGCCAATGGCAATCATGTGCATTTAGGAACCGCCCCTAAATACTGGCCTTCTCTCATGACGAGGGCTTTCCGGTACAAATTTATTAAATCCACTCGATAAATGAAGTCGGTTGTTAGTTCTTGAGTATCCCTCAAGATGATTGGCTAGGCAGACCTATCGAATACCTAATTATTTTAGAGCATAGTATGAATGTCAGATTACATTTGACCATAGGAAATTGCTTGTTCCCACTATTGTCTCCATGTTATATATCTGTGTGTATATCTGCGCGCGCGCGTGTGTGTGTGTGTGTGCGCGCGTGTGTGCGCGTGTGTGCGTGCGTGCGTGCATGTGTGCATGTGTGTGTGTGTGTGTGTGTGTGTGTGTGTGTGCGCGTGTGTGCGTGCGCGTGTGCGTGTGTGTGTGTGTGTGTGTGTGTGTGTGTGTGTGTGTGTGTGTGTGTGTGTGTGTGTGTGTGTGTGTGTGTGTGTGTGTGTGTGTGTGTGTGTGTGTGTGTGTGTGTGTGTGTGTGTGTGTGTGTGTGTGTGTGTGTGTGTGTGTGTGTGTGTGTGTGTGTGTGTGTGTGTGTGTGTGTGTGTGTGTGTGTGTGTGTGTGTGTGTGTGTGTGTGTGTGTGTGTGTGTGTGTGTGTGTGTGTGTGTGTGTGTGTGTGTGTGTGTGTGTGTGTGTGTGTGTGTGTGTGTGTGTGTGTGTGTGTGTGTGTGTGTGTGTGTGTGTGTGTGTGTGTGTGTGTGTGTGTGTGTGTGTGTGTGTGTGTGTGTGTGTGTGTGTGTGTGTGTGTGTGTGTGTGTGTGTGTGTGTGTGTGTGTGTGTGTGTGTGTGTGTGTGTGTGTGTGTGTGTGTGTGTGTGTGTGTGTGTGTGTGTGTGTGTGTGTGTGTGTGTGTGTGTGTGTGTGTGTGTGTGTGTGTGTGTGTGTGTGTGTGTGTGTGTGTGTGTGTGTGTGTGTGTGTGTGTGTGTGTGTGTGTGTGTGTGTGTGTGTGTGTGTGTGTGTGTGTGTGTGTGTGTGTGTGTGTGTGTGTGTGTGTGTGNAGAGAGAGCCTGCAATATTTGCAAAATTTTAAAAATATTACTCAAAAAATGTTTTATTATTTTATAAATAGTTTTAAGGCTAATAATAAAGTGTCAATATAATGAGAAATATTACGGATAACAATAATATTTTTCAAACAATTTTACTCTAAGTTTTGACAGTTCGTTGTGAATTTTACTAGGAGAGTTATATGGACCTTTCTATTTCTAAAATAGAAAAGCCTGGTGTATTAATTGTAGATAAATATTGAATATTCTTTACATCTTTGTCAATATTATTGTAAAGACAAAATTTATTAATTTGTGCTGCTTAGCTTCTCTAGTGTGCTGTGAGAATAAATACATCCTTAACATGATTTACCCTTTGGGCCCATATGGTCTGTTGCGGGACTGGTTTTTTTTTTATTGGATNGATGTTTATTAAAAAAACTAATTTTCATATTATGACTTATTGTCCGTTTGATGTAGTAATACCCAGTTCGTTCATTTTTTTTTTTTTTTTTTAAGCTTTAACAGTGGGACTCGTCCTTAAAAGCCCCCAGTCTGTGAAAAAATATATGTCTGTGCGAATAACCTCCTTTTCTTGTTTCATATTTATTTATATTATCATTGCTTAATAAAGGTTAGAATTTCTCGAAAACCGTATTTAAAAGAGTAGAAATTTGTGTTAAAAAGAAAAAGTAATTTTTCTTACTAAGACGAATAGCTTGATCTCATTAAAATTAAGAATTCAAGACTTTTTGGCGAAAAAAATGTTAAAACTATCCAGAATGACACAAAAACAATCTTACTAAATCGCTTGATAGGTTTGGATTGTTTTTAAGATTAAGAAGAAGAAAGTTACGAATTAAATTCAGATTGAGAAAAGATCGGAAAATAATTTTTGATAAATCCTTATTTGTAGCCAAATTAGGCAAATGAGAGAAAAAAAAAACATATATTGGGGAATCACTAAGAATAATTAAGCTACATGTAGTAAGTATTGAAAATAATTCCCAAATATAAATCTCATTGTCAATGAAAAAATTTAAAAGAAAGGATAAACGATTTAACCCTAGATAAACCCCAACAGTCAGGGCGTAATAACCATGATGTTAATCGCCCTATAACCTGATCCTAATCCTAATCCATATCAATGAAATAAGTTAAATTGAACTTTTTTAAAAAGAATAAAAAGGTAGGTAGAAAGATATTAAAGTAATTTAGGTTTTCTAGAAAGTAGGTTAGGCCACTCTTTTAATGTAAAATAAATGACACGATGAACTCTGACAGTAGTTTAATTTCAAATTTAATGACAAGATAGACACATTCCTATAAATCAAAACAATTAATGTGGGTTTAAATTAACAACTCATATCTTTTTAAAAATTAATCAAATGTAAAATTTTGCAGTATATTGAAATATACCCCTCGAAAAGGACCGAACAATCCAGGGAAGACATAAAATACAACAATGATTAAAAGTTATTGTTCATATTTAAATTAATTGCTACCTGATACCTGATTCCTAATTTGGCTAAAATTTTTATACATAAGAAGCACAGGAACAATAAAATAATATATACGTATGTATATATATATATATAAGATACCGAATATTGAGCAGATATTAATATCTTAAAACAAGATACCAATTATTCAAAAGAGATGAATAATTCAGCTTTCAATAGTCGAAGAATTTATACTCAATTTAGTAAATTTCTTCAGTTTAATGTAAAATAAAGTAAAGTAGTGTGAGAAAAGCATATGTTTTTTTTCTCTTTTTGGAAGATTCTCACAGAAAAAGTTCATATATAAACTGCATATAAGTTTCTTCAGAGAGCAGTAATCGATTGGGTTATTTCCGGTGGGCAGAGGGCGCTTCTTTCCTTGTACACTTTAGCATATAAGCGAATTTCCAAAGTCTTGTTTTCTTTTTGCCTAAAAAGAGCTCGAACCACACGCTCCTCTGGCCACGTTTCGGCCTACCCTTGATTAAGCACTCTTTGAACTTAACACATACTCTCGTCAACAATTTATGGTCAAATAAACCATTAAATTTTCTAAAATATGTTACGTGGAATATTGTATTTTTATAATATATTCATTTTCTCCAAGAATGAGAAAAAAATTATCTCAAAGCCATATAAATGTCAGTATTATTTAGCTAGACGAAATGCCTGATTTAGAGCAATTATTGATTATTCTCTATTTAGAGCAATCTATTTTGAAAAATTCTCCATTAAATATAAAATAATCAAATGTCCCGCAACCGTCAATTTAAGCCCAAGGGGGAAATACATGTTAGGAATGTATTTATTCTCGGCTCACTGCACACTAGAGAAGACGTATGGTCAGCACTGAGTGTTCCCTAGGGGCGCAACAGGAATCCACTGTGCCGTTACAAACAAATACCCAGAAAGAAAAAAACTAACTGTGCTCTGTGAGCATTGGACCTGTTGAATAGTGTCTATAGTGTTTATATAGGATATTGCTATTGGATGATACAATAATAATTATAGAATATATTAGGTGTCGTTGTGTTATTAATTAGACATTTTGTTGATATTTATTTCCATGTTTATTAAAATATAGAGAAATCCGGTGACAACGAGGCTCTTGATTGAAGGGCAATAAATCAATTCTTCAGAGGGAAGGGGAAGGGAATTGAATGCTAAGTGTTCGAGTATCAGAAATTTTTTGAATTCCTTACGGCCAAGTCAAAAATCATAATTCTCTGAGCCTATGACCTCTTTGGCAGGGGCTGGTATAATAAATACGAAGAAAACATAAATCACGTAAAACAGAAGTAAAATGTGATTTAAAAAAATCAAAGAGTCAATAAATTTGAATTCTTTATTTTAGTAATATTGTCATTGGGCTGAAATATCTAAGTCGTTGGTTGGACGAATGTTTATTTAAGTGATAGAAAAATAGTAAAACAAAAAAAAATAGGCGCATAGTAAAAATAAATGTTAGAACAAGTATTATTCAAGTGCTATAGTTCAGTAAATTGCAGAAGATCTAGATATGGTAGAGTATATATATATATATATATATATATATATATATATATATATATATATATATATATATATATATATATATATATATNCAAATATATATATATATATCTGTGTGTGTGTGTGTGTGAACAGGCCATAAATACTTCAGTAATATATAATTTGTATTCCTATACATCACTTTACAGATTGTGGGACAAGTTACTAAAAAAAGTTACATGATAAGTTTCTAGCTGGGGTATATACGCAGGCACAGAATTAGGCTCTCAAACATATCTATATCTCAAATTCTTTTTGAAACCAGCATCTGCCTTGAAGAGTCAACTATAGAGTACATATACTTTTTATTAATATTAGCTTTTAAAGAATTTATTTTATTCTAAGGAGGTACTTTCGTAGGTAACATATGAAACATCTCTTTTTTCCATTGTAAATAAAATTTAGTAGTATCGCTTATTAGCATTTATAATTTTAAAAATAAAAATAATAAACTTAATGACTAAGCTTCCTCAGCAACCTCTTTTTTATTAGATATAATATAATTTAATTAGCCACTTAATGATATTACATGATTAAAAAAAAAGAAATTATTTGATACCTCCCATGCAATTGCTTTTGTTCATAGAGAGCGGTTTTATATAATATTAGTCACCCTATTTCAAACAACAATAGTATCGAGAAATAAAATCCTGACCAAGGCGGAAGACGAAATCACATTTATTGGAAGTACCAAACGGAACCTCTCACTCAAGCTGACGTCCTGTTTGTCAATATTACTACTTTATCGTTAGACAAATTTTGAACTCAATTTCAATTATTATTGAAATCGGGAGGATTGAGCGATTCTCTTAGTTTTGAAATAAGTAAATTTTATTTTTTTGTATTTATTCTCACAGAGTGCAGGATGTTTCATGGAGGCCAATAGAAATTATTATTGCTGTTATTACAGCAATACTTTATTTCTTTAGAAAAATATCCTTTCATATTGTTACTATCCCCTGTTATCAATTATTTAAAATATTAAGTTAATTATGTCTTAAACATTTCAAACTTTTAAAATTGTCATTCTAAATGTTTAAATAATTTTGATACTGTGATAAATTAGAAATTTAATAATTGAAACATGGTGAACACAACGATAAACTTGTAATGCTGATGCTTTTATTTTTATTTTTATTATTACTGACATTGTTATGTATCATAATCATTGTTATAGTTTTATTATCTATGAGAAAGACACATTTTGTGATCTAGTATTGTGTTGTTACCCAAGAATTATTAGATTATTATTATAGTCAAGTTCCTCCTCCTCACGGTACTTAGTCACTTCGACTTTAAATACAAATTGAGGCCATAATAAATAAATAAATTTAAATTTAATGTATATACTTTCTCATCTCATTATGGGGTACAAAAAAATTACATTATTATTTCAATTATATTTATGAAATGACGTTTCGCTTTAATTTTAACTACGCCCATATATATTATGAACAACATATATGTTTCAATTTATTTGTTTATCTAATACTATAGGATCTTCACGTAGGCCTCGACGGTCGTCAGATGTATTTACCTTTTCTTCTTCCGGGTTGGACCGTGTTAAGTTGTTGATAGTGAAATGATTATAGAGCAATTATTAATTATTCTCTGTTTAGAGCAATCTATTTTGAAAAATTCTCCATTCAACCTGCAAAAAATTCTCTAATCAGCCCTGAAGAAGGCATCACATGATGTGCAAAATACTATAGGATCTGTCAATATATCGAAAATGTAGTTAAAATATCGTTTCCTTTTAAAATCACTAATAGCTCAATAAGCTTTTATTATATTACATACTATTACTATTCCATACATTTATTATTTACATTTCTTATTAAATTCCTCCAAAACCTATTGAAGCTACTGCAATTTTTTTTCTGTTATTATGTACGTCGATTTAAACATCTTGGTGGGGGGGGGGAGACTCACTGAATTTCAAATTTTACAGGCGGGGGAGAAAGTTACTGAGTGCAAAGAAATCTTCAGAAAAAAAAAACAACGACACAAAATAGCCAGACCCTCTAATAGAAGTAACTGAATATCATAATTAATTCTGTTCATATAAGCTCGATACATTGCAAGATAATAAAATTTATAATGAGTTTGTGCAGTAGGATCATTTGATTGGTGAAAGAAAATTTCCGACAGGAAAAAAGGGAGAAAAAAATGGACAAAAGTCTCTATCACGCAGGAGCTGTGTGAACTGAGCGAATTCCCCAGATATGCAAGCTAATGAATATTTGTATTGAAACTCATCATGTCATATAATCCCGTACACTTAGAGAATATGTCTTTTATCAATAAACAAATATGTGTTGATCTTCATTGCAATAAACTAAATGCAGTGAAAACACTCTTTTACTCACACTTTTCAGATAGTATTCCATCTTATTCGTCTCGTTAACAAACGAGAATTGTTATCTAGAAGGTAGGATCGGAGAAAATATTGACAAATTTAATTAGGTTAGGAGAACAATACCAATATCTACATTCCTTCGGAATTCAATGATTTTACTGCAAAGTATTCCAAAATAGTTAATTTTGTTGAATATTTTATAATTATTTAAGATGAATTTTTTACTGGTTATTCCATTACAAAAAATGCGGAAAATTGGATTATAATACCTAACCTATTTAAATATAGAAAACTTCATTTGTTTGAAGCGAAATGTAAATGTGGAAATATTCAAATTTATAATAAATTAAGCACCTCACAGGAGCTGGTGCAATCTATTTAAAATTTAATTGAATTCGGATCAGCAGTTTTTAATTAACTACTGATCGAATACATTTATTTTTTGGTTTTTTACAATACTTTTACAATTTTACTATAGTGGATTGGTAAATTATAAATCAAATCAAATATCAAACATTTGTCAATATTCATATTCACCAAAAAAAAAAAAAAAAAAAAAAAAAAAAAACCGCGCCCTATTAATATGGAGCGAATCCCAGGGAAATAAGTGTAACACTTTACTTATCAATTTTTTATATTTAATTTTCTTGCACACTATGAATCAAGCTCTTATAATATTTAATTCAATGACAGAGAAAAAAAAAATCTTAATAAGATAATTCTAAGATGATTTTAGTTGGGGTTCGGTCAAGGTAGATCCAAAAAACACAAATTTAAAAAATGTATTTTTTAATAAAGGATTATCTGACGACGTTTCGGCTTACATTGTAAGCCATCTTCAGGGCTATCATGAAGATGAGAGAGGACGTCCTGTCCCTAAGTTCACATTTCCATGACTGAAATGAATGGATCTACCTTAACCGAACCCCAACTAAAATCATCTTAGAATAATATCTACGGTCAACAAACTCTCCTTTTTAATAAGAGAATGATTAGCAAATAAAACTTTGATCCTATATTTTATCAAATTTTGTTAAGTCGATTCCGAATATTTTCATGTTCAGCTTGGGACCTTAAACTTATACCAAACAAAAATTTCTTCTTTAATTGATTTTTCTTTTTTACTTCTTTGTGTTTGAAACGTAAAACATCAAATGTTGAGGGGGTTACGCATTTGATGTGTCTGGTCAATTTTATCTATGCTATAAACAAAAATGAAGGTTACATTTAACTAAAAAAAATTATCTAACTAGCCTCGGTTGTGTAATGGCCAGCATACTTGCCCAGAAAGCAGCTGATCCGGGTTCGAGTCCCGGCTGAGATAGTATGATTTTTTAAATTCTATTCCCTTGCATTTATTGTATTTAGTAAGTAGTATTTACGTAAAACGCAAACATTAGTTGCTTCTTTCAGTAAAAAAAAGTATATTATACATAGAATGTAATTTGATTTTTTTAATTACAAGACAGTTAACAAGTAAATTATAGTAATAGTTAACCTAGAAATAGTGAACTTCTTCTTTCTTCACTTGGGATTGGTATAATAAATTTGCCTACATTTTAATTTCTCCCAAAAATATATTATGCTCTCATGTTTTTCTAATGTCCCCGCGATCTGTTCTGGCCCATATATTTGGTGGTGGACATTACTCTTCCGGACGGCTGTTCCAAAGGAGGAAGAATCCGTTATGGACATCACTAAGGAATTACCATTTGCCCAAAGGGACTGCCTTATCATTACCATTCGGAAGGGACAACCCTCATCTCCCACGTCCGAGTCTAGACGTACCCCAGCCACCCCACCCCCCAGCGCTAGACAGTGGACGCTACTAGATTTTTTTTGTAGGGTTGCTCCAGCGTCCTGGACCGTTGCACCCCTTGGCCCATAGCGAGGTGCAAATATATTCTTTTTTTTATATATATATATCTTTGCCGTTACAGTGATCTCTCCCACTCCGGAGACCGAATCGTTAACATGAAGTTCTCGGTGCATAGAGGTCAGTTCCTAGCCAGCAGTGCCTCAATCTAGTCATACATAGATTTCCCGATTAACATTCACTCTCAACATGGATTCTCAGCGATATTACAGTAAGAAAAAATTTGTATTTCAATGTTTTCCAGGCTATATTAATAATTTCTTTTGATCTATTTCTCTCGAAGAGAAATATTTATTTTATAACTTTATTTATTTGCTTTTTTTATAACAAATAAAAGTTAAATTTTGATATAAATTAAATAGCGCCCATATTATATATATTTATTTCCATTCTGGGTTTTGGCCTATACATTTATTTATAAATTTCATAAATACATGTCAAAACTTAGTAGCACTTTACAGAACAGTTTAACTCTCTCTGGAACTCCTTATACTGCGCTGAGGAACGTAAATATTTTTAATGAAGTTTTATTTACCAATGAAAATTGTCAAATTTTAAATAGTATAAATTATAAATGATTATTTCATTTATTAAAATTAGATAAACCAAAGGATTTTTATTTTATTTTATATATCCAAATTTTAAGGGATATTGCAATAAACTCATAAACTAAGTTCCAAATATGGAAATAATAAATATAAACAATGACATAATGAAACTATAAAAATTTAACTCATAGTATAAGAACGTAATAATGATATTTTGTCAATTTTTAGTGCAAGGGAACAAAATAAAAAATCTAATAAGAAATCTAACCAGGACATGTCCTGGCTGGGACAGTTAGATTTTTTATTCTGTTCCCTTGCACTAAAAATTAAATACCACAAAAAATAATATTTATCAAATTTAAATTTTTTTAAAAAGTGAATAACGAGAGCCATTTAAACAGCTTGATAATGTCAGCTCCTCCGAGCATAAGACGATATATATGTCTGCCTCGTAGGAATTTAATTTAATTATCAGCTATAAAATACATATGGTCATTAAAACATTATTTTTAAAATTTTCTAAAAGTATTTTAAGCTTAATTATATCGCAGAAGCATATTTTTATTTTATTTGGCATTTTTCAGATAATAAATTTATGATCGTAACTTAACCTTTAGGTATATATAATATACTTTTCGATCTCATATATTTTTTATGAAGTTGGAGTACACTATTATTCAACTCATCTAAAACCTACTACTACTAAGTGTAGTGAACATATGATGATGACCTGAGCACTGTGGTATGACAATTCACTGAATCTCGTCTTTAAGATATTCTCTAAGGTACAGTTAATGTGACTTCGATATACGAAATATGTCCTATTAAACTTTCGCATTGAGAGTGAAGTATGATTCTTATAATTAGATGATTTTAGTTGGGGTTCGGTCAAGGTAGGGTTCTACCTTGTAAAGTTGGGGTAGGGTTCTACCCCAACTAAAATCATCTTAGAATAATATCTACGGTCAACAAACTCTCCTTTTTAATAAGAGAATGATTAGCAAATAAAACTTTGATCCTATATTTTATCAAATTTTGTTAAGTCGATTCCGAATATTTTCATGTTCAGCTTGGGACCTTAAACTTATACCAAACAAAAATTTCTTCTTTAATTGATTTTTCTTTTTTACTTCTTTGTGTTTGAAACGTAAAACATCAAATGTTGAGGGGGTTACGCATTTGATGTGTCTGGTCAATTTTATCTATGCTATAAACAAAAATGAAGGTTACATTTAACTAAAAAAAATTATCTAACTAGCCTCGGTTGTGTAATGGCCAGCATACTTGCCCAGAAAGCAGCTGATCCGGGTTCGAGTCCCGGCTGAGATAGTATGATTTTTTAAATTCTATTCCCTTGCATTTATTGTATTTAGTAAGTAGTATTTACGTAAAACGCAAACATTAGTTGCTTCTTTCAGTAAAAAAAAGTATATTATACATAGAATGTAATTTGATTTTTTTAATTACAAGACAGTTAACAAGTAAATTATAGTAATAGTTAACCTAGAAATAGTGAACTTCTTCTTTCTTCACTTGGGATTGGTATAATAAATTTGCCTACATTTTAATTTCTCCCAAAAATATATTATGCTCTCATGTTTTTCTAATGTCCCCGCGATCTGTTCTGGCCCATATATTTGGTGGTGGACATTACTCTTCCGGACGGCTGTTCCAAAGGAGGAAGAATCCGTTATGGACATCACTAAGGAATTACCATTTGCCCAAAGGGACTGCCTTATCATTACCATTCGGAAGGGACAACCCTCATCTCCCACGTCCGAGTCTAGACGTACCCCAGCCACCCCACCCCCCAGCGCTAGACAGTGGACGCTACTAGATTTTTTTTGTAGGGTTGCTCCAGCGTCCTGGACCGTTGCACCCCTTGGCCCATAGCGAGGTGCAAATATATTCTTTTTTTTATATATATATATCTTTGCCGTTACAGTGATCTCTCCCACTCCGGAGACCGAATCGTTAACATGAAGTTCTCGGTGCATAGAGGTCAGTTCCTAGCCAGCAGTGCCTCAATCTAGTCATACATAGATTTCCCGATTAACATTCACTCTCAACATGGATTCTCAGCGATATTACAGTAAGAAAAAATTTGTATTTCAATGTTTTCCAGGCTATATTAATAATTTCTTTTGATCTATTTCTCTCGAAGAGAAATATTTATTTTATAACTTTATTTATTTGCTTTTTTTATAACAAATAAAAGTTAAATTTTGATATAAATTAAATAGCGCCCATATTATATATATTTATTTCCATTCTGGGTTTTGGCCTATACATTTATTTATAAATTTCATAAATACATGTCAAAACTTAGTAGCACTTTACAGAACAGTTTAACTCTCTCTGGAACTCCTTATACTGCGCTGAGGAACGTAAATATTTTTAATGAAGTTTTATTTACCAATGAAAATTGTCAAATTTTAAATAGTATAAATTATAAATGATTATTTCATTTATTAAAATTAGATAAACCAAAGGATTTTTATTTTATTTTATATATCCAAATTTTAAGGGATATTGCAATAAACTCATAAACTAAGTTCCAAATATGGAAATAATAAATATAAACAATGACATAATGAAACTATAAAAATTTAACTCATAGTATAAGAACGTAATAATGATATTTTGTCAATTTTTAGTGCAAGGGAACAAAATAAAAAATCTAATAAGAAATCTAACCAGGACATGTCCTGGCTGGGACAGTTAGATTTTTTATTCTGTTCCCTTGCACTAAAAATTAAATACCACAAAAAATAATATTTATCAAATTTAAATTTTTTTAAAAAGTGAATAACGAGAGCCATTTAAACAGCTTGATAATGTCAGCTCCTCCGAGCATAAGACGATATATATGTCTGCCTCGTAGGAATTTAATTTAATTATCAGCTATAAAATACATATGGTCATTAAAACATTATTTTTAAAATTTTCTAAAAGTATTTTAAGCTTAATTATATCGCAGAAGCATATTTTTATTTTATTTGGCATTTTTCAGATAATAAATTTATGATCGTAACTTAACCTTTAGGTATATATAATATACTTTTCGATCTCATATATTTTTTATGAAGTTGGAGTACACTATTATTCAACTCATCTAAAACCTACTACTACTAAGTGTAGTGAACATATGATGATGACCTGAGCACTGTGGTATGACAATTCACTGAATCTCGNTTTTTAATTTAAGAATGAAATTGAAAATACATCCTCCTTAGAGGACGGTAAGTCTCTGGATGTAGTCGGCTGTATGGAACAAAATAAGCACAAAGAGAAAATCAGTTACCCAAGTCTAAGACCAATACTACTACTATATACCAATCCCGACCACTGTCTAAATATTTAGTTACTTTACATATGTATTGTATTGTTTTAATTTAGACTCATGTGTCAATTGATACATATCTCACAATGTAAGTGAAAAAAATTAGAACTATTTTTTTTTTTCACAAGTTGTGAACCTCTAGAATCGAGTTAGTTAACCCAATGACATATTTGACACGCAGAATATTAAAGCCCAAGAAAAATGTCCACCGTAGGCTAAATATTTAAATATAATACTTCATTTATGTTACCAGTCTTACTGGCGTGACATATTATTAGCTTTGTAGAACTTTTTTTTTTTTTTTGTCTTTAAGATTTTAAATGTTATAACTGCCTAGAGTAGGATAATAAAAAAAATTTACAATATGAATTATTATACATCTATTTACTAAAATACTAAATAATAAAAAATTTTAAATAAAATGCAAAAATGCTTAATAAATAAAAATTTTATTTCAGTATGAAAAAATAAAACTAGACAAAAAATTACTCGAAAAAATTTAATTTAATTTTAGATATAAGCAATTTGTAAATTAAACAGCACGTTAAGGCTTATATCACTTTACAATTAATAAGTACTATGAACTTAAAAATGCTACAGTGATGATCAAAAAATCAAAGGCGATTTTTAGGACTTTTTATATATTTTCAACAGCATGAATCCGAAAAACCATTTTTTAATATTGATGAGTTCATAAGTGAAAACATTGTGACTGACTGGCTGAAAGATTAGACGTTATATTTTAGGGTGCGTGGAGTGGCGACCAGTTTTATTTGTAGGTTAAAGGAAAATTAACTTTGCGCATTTTTCTATTGTCTTTTACTTGACTCTATTTCGACATATTTTTAATATTCCTATCTACAGAAAGAGTGAACTGATATTTTTTTTTTTTTTAATTTATTCTTTTATCGTATTCTGTTGTCAATAAGGGTGGTTCTCCTTCGAGCAGTTCCTTTAATTCAGAATGGCATTCGTTGCTCTAACTTCTCCGGTCTCTCAAATGAACTTATTCCGAAGAACATACTTCATTGAAGGCAGCTTCGTGGAAGTTGTGTGGGCGTTTTTTTTATATCCAAAGGCGGATTGACATACATTTTCGGATAGGAGACGTACATTGCCTGCCTCCCAACATCCCTAAAGAACATCCCTTATTATCTGCAATTTCCGGAAGCTTCGAGGGGATGGTTAAATTTCTACTGGAGTATTGGCATTCATTTCGGAAGGCTACTGGCTTTGAGTCACATTTCAAACAACACTTCCCCGAAGCACAACTTCCTTAACAGTAAATCTTTTCCTTGTTTCCTTGTTCTATTTTTATTCCTAATATAAAAATATATTTTTCTGATGAGTTTTATATTTATAAAAATCTTAAACTATTACAGGATTGCAGTTTATACTTTATTCAAATTGTATTTCTTTCTTTCAGTACCTATCCAAACCAATTTGTTTCCTGTAGAAAAAATAGAAAAGTACTTTCTTTCTTTCTTTGTTGCAGTGTAGTTAAAAATCCAAAATGATTCCATACAAGTCACCAAAAATCAAGTATTCACTCACAGTTATGAAATAAAATAATAATATCTGAAACTAAATATTGGGATAACTTGAGTAATGAATGTGATAGTCGGAAGAAAAAAACTAATTTGAAACTGATATTTATTTCATGGCGTCATAAAAGATGACAAAAATTTACCCTATAATTTATATTAAATAGCCTTCGCAATTTATGTTAGTACCCAATATATTAGCCATAGTATATATGAATTTATTGGATTGATATATTTATTGTACTGAAGGTGAAATGTCCACAGTGCCTACCATTTAACCATGGAGAGTCTTGGGCATGGTCCTATCTACAGGTAGCCTCCCTTGTGTAAGCTCCCGATTGAAACCCAGCGACTGATTCAGTCCCCAGATATATTTTAATGATATACTTTATGAATTATTTAAATTTAAAAATTATATCTATACATATATATACAGCACAATAAAGATAAAATAAACTAGTCTGAATGTAAATAGACAGTTATTACCTTCTTAGACAACTACCAGCAGAGTTATCTTGACTTAATGTATATGGAAACTTTATCGCATTAACAAGAGTAAATGGCAGACGTGTAAAACAGTTGGGCTGTTGAAGTAATTTTAATCCTCAATTTAAACCCCTTAGAGATGAAATAGACAAAAACTAAATACAGAATGCAAAAACTAAATATTTTCATTAATGTTGATGTTCTTTAATGATTTATTTGTCTTGAAACGTAAAACAC
>KZ807750.1:327539-342626 GCA_000696205.2 Oncopeltus fasciatus | reverse complement strand
TAATAATAGTGCAAACAATTGGTGGTTCATATTGCATCCTTGTAAAACAATAAAATTTTGTTGATTTGACAAAGAGTGACTAGGGGTTAAAACATTTGTTCTATAAAGCTAGGAACTACACTAAATCTATTCTTAAACAGTATTTAATTATTTATTATTATATTTCAGGAGAATTAAGTTAAAGTTGTCTTTGCTTCCTAATGAATATTCGACACAGTAGTTCAGACTTATGATTATGCATTCTCATTTCAATTTATGATCTAAATATTAATAATTGATTCTTATTATAGATGATATGGCTTCTGGGGATGGCCCGATTATACTCTCATCATCACCTGGAAGTGGGGACACTAAGTGCAAGGACCGCATTGTAATGGCTTGTGACACTGAAGACTTTATTTCAGTAAGATTTCTAAATTAGTTTCTATTTAAATTATTTCATCATGGTTCCCTCAAGAGAACAATTTTCCAGCTTTAACCCTATGTTACTGTGCTCATCAAACTGTTGTAACAAAACATCATTTATATGTTGAGAGGAATAACTTTTTAAATTTTAGAAGCAAATGCTGAGTATACACTCTAGCATCCACAATTAGTAGAGAATTTTTTGGTTTATTAAAAAAAATATTACAATTTTTAAAAAATGTATTTTTTATTATCTGTCATTTTGATTTACATTATAAGCCAACTTCAGGGCTGTTGAAATACAATGTCATAAGAAAACATGAGAAAAACAAAAAAATGTGTTTTTTTTTTACATTATTATTACATAAAATTTGAGCTAACTAAAAGTAATATGATATGAAATACTTGATAAACATAATTTGGGACCAATTGATTCTTTGCTCCCTATACGCTGAGTCTCTCTTTACAAATATACCCATTGGCAAAGCCCTCCAAATTGTTGACAAACACTGGACTACACCAAGACATCACTCTTATCCAATCCACTTACCTTGAGTTCCATTTCCTATGTTGTACTTCAGACTATCTCCTTTACCAATGAAATTACTATAACCAGATTAATGATCTGGCTGTGAGAAATAACCTTGTTTCAGATATTTCCTATATTACACTCAATGAACTTCTAGACTTCATTCTTCCAAATGACATGTTGTTCCTCAAAAAATAAGTTAATGATCTGTTTCTCATTCTTAATCCAGAAAATATCTTCTAAATCCTTACTGCGTTCATTTCCTATCACCCCTGATTCCCCTTCTTAGACACCCTCATCATCTATGACACCAATAGCTCTATCTACACTGACTGGTACTCGAAGCACTCTTAAGGTTGTTTCCTCCATTTCAACTCATCTCACCCCACTATCAAAAAGTAAATGTGGCCAAAAATCTCATCTACAGATCACTCACACTCTCTAACAAGATATTCCACAACAAAAATATGAATTGTGTGAAAGACATCCTCCACTCTGGTTTCCCTAGGCACACCATTTGTTAATGAATTCTACATTTCCACTTCTCAAACCAAGCCCCCCCCCCCCATAAAAAATACTTAACTTTCCATTATCTCCCTTATTTTACCAGACTTACTGAAAAAATTAAGAAATCCTTTAGAAAAACTTTCCCTAACCTGAAGCTTGCTTTTTTTTCACTAAAAAAAACTTAAATCTACTTACGCCACCTCAAAGACTCCCCCCCCCTCCCTAACAGAACCAATGCCTAAAGCAACAAAATTGCTTGTTCCACCCCTAATAGCCATGTTCATATATTGGCCAAACCAAAAACCCAATTTCCTGTAGAATCAACAATTGCAAAAATGACAACAAAAAACAAATAAAAACTGCCCTCACAAAACACGTTGGTCACACTTTAAACTTTGAAAACATTAACATTCTTTCCACTGAACACAAATGCCAATTATCTGGAACCCTACCCATAAACTTACAGCACACTCCGGTTAACAACAAAACTGACATAGAACAAATTTCTTCAAATTATTCAATATTAAAAAAAAAAAAAAATATCAGCCCTCCTCCTAAATCAACCAACTGTCTCTTAGGCTCCCATAGTACCTGCCACCTCACATTCCCCAGCCTTTCACCTGCCCATCTTAAATTGTCCTAATTTTCAATCCTTACCTATCAATCATGAAAATTTGACCCAGGTGACAACATGTCTTCTCTCACCTTCATGGTAGGTAAGTGTGATTAACTTTCTGTACATACATGCTATTTTCTTCCCTAAGCATTTCTTATCACATTAATTTAGTTACGCAAAATTTTGTGTAATAATGTATAACATATAATTTTTTGTTTTTCTCATGACATGGTACTTCAACAGCCCTGAAGATGGCTTACAATGTAAGCCAAAGCATTGGCAGATAATAAAAAATACATTTTTTTTTTTTTTTAACCTTGACCGAACCCAAAAAATTTTCAATTAATCTCCATGGCCAAAAACTCTCCATTTTAAATCTAGCATCCACATTTTAAGTGGAGCATCTAGCATCCAATTTTTAAGTGGAGCATCTAGGATCCACATTAAATAAAGGAACTATACTTAGTATTTGACCAAGAGGAAGAGTTATAGCTTAGAAGAAGAACAAATTAGTCATTCCTACCTTCATAGAAATTTGAGTAGGAATGAAAATGGGATATGTGAAAGATGTAATTTTCCAAGGAAGGCCAATTAATAAATTGATGTCTCTGATAATTTTATGAAAAACATACATTAAGGAAGATAAACAATATAACTTTGAGAGTTGGATAGACCCCCTACTCATTACAATATGTAAACTAAATACAGTAATTTTTTTTTCCTAATCGTCAACTGAATTTATTTTTGGTTAAAGTCAGATAAAGAAAATGGGGGTTTAGAGGAAGACCAAATTGAATAATCAAAAATATCTTCATTATTATTAGTATTATGAAAATATAGTAGGTGTAAAATGCAATTTCATAATTCTACATGTTATGTTATAAAAGGTTTTTGGATAAGAAAAATTATAAATACAATTCTTCAAAAGGTGAATCCTAAGTGTGAAAAATATGATTCATTGTTTTCTCTTTTTGCAGTTTTCTAACATTTATATACATTTTTTTTTTTTTTTAGTTTTCAACATATTTCCTAAGGTTATCCCAAAAACTGATCACAGTCCAAGCAAAAGAAACAGCTGTGTGTTCGCTATTTTATTTTATTCAATGCTAACCTACTGTAGACTATAAAAATTGTTAATAGTAGGGTTATATATATTTTTACATTTAGCCTGTTGGAATGGTAAGATAATTTGGAAAAAATATAAAAAGAAAAAATAATATGAAAACTCATTTGTTTGAATTCCTGTTGAATTTGTTCATAGAATTTTTTTTTATGGTTACTCAGTTTCTTTAGTGCTAATTAACAGAATCATTTGAATTTGTGCTAGATGATCTATGTGTTTTTTTGTTTTTTTTTTGAATTCGATTTTCATGTTTATTTAACTACATTTAAAAATTGTTTTAGTTTACATTTTGTTACATTCCACAGGCAAGTGGTAGTGCAGGAATTTGTGACCTTCTTCACTGTGGAAACACATTCTGCTCAAACAAGGATGGACCCTGCCGAATTGAAAGTGAGTTAAAGTAAATACTTTATTTTTAGATATAAAATATTTTATGTTGCAAGTAGTATCCATTCCCAATAATCATTTATTTTCATAAATATGATGACATTAGGCCAAGGAATAAAACTTCTAATCTGAACATAAAGTATTTATTGAATGGACATTATAGGGATTCCTTGTTCTTTAATAAAGTATTTCTTGAAATTGGCTTTAATTACTCATTATTCAAGATATGAATTTAGGTATCTAACTTTTCAAGGGAAAAAAAAATTGAAGGCTGAAGAGGGGGCACAGTATCCTTGATAAATAAATAGATAATAAATTATCTAAGTGAAAAGTTTTTTCTAGACTTGTATTCTTTCTATTATAATAAATAAAATATATTGTAACCCTTTTCAGCAGATGAAACAAAAACAAGCTTTTTAAGAAATTAATTTTAAGAGTTTGGTGGGCCCTCCATTTTTAAAATATTGAGATTGAATTCGGTATTAAGCTTTTCATTGCAAAGCCTTAAAAATTTTCAAATTTTGGTTGAAATTTGTTGGGAGTAAAAGGGTTTAGAAGGGAGAGGGATTTGGGAGGGAGACCAAAAATTATAATCGTAATATCTTTGTCATTCCAGCCAAGGAAAAGTAAATGGTATATAAACGGTTTAAAATTTAATTTTCTAACATATAGGTTCTATTAAACTTTTATGACAAAATTCTTTTAAAGGAAGAAATCCAAATGAAAATACAGTGAGTGAGCACTTTCCCCACCTTATTCCACCTAGTCTAGAGCAAGCTTTACCAAACCTGTTATGCTATTTTTCTCTCCAGCTTTTAAATTAAATTTTCTTATTTATTCTTATTTATATTCGTCATTATAGAAACAGGAAATATGCTTAGGTTTCTTAGCTCCTGTGTGATGGAGTTTATTACCTCTCCTCATATAAAGTAAAATAAAATATCCTGAATTTTATAAATGAATCTTATCTTGCTGGAAGATTCTTTTATTTTTATTTTCTCACACATTCAGTGACTATATCAAAATTTTAAAATATTTTCATTGCTTAGCTACCTACAAAAATGAAAAGTGTGAAATATTATTGAGAAGCTGTCGAGAAGATTCTTGTCATTTGAAAGAGGTATTGTAAATCCTAATTGAATGAATCAGAAATAATATTTACACTCACAAAGTTAAACCAGTGATTTACTCTCTCCCAAGTAAGCTTGCACTTGAGAGTAATTCTAGCACAATTTTGTTTTGTTTTGTTTCTAATTTCATATTGTTTTTTTATTATTTCTAGGTAGTGTGAAGCCATTCAACATAAGGATTCAATTTGGAAATGGTGTGGAAGAGAGTCCAGAAGACAACCTTGGAATGTGTCTCAAATATGAACAGCAGCCCTGCACTTGACATGGATATCATTAATTTGGACTTAACAAGTTTCATGAACATATTAAAATGGTAAATTTTTAAATTGTAAATGGAAATTTGATTTGCCTAGGAAATCCTTATGTAACATAAAAAGGAAAACATTACTCCTCAGTAAAAAAAAAAAAAAAAAAAAAAAAAAAATTGACATTATGTAATAGATGAAAGTAAATTATAAAACAATTCGAAAATTAAACTAATTAAACTAAATCTATATTTTATACAAGAACTAATTGTTTTAATATTTACTTTTCATCAAACTATTCTCTGAAAAATGATTTAGCCAATTTAAGAAATAAATTTCTTCTATTCAGTATTTAACTGCATCATGAAAAGAAAGGTCTTCCTCACCTAATATGTATATATGTGAAATTATTTGTATATAATCATTATTTATTTATTACTGTTTTATATTTTTGTCTTAAATGTATTGGTAATGAGTGAGTTATATATTCTAAATTAATTAATTTCTTAATTTAAAAAAAAGTAAGAAACTTGGTTTTAAAAAAAACTAATTGTAATTACTTTAATGTATAAGCTATAGATTAGGTAGTTGGATATTATCAAAAGAGTTATACACATATTTTAGTTAATTAAGAAAGTAATTTATTTAACTAGGTTTTTCATAGCAATACTGATCAACTTCAACTACATTCTTGCATATTTAACAAGTTTTTATTCATTGAACAGCTTTTTTTTTCTTTTGGTTTTAAAAGAGCTCATAGTTTAAGGAGTGAAAGCTTGATTTTTATATCCAATAATATTTATTCTTAATCATAAGGTACTCGTTATAATTAATGTAAATTTTTATCAGAAAAAAATAATTGGTGCATAATTTTTGGCACTACTAATTAAAGAGTACTAGGCCCTGATATAATAATTTAGTCATGTTTAATGTAACTCTCCTTTAATTTTAAAGTTTTTGAATAATTTAGATCTTCATTATCTAGTCTATTTATATTGGTAAATATATATATATTGTCTTGTACATTTTATTAAATTAATGTTAAGTAGGATTTTTTATTCTTAACTGAGAAAGCCCCTTTGGGCTATCTTTTTCATTTTAACATACAGTCTAAACCTATATGATGAGGAAAAAATCATTAAATGTACAAAGCATTTTATTAATAGATTAATAGCATTATTTGTAATTTTTTATTTGGATTTTAAAAATAAAAACTCAATTCAATAAATAATTAAATTTTAACCTTAGTATTTTTTTTATCTACTTTCCTTTTTTAACTTATTTGCCATAGCTCAAAAGCCATTTTTCTAAATACTGAGTTAAAGAGTTCTACTTGATTAAGACAACAAAAATGATTTTTAGTTGATAATCTTAGATAAGATATTTATGTCATATAGGCATAAGATGATTCAACAACCTATTCCAAGAGAAAAATTAAACTTAACGTTTAATATTTCATGCTTTAATTATGAGAAAGTTAATGGCCAACAAGGCACTTGTTTATAAGGTGAGAAATAGCAAGGATAGTTTTGTACATAAGAGTTATGGGTGAACAACCTAATTTTTTTAAAGAAAAGGTAAAAAACTTATCTAAGGAGACCCTAACCCAAAATTATTTTATCTGAAAATGTGAGCTCTAATTAATACAGAAGCTGGTGAATAATCAAATTAAGGCATAGTACCTAATTACTTATGAATAGTTTGCAAAGAGACAAATACTTTGGCATAAGATAAAAACATATTCACATGCACACTTGTACTAAAATACCCACAATCACAAATATAAATGTAATACAAATATGTTAAACTAACCTTGTCCCAATGCTCCCAAATATAAATTTGTATCCTTGCATAGTTGAGGTTTTTCTATGGGAATTAACACACAATAAAAAAAAAAATGTAATGCCCTGAAGCAAAACTGTTAGGTTTTATACTTCTTAATATTGATTATAGAAATAATACAGGCATGACAATAAATTGGTTACATGTAGTGGCTGCATTTGCCAACTATTCTTTAATAATTTTGATACAATTACAGATGAGCCTTTTATTTGTTTGTGAATTCAAATTATGATTTAATAATAAAATATAGCACAAAATGACTAGAATGTGGTTTTGAATTATATATGTGTGAGCAGAGTTAACCAGTAATGATAGAAGATGAGAGAGTGCCCAGTTCTACGAGAGGAGAAGAGTATAAACCATCAATCTGTAAATAAAGTCGCTTTATATTATGGAACTATTAATCACAGACGTCTCAGAATAATTGGAAAATAAGTTATACTAGAGATTCTCACCACAACTCTGGGATGTCTGATGGCTACACACTTGAAGCCCGGTAGGAAAGTGACAACAAGGGCTGCTTGGGTGAAGATGGTTAGCCATTCTGCAGCAGCACTCATCACATGAAAACCATAACCACCGTCTCTTGGCCTCCACTGTTTCATTTGCACACCTGCCGAAAGAGGAAGTTGAAAAAGTATGCCCTTCCCAATCTCTCTTAAATGAAAAATTATCTTTAATATATCGATAAATCAAATGTACATGTTCTAAAACTAAAAATAAATAAAGTTACAAGAAAAAAATATCAGCTTTGAACGTACACTTATTTATTTTGCTTATATGCTTTTCTCACTCCTCTTAAACACATTTCGTTACATAAAAAAATGTTCTAACTTTCCTCACTCAATTTAACTAAGCAAATTAATCACCTTTCCACATATTGGGTTTTCAAGCCAAAATTGGCCTTTTGGATAGATTCAAGTATTTAAGTATCAGATCTTTTTATAAAATCGTATTTTAATAGTATAAATAAAATAGTTTTCAATTTAAATAAAAATTTCATCAATTAAAATTTGGGCATTTGGTAAACATCCAAAAAATATTAAAAGTTTGAATGTGCTGATCACTAGTCAAATATTTTATTTATTATCAATTTCTAACATGCAATGTTTTTGTTCTTATTAATAAAGTACTCAGCGAAAAAAAACAATTTTTTTCTAATTGATCCAATTTTGTTCAATAACAATTGTTTTGGAGACTACAGGAATATTGATCACTTTATAGCTGATAGAGAGGTAGTCTTTCTTGCTCAAATTATTTTAATACAACCATTTTCGGTGTCAAGATACCAAAACCGGTAGCAAATAAAATTATTTGAAACAAGAAAGACTACCTTTCTATCATTAGTTAGTAGTAGTTTTTTTGTTTCATAAATAAATTTCATATGATAATAATGTTTCTGTAAAAATAAAAATTACTAACTAGACTGTGATATGTAGTGCAACTTGTAAACCAGGATATTCTCTATATCTAAATAATATATTATTTTTTACATAAAACAAATAACTTCAGATAACCAATCTCCTTTAAATAACCGTAGCTCCAGACTTTTACCCAATCAGAATTATTTATGCTGTTGTTATATATTTAAATAGGTTCTACTGCCTGATTCTGCTGGGATTGAATCCCCGACTTAGGACTTGGTAGGTAACATGGCTAACAACTATGCCCCAGTAGCCCCATATATCATATATTTTAAAAAACCCCTTAAGTATCTCTTATTTCAAATAAGATAGATATCAGCAAAAGCAGAATTATTTTGCTAATAACTCTCTTGCTGTAGTTCATGTACAAGAAAATCAAAAGATTCCATTGACCAGTATTTTTTTTGTTCGTGATCCTCATTTAAAGGCTGCAGAGCACTTGTTCTTTGGCTTCTTTCAAGGGAGTTTTTTGTCTCTTCATTCAAGGATACATGATGGGTTCTAAGAATCAACCTAATTGCAAATAATTATAAATGAATCTGTTATCAAACTGATTTCCTAAATAAAGATAAATGACACGCCTGAATGTCATCCAATGATACACTAGACAAAAACTGTAACACTTATTAAATACATTATTAGATGATTTTAGTTGGAGTTCGGTCAAGGCAGATCCAAAAAATCATCATGGAAATGTAAACTTAGGGACAGGACGTCCTCTCTCGTCTTCATGATAGGCAGCCCTGAAGATGGCTTATAATGTAAGCCGAAACGTTGGCAGATAATCTTTAAAAAAATACACTTTTTTTAAATTTGTATTTTTTTGGATCTACCTTGACCGAACCCCAACTAAAATCATCTAATAATAATATCTATGGACAAAAACTCCCCATTAGAACTTATTAAATACAGTTTCTATAGAGAGATTACTGCTCAAATTTAATTATGTAAACCTATTGATTCAAAAATTTCTTTTGGATTAAAAAATAGATTAAACCTTTTATACTACTTCCAACTTTTTTTATCATGACATAATTGAATACACCTTTCTAGGTGAATGTGAATACATGATGACTCAAGCACAAATTAATTAAATTTTGTCTTAAAAAAATTAAGGGCCATTAAATTTTAAAGAAATGTTTTTGGATGTTTCTTGTATCATATCTATACATTTTTTGGTTGCTGAAAAAAAGAGATAATACAATCTATAAAATAATTGACAAAATAAATTAAATCATTATTTTCTCAATAGGGAGATGAAAATGTATGTGTTTAAACAGAAATAACTCAAATTTACCAGCAAATTCTATCTTTGCAAGAAACCCACCAACGATGACTATTACAAGGAATGAGAAGGCAAGAAAAACTAGCAGAAGTCTAAGGTAAAACAAGTTTCTTGGCTCCAGATCTTCAGACATGTGGCGAGAAAGCATTGTCTGTAAACATAAATACAAGCATTAACACAAAATCCTTACATATAATTTAAAGTTTATTGAAAAAAATTGCAATGAAATATTGCATGAAATAATTGCGGACAGATTTTCTCCATTCCTTCAGAAAAAAATAAATGTAAAGCTCCCTTTGATTTCAAAACAACTTCTAATATTGAAATTTTGTTTATTAACAAACATATTCTATTTTAATGGAATATTTCAAAATTTTCAATTTGTATAAAATTGCATCCGATTTAGCATTATATTAAAATTTTATAATCAGGTTAACCTTGCCTCAGTAGAAGTCTGGTTTTTCAGGTAACTAATAAAATATATTATCTATTTTTATAATGCAATAAGCTCCTGTTGACTTTAGGTTCTGTCAATAAAGTTTATCGTCAAATATTTTTTTATAAATTATTAATAACTTTGTGCTAATGGAAAAAATTATAAATGAATAATACATTTATTCTAAATCATCATTATGGAACAGCCAATTTTAACTAACGAGTTCACCCTAAAAACATTTCCAGAGAAGTAATTAGATCTAAATGATTCTGGTACAAAAGGAGGAAAGAAATCTGGAATAAATGAAACCTTAAACTTAATTTTGATGATATATTAAAATTAGAAAATTACATAAAATAGCTCCTGAAATAAATAAGAACTGACATGCGGACAAGCTTAAAAAAGCTAAATTTCATCTGCTTTATAAAAATTTATAACCTGAAATTTGAGCATCTTGCATAATAATTACAGTTTAGAATATGTCATTACAATTTATGAACAGGAGTGAAATGCTAAATCTGAACTGTCATCCATACAAACATCATTGGGTACTAATATGCTCTTTGTTTAATTTGATAAAAGATGAAACATTAGAACTTAATATCTAACATCGTACTTTCTGAGTAATGCAGATTAGAGATATTGCAGGGAAAGAACTGGAGAGGTTTATTTTTATTTGTTAAATATGCAAGCATTAACCAGAAATAACTCATATAACAATTTATTAATTTAATTAAGAATTTAATTAAAATATATAATTATAAACATAAATCTTGAAGAAAAAAAATCTTTGAAATTAAGGCTTAGGTAAAAGAAGTGAATTGTTTCATTATTATTATTATCCATTATAATTTTAAATTAGTATGCACATAGATAACATGCATGTGTATTCATGAGTATGTATATGAATGTGTGTTAATCAGTTTGCATAAATACTATAAATTAAATATTATATTGAAAAAGTATTTTATAATATGAAATTATCTTTTACAATATAGTAATGCATGAATACTTACACTTGACTAAATGCTATCAATCATTCATTCTGTGGCTACTTATAGAATATTTGTTGATAGTAAAAGAAAAGAAGATAATTGCAATGAAATAAATACGTTGTAATAGTAAAGATTTTGATCAAGTTTTTTAAATTGATTTCCATTAAAAAATAAGAGTAATAAATATTTGAGTTACATAATCAGAGGTTGAACTATCAATCATAAGAATATATTTTACATGGAAAAATATTCTATTGATATGAGAATACTATGATTACATTACCATAGTAAGTAAAAATTATGTTGTGGTGAAGCAGTATACCATTTATAGAGAAGGATTTTGTTCCACAAGGATAAATTTAAGGGGCACTTTTTTCATTAGTGTTAGTACAGGCTATATTTAAACAAATAAAAAAAATAGAAGGATAATGTTCAAAGTTAAAAGGTTTCAGTTTTAAATAAAGTATTAAAACAACATTCTATACCTGCATATAAAAATAGAGTAAACTTCCTAGGAAACAGAGTGCTGCACCAATGTAATGGACGTATGGCACTTTGGTAACCTAGAAATATTGACATGTAAATATATAGGCTAACATAAATGTTAAATAACTCAAACTTAAATATTTTAGAAATAATGGTATTAAATATAAATGGGATATGTATTTTCATTTTAAAATGTAATATCATATTGTTAAATGTCCCTGAAGGTTTTTAGAACACAGCAGCCTATATTGAAATAACTAAACATATGCCTCTGTAAAATCAATAAGTTTGAACTAATTTTTCACATAAGAATTATTTGTTTTTATAATTTTAAGAATTTCTTTAGGTCAAAATGTCACTCGCCATGATTGATTCACTGATCTCATCAGATATTTTAAATGAGGCATTCTTATAGAGCATACTCATTTTTTTCAACCAGGTCAAACAAGGTTAATAGGTGAGGTGTATTTTGAATGGAACTGCTTAAAATCATCAAATGAAAACCATAAGTTCTTAGTTGTTACTAAGCTTCTCAATATTAACATTAATGATCAATGTTTCAAGGCGGTTCTAAAATTAAGATTATATATACAAGAAATGCAAGGGAGTTAGAATTAAAAAATCTTGCTACCTCAGCCGGGATTCAAACCCAGGTCTCCTGCTACGGCCAGGAAAGCAGGAGACCCAGGTTCGAGTCCCAGCTGAGGTAGCTAGATTTTTTTTATTCCAACTCCCTTGCATTACTTGTATAAAATTTAACCTGGGATTAAATACTACAAATAAAATCATTACTTAAAAAAGGTGATTATATATTTTTAGGGTGAAGAAAGGGAAAAAATAGCATACTTGAAACACTCCATTTAATAAAGCCTGATTAAGAGAGATTGAGTTTACTCTTTGGCTTATTAGTAATTCATTTTCCAATGGATTATTAAACTTTGCTTTTCTCAAAAAACTTTTATAAATACAACATGTGAATAAAAATCAATGATTACCTGAAAATTAGCGACAATGTTCAGGCCGAAACAGGAGGCCAGGCCAACATAGGTAGACAAGCGATTTTGGTAGAATCCTTTTGGACTTCTGAAGCGTGCAAACTTCCTGACAAACAGGTGTCGGGCATAAACACACGCAGCCACTGCACAAGCATGGAGGAGTTAACTGCAAGTGAACGAAAAATTGGAGTGTGCTCCACTCAAAATTAAAATAATCAACAAACAGTTTATTTTAGAGGTCCAATCTCAAGATATTATAGTGCCAAGATCTTGAAAGGATGTATTAAAATATTTAGTAGTGCAATGTTATATTTCAGCATAATATATTTAAGATATAGGGTAATAGAAGATGAAGTTATATCACAGGATGGCTTCCTAAAATTTTTCTTCCAATTTAAAGCTTTAATATGTAATGGCTTCCAATGTCTTAGAAACATTCTCTGGTTAAACGACGTTATAGACACCAGGAGCACCTGTGCTTCTACATTTAGAAGGTAGACTTCAAAAGAGGTCAGATGGTCCTATGAAGTTCTAGATCTTTGTCAACTTCTGAATGAGGCAAAGGGATTAAAACAAGTTACGTAAGAAAGCAATAAAATATTAGACTATATCTTTAATGAGGTCCCTATAAAGGCAATCATATAAGGTTCTCTACAAAGATTTTGCATTGGGAATCAGCTCTAATACTTACAAAGAAAGGCAGTCTTATTGAGAAGGAAGGAGAATATGTAGCTTTCAAAACCAGCAGATCCAGCTGTGCTGACATAGGGAAAGATTGGTAGAACGTCCTCATCCAACACTGCTAACAAGTACCTAAAGGGTATCAATTATAATTTTTTATTAGTATTAGTAGATTAACCAATCAGAAAGTAAGCTATTTCCATTGATAACATGATGAGGCTTTCCAAAAAATTTTTCTCATTGTTTTCGTCATATTTCTTACATTTGAAATGCAAATTGATAACATTTAAGTTCCTATAGTTCTAATAACTTTATTTAATTATCTATTTGTTTCATTGTTATCTGATTATAATCAGTGTCTATACAGAGCAATCCCTGGATTATATTTCTCCAGTTACCAATGAACTAAGTTATGAAGTATATCTATGAACTTATATTAATATACATCTATAAAATATACCTAAAAACTAATATATCCGTGGCACAATATAGGTATGAACTATACTTAAGAACTATATTCCTAGATTAAATCCATAAATTAATTATTTAAATACATATTATTATTATTATTATTATTCTTTACAGAAAAATACAAAAGTGTCCTGTTGTAGAAAATGCAATATGTAGCAATCAAGAACAGGTCGGGTAGAGGGTGTAGTGCACACACAAAAGAAAATATCACAAGGAGCAAAATTATTGGGGATCTCTTGCCCTTCGTCAGTGAGAAGTGAAGAGTTACTAGGCTGTGGCCTAGTGGCTACACTATACTAGGGTATCTCTTCACTTCTCAAACGAAGGGCGAGAGATCCCCAAAAATTTTGCTCCTTGTGATATTTTGTGTGAGTACTAGTGCAGAAAGAGAGTGCCTCTATCTGACCTGTTCTTGATTACTATATATATGTATGTAGACAGAGAGGAGAGAGAGGGAGAGGAAGAGAGAGAGAGAGGGAGAGAGAGAAGTTAGAGGGAAAGAGAAAGAGAGAGGGGAGAGGGAGCAAGAGAGAGCGGGAGAAAGAAAGAGTGAGAGGGAGGAGAGAGAGTGAGGGGGGAGAGAGAGAGAGAGCGCCCTCCGCATTTACACCCTCGCACGCAAATAAATGTAAAAGATTATTGTAGAAAAAAATAATACTCCCAGGGAAATCACATCTATCAGTCCCATAAGAGTGGTTATCGAACTGAAAAAATTGGCAAACTAAGATATAGAAATGCGAATTGAAGAGATATGTAGAAATAAGGGTGAAGGGGGGAAAGGCTAGGGACTTGGTACATAGTGGTAACAGCAGATTGAGAGAAAATAAGCAACAAAACATCTTCAAGTTGCCTGGCGATTATTTCGTGTCCAAACGTTTTTTCTAAGAAATTTCTTAATTCTTTAATATGTTAATAAGGAAGTTAGGAAAAAAACAGAGTAATTCTTTACTTTATTATTTCAATTTTGGTTAAGGAAGAGAAATTATAGTTTATCGGTTCAGAAATTGTTGATGAGGTTTTTAGTAGTGCGATTGAGGAAGCCATTGGAACAGAAGGATGTCCGTTAATTGTTTTTTTGTTGTGGAATATCTTGTCAAAATGAATTAGTGATCTGTAAGAAAAAGAAAGTATTTTTAGTATATACCAGTTAGTGGAGTTGGAGCCAATGAGAAGATTAGGGATAAATATACTGTCAAGAATAGCAGGTATTCTGTGTTTATTTCAATAGTATTTATAGGCCTGGGATGATTTGAATTAAATGCAGTAAGGATTTTCCTCATACTTAATTCTGAAGAAATATTGAATCTAAAATGAATTATTATTAAAATTTAACAATTTCTTATTTAAAATGAGCTGAAATGAAAGAATGACTTTTTGTATTTGTAGAAATAGGTATTTCTAAATATTTATACATTTACTTATTTATAATGCATGTCAACGCTCTAACGGCCACACTTAAATTAATCATTATTAAAATTTAACAATTTCTTAATTAAAATTAGGAGAGTGACATTTTTATTTGTAATATAT
>KZ807750.1:287335-297538 GCA_000696205.2 Oncopeltus fasciatus | reverse complement strand
CCTGCAGCCATACAGTACTATGCCTATACCCCGGGCATTCTCTGGAGGAAGAAGAACTTTCTATGCATTTAGCAGTGCGCGGTGACTGGCTGTTGAGTTGCAGGGAGAGTCCAAATACAACACAGCCCTGCAGCCATACAGTACTATGCCTATACCCCGGGCATTCTCTGGAGGAAGAAGAACTTTCTATGCATTTAGCAGTGCGCGGTGACTGGCTGTTGAGTTGCAGGGAGAGTCCAAATACAACACAGTCCTGCAGCCATACAGTACCATAGTACCCCGGGCATTCTCTGGAGGAAGAAGAACCTAGTAAAGAACTTACAACTGAGAGCTCTCGGTAAGACTATGAATATCTAGAATGGCTGTTTTCCAAGCCTACCATGGTCTCTCTCGTCGCCTCTCTGGTGAAATATGTAAATTTTATACGCGCTGTGTTGGAAGGTCCTGCTATAAGTCTCAGTCAATTTATAGCTTTGTTAAAGGAAAATAAATTTTTAACTATCGTGAATTGTTCTAGAATGTATTGTTATAATATTTAAAATGGTTATAAATTAGTGAATGAATAAAATAGAAAAATCTCACCTTGTCTGTTAATAGTTTATTTTTTAATTCAATCTTATTTAAGTAGACAATACTTCAAAAAAGTATTTTTTGTGCATGCTGTGTCGTAGTAGCTTTGCAATAATGTATTTCTTGCTTTGTATAATATTCTCTAATACTTTAATATTTTTTCTTAACCATTTTTCTTTTGTGTTCTTGTAAGGTATGCAACTAAAAATCTATGTTAAAGAAATGTAAAAAAAAATAGGCGAGGAATGGATTCAGTAAAGTTTAAAAAGTCATTCTAAGCATTTGGTTTATCAAATTTTAACAGATCTTTACCAAGATCTTTGATCGGAAAAGCTCCAATTTTCTTACATTAAAGTTATTTATTTAACGATATACATAATCAATTGTTTCTACACTCTCCAGCGCCAGCAATTGTTGAAATAAAGACTCCAAAGTCGGTGTATGAGCTATTTTTTGCAAAATGTGCTTAAATTGGTGCTGACGTCGGGAGGTTTAGAGGGTTATAAATATTCAAAATCTTAGCTATCCGTTAATACCAAAGTTTAGAAAAATGTATAAAAATATTTCAAAAAATTCAAAATTTGTATAAAATGTTNAACACAATATATATTAATGAAAATGTTTAAGAATTAACTTCATGGGCTCACAAGGTCCCATTATTTCTAAAATATAGAAACCAAATTTATTTTTTAGACTTTTTATTTTATACGGTCGAATAAATTAATTTTAGGCTGAATATAATGAGGGAGAGGGGCCGGGGATAAGTTGAAGCATGTATTTATAAAGATGTTCTCGTTATAATTATGTTCCAAAAATTTTTATTGAAGATGATAGGTGTAAAATATAGTATTATAATATTTATGTTCCAATGTATTTTTGCGGAAAAAAAAAGAAAATAAATTCGCTTTTTAAGTGAGATAGTAGAAAGTTAGGTACTTCTCCAAATTTTCCGAAAAATCTAGAGCCTGCTATCATCTTTCATCCACATTCCCTTTTTTAGCTGGAAAGTCATTATAATGAGATATTGGAAATTTAGTACATACGACTCTTTCGAGAAGAAGTTTTTATTTGGAAGTGATTTTTGTTGCTTAATTTTTCCAATTACTAATTTTGTTATAATAATTTTTTTTTAAGTGCCCAAGTACCAATCTTTTAGCACTATTTGAGTCCTAGTTATATTGTGAAACAGGGTTTTACAATAAAAATAAGACATTAAAGACATGAAGTTGGGAGAAAATTCTTGGCGACAATCAAAGGAAGTGCGTTCGTGCAATATTTAAAATATGTCATCCGGCCTACTTAAATAGATACTTTTTTTAAATGTAAATTCTGTAACTATTTACTTATTATATCGTATTAAATTCTATACAATCCTTTGCTCTGTCCGTGAGAGATTAGAGGGCTACAGCATCGGACCTAGTGCTGACAGCACCGGACCAAACGGTCTTCGATCCATCTGGACGCGGATCGAAGCCTGTTTGCCTTATTAAAAGTGCAAGAGGCTCGCTCCGGGTGCAATGCATGCCATTCAATACCTATCCCAACCGTAACCCACTTTCCATAGGCTTTCCCATCGATCTCTCCGGCCGGCTGTTGACCTCCAAGGCCGGCTCGATCTCCGACCCACCAGCTCGTCACGGGGAGGAAGACACTCCTCCTGGGCTCCCCGAGGCAGATCGCGACTTTAAGGATGCCGAGGTCACAGTAGAACATGCATTGCACTAGTGGGGTTCCAGCTGTAGGGAAACATGTGTAAACCGCCACATAGTAGGGCGGCAACGTGATCTTCCTAAGGCACTTCGTATCTCCAGAGAGAGGAGACCGCATATTACTCACAATGAATTCATAAAGATCTTCCAAAATGGGACCAAACATCTACAGCCAATTTAAGAATTTAATTGTTAAATTTACCTCAATTAGAGCCGGTAATATTCAATAACATTCAAATTCTTCAATGGAAATAAGGCCTTGAAGAAAATAAAAATTTCAACATTAATTAAATGTTTCATGAAAAAAAATTATTTTTATTTTTACAGCAGAATAGTTACGATTTAAATTAAAGTTTTGAGCATACTTTTATTTTATTTGCTCAGTTTTCTCTATTTCCCATCACAATAATCTAATAAAGGGATGACTATTCAAAAACGACACAAACAAAGAAGTATAGATTTAGTTTTTCAAAATAACATAAACCACTGGTTGGTATATGTGACAGTTTTTTTGTTGGAGCAATTTTAACATTTCACCTTAATTTGTGGGAAGAATTTATTCTTCAAACCTAGAATTTATTCAGCTGTTTCTGCTTGAATTATTTTATAAGAAATAGAGTATGAAGAGTAGACATATTTTTCTTTTAAATAGATAAATTTAATGATACAATATTCTTAAGAGGGTAGTGGTATGCCGGCCTCTTGGCTTCTCAGCCAAGTGGATACGTTCGGGACTTCAAATTGAACGGCCTATTGTTGTGCCATGTTCAGCACAGGGCAATTGAGTCCAATCCTGCCCAGGATTGCCCAATCTTTTATCCGGTGTAAAAGCTGTAAGTAAAAGCCTGTCAAGGACCACGGGTGTTTTATATAGGATAGCTAACTGTGGATAACACCTCTCTCAGTGATCCTTAATGGATACATGGAAGGTAACAAGAAGAAATACAATTTTTTATCCTCTTTACAAGCCCAAACTTCTGTACTGGTGGCTTGAATCGTTCTGGTGGGGTTCATCGCCCAGTCAGCCAGCCACAAAGTGAGTAAGCGCCGCGGAGTAGTGGCTAGAAAAGGGGTTGTTTATTTCAGAAAACCCCTGATAAACACGAGGGAGTGGTTTGACATTTGACGTAGCGGCGGTGGGCGGTGGGCAGGCTTAGCCAGCAGCTCCCTCCGTCGGATCTGTACACAGTCCTCGTGGACGGATGATGGCCTTTTGAAGGAGCCTCGGCAAATATCGGCCCCCCCCCCTGCAGAAACAACAGCCATTGTTGCAGTCCTGTTTTCACAATTGCTGCTCAATCAGTTTTTCGATAGTTTGTCTTCTGCACCAGCGCCACCGACTTCGTTTCCGTCATCTCTCAGCTGGAATAATCCTCCCCAACAACAATCAGAAAAAGGGGGTATGTAGGGGTACTTTTAAAGAAAATGGTGACTTCTACATTAAGCGTTTACGAAAGATTAACACAGTAAAACAGTACAGCGCATTGAAATAAGATGTCCCTTATTCCCTAAGTAATGGGAATATCTAGAGGAAATGAACGCGGACGGGTAATGAGAGGCTTTCAATCCTTCTAGTTCAAGTCAAAATATCTAATTTTTAATTTTTATTTTTATGAATACATATAATAGTCTCAGTGGAATGAAATTTTTACTTTCTTCAAGACCCTATTTCCATTGAAGAATTTGCATATAAATAATCTAAAGGTTTATTATCACTACCAATGAATATAGAACTATCATACCTTCCATTATCCGTCTTCATTGGTTTCTGCAAACTATCTTCTCTTGGCGAGCGCATTCGGACATTATCCATCCATGTGTTCACTGTCACTGTCTGTATTCAACTATTGAATACAGACAGTCACAATGAACAAATGTATTCGGCCACGAGGATGGATAATGTCCGAAAGTGCTCTCCAACATAAGATGGTTTGCAGACACCAATGAAGACGGATAATAGAAGGTATGATAGAGTTTGTATACTAAAGTATACAAATTCTAATCATACCTCCATAGTGATCCCTCCATAGTGATCCTCCATAGTGACCTCCATAGTGATCCCTCTATAGTGATCTCCACAGTGACCCATAGTGATCCTCCATAGTGATCCATAGTGACCTCCATAGTGATCCTCTCTAATGATCCCATAGTGACCTCCATAGTGATACCTCCATAGTGATCCCATAGAGATCCTCCTCCATAGTCATCCCTCCATAGTGATCCCATAGTGATCCTCTTCCATAGTCATCCCTCCATAGTGATCCTACATAGTGATCCTCTTCCATAGTCATCCCTCCATAGTGATCCTACATAGTGATCCTCTCTAGTGATCCCATAGTGATCCTCCTCCATAGTCATCCCTCCATAGTGTTCCTCTTCCATAGTCATCCCTCCATAGTGATCCCACAGTGATCCTCCTCCATACAGTTCCTCCTTCATTAGGAATAAGTGAAGTATGTATAAGAATAAGTGAAGTATGTATAAGTATACATACTTCACTTATTCTTTTTTTTTTTTTTTTTTGTCCCACATGCAACCAGTTAAGGTAGTGGAGGGAAGGGTTGTCCAAAAGTATCCTCATCCATCCTATTATACACACTCATAAAGCAGGGAAGGTTGGGCTCGTACCCGCAGCGCCTGACATTATATTTTTGGCTGAGCCGGTTCCCCATTCATTTAAATTAAAGTGGTGACATTTATGTAGGATCGGTAAAGATTTGAAGACATTTTTCTGCAGTCCTAGGATAAATCAGATTGGCTTAGATAATTACTTAGTTCAAACGGGCTGGGGAAAAAAAATTCACATAACTTACAGGTAATTATAGATTAGTGCAGCTATTGAGGTTGTTCTCGTGATCTTCCATAATGATTTTCCTGTTTCCCGAAAGATTTTCTCCGTTCCCTCCTCTCCTCCTTTTCTACAGTCTTGAACGATCGATAAACTCCCATTGAATCCTAAATTTGATATACATACATATATATCTGCTAAGACAACGATTCTTGACTCATTCAAGTTTTATACAATGTAGAGGGTTAATTTACTTGTTATCTATTAATAATGATTGACATGTCTATCATATTATTTGGAAATAACTGATTCATTATCAGAACTTATGGTAAAGTTGAGTGATGGAGGCTATTAATTTCTGAAGAGCTACGGGTATACATTTTAAGGTATACATTTACGGTGTTATAATAAATTAACTTTTGTTTAGTGAAAACTTCAAGAGACCGGCACTCCACATTGTTTCATATGAAATGAAATAACCTACTTTTTTTTTTTTTTTTTTTTTGCATAGTCTCTCCTTGTTATTTACCCGTTCTCTCACTGTAACTTTCTTCGTAAATGATCAAATTAAACAAACTTTTCTTCAGATTATTTTGCTCAGACAAAGACGTCATTAGAAGAGAACGACTTTCCGAATGTTTGTCCTCACAATATGGAGGGGAATAGCACATATTTCGATTGCCTCCTCGGTTCGGGGATTGAGGCCAATGGCTGGAAGACGGTCTGACTTTTGGGGCGGGGGCTGGAGTTAAGTGTACTTTCCATGTTTGTTTTGATAGTGGACGGTATCGACTAGACACTATTGGCGTAAGCAAACAAATCAGAAACATGGAAGTCACCAGTCAGCTGGATGATGACGAATAAATGTATATAATATATGTGCATATTTAAGTACCTGACAATCGTGGCAGGGAATGTCAGGAAATCAGGCCAATAGGAGTATAGAAGTGCGGGTGGGGTAGGTCCGAAAGGACATAGCAGGTTGAATAGGTGGGGTGGTTTCAGAAGGATATAGGGCAGGTTGAATAGGTGGGGTGGGTTCAGAAGGATATAGGGCAGGTGGAATAGGTGGGCTGGTTTCAGAAGGATATAGGGCAGGTGGAATAGGTGGGCTGGTTTCAGAAGGATATAGAGCAGGTGGAATATGGGTGGGTTGGTTTCAGAAGGATATAGGGCAGGTGGAATATGTGGAGAAGGATATAAGGCAGGTGGAATAGGTGGGCTGGTTTCAGAAGGATATAGGGCAGGTGGAATATGGGTGGGTTCAGAAGGATATAGGACAGGTAGGATACATAGGATTGATATAAAAAAATGTATTACAGTTGAGAATAAGTAAAATAAACACTCATACCTTCTATCCACAAGTGTCTTCACGCAGTCGACACTATTTGAAGAAAGACTCTCCGCCACCTTCTAGTGTTATCTTTTTTGTTTTGTTTCCTGCCAATTAGTCTTATATATTTAATTGATTTTATTCTTTAAGCGGTGTAAATAGATGTCTGAAAAAGAGTAGGCATTCTGAAAATATACTTCTAAAATCTCGGGCATATATATCTTCTGAAACATGAAAAATCATTGGAAATGATATTTTCATTTCCACAAAATCTTATATGTTTTTTTTTTTTCAATTTTGAAATTAATACAAATTAAATTTTCTATTAATATCTGCATTTACTAGCCATTATTAGATTTAAGTGTTTATATTTATTCAAAGGAATTTTCATGTTAATTGAATTTTTTCTAATGTAGATGCAAAAAGAGGGGGCGCCGGGATAGCTCAGGGGATCCGTACGGGTCTCGCAATCCTGACGCCGCGGGTTCAAATCCCACCCAGGTCAATCTTTTATTTATAATATAGAAGGTTGTCCTGAGCCATGGTTGTTTAAAATGGGGTGGCAATCTGTAGATAGCCCCTCCCTCCAATGACCCTAAGTGGTTGCAAGGGAGGCTAACACAGCAAAAAAAGATACAAAAAGAAGATACAAAAAAAGGAAAATTCGGAAAAATATTCATTAATTACATTTAATCAAGTAACAGCAATGTGTGTGGTGGAAAGTCCAAATTTATTTTAAGGATTTTCCAATTTGAAAACCACAAGATTAACGCAATTTTTTTTATTGATTAAAGCTGAGGGCTTTCGATTTACTTTAGTCAATAGTTTAATGAACTACGACTCAGGTAGGGCTTATTACTCAAGTAATATGCTTACAAACGCAAGAAATATTTACTTTTTAAAATTATAATAATAAAAACAAATATAATTTCAAACAAAATTCCTAAATTTGTTGGATTTATTAATGAATGATATAACAGAAATTTACTAATTCGATTTTCATGCCAAGAAGAAAAAAAAATATGCTTTTTTTATTTTTTTTTATTTTTTTTTTTATAGCTTAGTATATCTCTCTTAGACTGAATCTCTCTAACTCCCGCACTCTTAGAGATAATTCCTGGACTCTCATGATGGGATCTTTCAAATTGAAAATACCCAGCTGTTAAAAATAAAATAAATAATATTTGTATATTTTTAATTTCTTTTTAGTTTTTGAAGTCTTTCTCTGTATTTTCTTTTATAAGAAAGTTTAGCTTTTAGGAGAGTTACTTTTTAAGCACAATTTTTATGTTCTACTTTTTTTTTCTTTTTTTACTACTCTCTAAACTGTCTGATTTTAATCAAGTTTTTTGTCCCATATAATAAATATATATTATTGACAAATACAAAATTAATAAGCAATACATTAGGAAATAAAAAAAACAATTGCGATTGGTGTAATCATGAATAAAAACTTTTTTTTTTTAACTTTCATTTATTTATTACATTCTGTTAAATAAAAACATTTTGTGATTTGATTAAAATGAAATTAAAAATGACATTCAATGTCAATCACATGAGGAGAGAAGGTGACCAATGACACCGCTCAATAATTATTTACAGACTGTCACCAGAAGGTGGATTGGAGTTGGAAGACATGGTCTGTACTAGTGGATTAGGATGGTATGGCTGTTAACTGTGGAAAAGGATAAAGTGGGAAGAAATGTGGTCTTGAACAAAAGGGATATTAAGATCGTGGTGAAGGGAAGAATTGGATACGTAATAGGGAGCATTTGCAATTATTCTCAGGGTTTGGGATTGAAAGGACTAGATTCTTTGGATGTTTGTGGCACCCCAGATTTCTACTCCGAAAGTCCAGATTGGTCGTAATAAGGTTTTGTAGAGCGTCAGTTTGTTTTCTACCGTAAGATTGGAGTTCTTATTGATGAGTCTGTATAGTAGTCTATATCGCTGATTGATTTCTTGTCTTTTAATTTTAGTATGTTCTCACTATGTAAGTCGTGAGTCAAGATGGAACCCAAGATAACGAACGGAATTTGAATGTAGTAAAGGAATATTGTTAAATTTAACAATATCAGGGAAGTATTTTTTCCGAAGCTGGAAATTAACTTGAACGCATTTTTCTTCATAGGTTTTTATTCTCTATTTTCCACACCATTGTTTGATTTTGTCGAGGTGATCTTGTATGTTTTTAGAAGAAGTTTTAGGATCGGGATGAGAAGATAGAATAGCTTTGTCGTCCGCAAATAGAGCTAAGAGGGTACTTGGATGGGAAGGGATGTCAACAGTGTACAGGATAAATAGGATAGGTCCAAGCACACTACTTTTAGGGACTCCCGTTTTTACTTGGTAGAAATCGAAGTAATCTAATCCTTGCAGAACCCTAAAGAAACGGTTGGATAAGTATGACTTAAGGATAAGGTAAGTGTTACTAGGAAGCATGGATTTCAGTTTAAACAGAAGACCACTGCCAGACTCTATCAAATGCTTGGGAAACATCCAAAAAAGCTCCTGGGCAGTACTTGTTGCTCTCAAGGGAAGAGGAAATGTAGACTACGACGCAAAACACTAGCTGGACAGTAGAATGCTTACTTCTGAAGCCGAGTTGATGATTCGGGTGGATATTGAAGGGTTTAATGGAAGGCATTATTCGTTTTAACAGTATTTTTTCGAAAACCTCTGAAAGTGTAGGAAGGGGACTTATAGGACGATAGGATGTGGTGATTTCCCAGGTTTGGGAAATAGTATTATATCAGAATATTTCCAGAGGAGAGGCAATTAGGTAGTTCTGAATATGCAATAACTAATGTAGGTCAAGAATACATTGCCTTTTTGGGAAGATTTCAGAGAATTTGGCCGGTGATTAAATCATATCCTGGTGATTTGCGCTTATGCAGATGATAGATTATATACTTGACCTCGGAAGGTGTTACTGCTTTGACTGGCAAGGACATAGGTAATGGTATGTCCAGGAACTTCTCAGTATCCTCGGCATTGAACAGGTCTAAGGGATCTGAATGAGTAAATGTTTGCTTGAGGTGCTGGGCAAACAATTCGGCCTTGTCTTTGTCAGAAGAGGCCACCACCTCCTCGACGCAAGGGAGTTACCCCCTTTGACGTGCTGGGGCCGTTTGACTGCGCATTATTATAATTGGGCATTATTACTCTCCTTGAGGGTTCTGGTCGCTGACCGGCGTCTCCTCTTATCCTTTGGAGGTGTCATGGGTCCGCCCCTTCGCTTGCCTTTACCTTCGCTGGATATAACTTGATGGTATTAATTACCTCCCATCATAAGCCGTTAATAAAGAAAAAAGAAAAACTCCGAGCCTCGTACCAGGGACGTGGAACTCGATAGCCCTACAGTGGCTTTAGTGAGGGAGGGGACAGATAAGACAGACAGGTCTGAGCCCTTCCTGCCCGCTTAGGGCTGGCTATTGAAAAAAGCTCTTTCCCTTAACTCACTGAATGATGTCGGCGACGTAACTCCGCCAAACTTCACACACTTGATGAGCGCACTTAGTTCTCGTTGTCTAATAATTTTCAGGGCATAACACTGCCTACAATCTATTGATAGTATTTGATAACATGGAGCTACACAAACGTGGTGTTCACTGGCCGGGACTCACCGGTACTATGAATAATAACTATGCCATTTTGTTTGTCTTATAGTTAATACAAAGAAAAGTGTTTATTATGTGTATCTACAATAAGATATTTGTGACACTTTGTCCTGTGTAGCTACCTTACTGCTTAGCTGCAACATCAACCAAGCTTAAAAAATTATTTTAAAAAAAAATTTAAAA
>KZ807750.1:264978-277536 GCA_000696205.2 Oncopeltus fasciatus | reverse complement strand
ATATATATATATATATATGAATTCCCCTTCTGATAAAAGGCTAACTTGTTCTCACATTATTTATTTCATTAAAGAAAATTTAACGGAAATTAAAAAGTGGTTAGTTCCTGTTTAATAAATTAATACAGCAAGGTGTATCCTTTATGTTAAATATGTTCAGTCACACAACAGGAGGATAATACTGACTCTCTTATCTGCCCTGGGTTTAATTCTTATTTTAATACTTTTCTGAAAGATTAAGAATTTTAATAATGTTGAAAAGCAGGAAAGGCTATCATTCCGTAAAAATTATCAATGTGGCCGGTACAACAAACAAGTATTTAATTAAACAAATCGCATTTTTTTTTAATTATAAATAATTTAACTTACAGATAGTAAAAGAAAGTGGCAAGACGTGATTAGCCTTCCGGCGAGCTACACCAGTCATACCACACACTTCTTACCTTATGCAATACTCACACAACCATATGCGTACAGAACTTTATGTACACACACTCATGCGTCGGAATGTTTATAGAACCCTGATTATAATAAATATTATTATATATTAACAATTAGACTTATAAATTAAAATCAACGTTGATTCTTTTTAATTTTTTGGCAAATATGTTAAGAATATAACTACAGCTTGTAACGATCTTCTAATATTTACACAATTTATATTTTATTTATAATATTTATATAACCGATGTCCGTCGTAACGGCCGAGCACGTCCAGTCCGACCTCACAACTTGCGTACATCAAGTCGTATTTTCACAAATAAAATTTCCTACTTTATACAGCTATTCTAAGGAGAAGTAGGTCTAGTGAAGGGATTCACTACGGGACTTGGGGAAGAGTCCGATCTCGAGAGGACAGTACACTCGCACAGTACACACACGGCAACACGTCGTCCAAAGAATGTACGGGAGAGCGCCGGGGTCAGTCTAAGGGCAGCCGCACTCCTCGACCACCATCTTGGGGAGATCCCGCTTGATGATGTTCATGTCGGGGCCGTAGTATATGAGCGAGGCGGAGGAGAACTTGATGGGGGCGCAGCACGGCCTCAGTCCCGCCATCCGATCCGTCTTCCGGTACTCCTCGATCACGTGGGTGTAGTGGTTGAGGAAGGTGTCCGGGGTCCTGTGCCCGGAGCAGTCGCCCCTGCAGTAGTTGGCGTAGTAGCCGCTGGGAGCGATCACCCAGTCGTCCCAGCCGAGCTGCTTGAAGCTGACGTAGAAGCGCTGCTTGCAGCAGGAGCCGACCGGAGCGCCGAGGCAGTCGAGGGCCCGCCTGCGGACCCGTCGCGCGGTCACCGGCTCGGCGCGGACCGCGAGGAACGGTCTGTGGCCGGGCCCCGCGCCGAACAGGGCCGGAGCCGTCTGCCTGCCACAGCCGCTGCAGTCGACCAGCAGTCTCAGCCTCTCGCCGCCGCCTCGCTTGTACCAGTCGGACACCGTCCGGCTCAGGTCCAGCTTCTGCCAGCCGCTGCCGCCCACGCGCCCCGAACTCGACAGCTCCGTGTTTCGTTCAAACTCCTGCAACAGAAAATGTAGCCACACTGATTAGGAAATGTTCCTCATATCGCATCATGCTGCAAGAGTATTTATGTGACCTACTAGACATAGAGCATATTTTGATATATTAAAGAAAACAAAAGCATATAGAAAACTATACAAATAAAATTCTATTCGAAGAATATTGTTACAAACAATAATAAATGTTATTTTATTTATTGTTATTATATTATTTTATTAGGAGGCAAGGTGGTCCAGTGGTTAGGGCAGTGTCAAAGTTCACCGTATCAATTCTCACACAGCGCAGAGTTAGTTTTTTCTTTCTGTGCTTCTAACTGCAACGGCCAGAGGATACCAAATAATTGGGGATGGGTGTTGCGCTTTAGGCAATACCCAATCCTAATTGGCTACCATTCTTCGTTAAAAAGAATCATGTGGCCTATGACCGAGTCTGCCGAGGATCGGGAATAAGGACACCTAACATTTATTTCCCCTGGGGCTCGATGACATGTTGCGGGACTGATTTTATTAGTAGTTTTTATAAAGCTCTTAGACATGTTTTTTAGTGAAACTGAATATTAGTTTACTAATTAAAATTTCTATGTATAGTAATTCACATGATGTGAATATCATGAAACTTATGTTCACATAGTGGATAACAATATGATATCGAATTAATGAGTTGTTTTGGTCATAAAAAAATATTTTAAAAAGGCCATGACAGAATCAGGAGCTTTATTTTCCTATTGCAGACCTATGGAAGTTGTTTCTAAATACAAATAAATATTATTTGAGAAAAAATAGAGCCGAAAAATGAAAGATAACTATTTTTCAAAGGAAAATTTTGGTAGCCAATATTATTATTTCAGGATAGACAGACATCTCACTTCAATTGAGAGACTTCAGGTGTAAAATTTTATATATTTGGGATAGTAAACAATACGTTTGTTTCATCGAATATGTGGTGTATTCAAAGAATTGTATGCAACTAAGCAAAGCATGAGTGGTCTAGTCGAGCTGTCCCGTTGAAGGCTGTTTCAACGTCCTCTGGGATCTGTTTGAGACATATTAGAACTATGAAAAGAATTCGGAAGCCCCGACAAGTAACAGTTCAACATTATGGATTATGGATTTATGACAGATACCCATGTGCAGGATACGAGGACTGGACGAAAGTTCGCGCAGGACCTCTACGTCGCAGAAGAGCTTTTATATCTGGCGACATGGAAATAGACAAGGGGGTTTTCCCCGTGCTGAGCACTCCTTCCAGTCGGCAAGGGGACCCTCCAAGGAAATATGATGCCGCTGTGCTCGGTCCGGGCGTTTCTTGGCCGTCTGCCACCCTCTCCGGCGGGGGGGGGGGGATGGAGAATACAAATCCCGCCCTAAATACATGAGTGAGAGTGAGCGGGCTCCAACACATACACACAACAGAGAAAAACACTAGAGGAACACACAAAAACACTCCCCGACCAGAGGGACAGACACACAGACATGATAAACTGGAGGCCAGACCCAGCCTCGCCGGCGATCTCAGTCCTTGCAAAATTATCTCTTCTCGCTAACTGTTTTTGGAGGTCTGACTATAAAAAGAAGTATGCCTTTTAATGCTTCTGTACTATATGATTTTAAAAGATTAGAAACTATCTGGGATTCCAATATTGTGCTCTGAAACATTCATTTACAATCAAAGCATGTAGTGTACTTATACGTCTTACATGATGAATGGAGCGTCATTGATTGGAATCCGTACCACGTGTTTTAAATTTTTTCTTGCAAAACATTTTGAATCAGAATACCATCAAACTTTTCCTTGATATGAATGAAAAATGTAATTTAAGTCCCTGCTCATTAAGATGAACATAAATGAAAGTAAATAACAACGAGTAAGAGAGAGTAAGAGGGGGGGGGGGGAGGGAGAGAGAAAGAATGAAGTAAACAAAATTAGAAGTGAACGTTAAACTAGTAAAAATATTAAAGAGTTGTAGGGAGAATGAAAGGTACGAAAAGAAGAGGCTTTAGTATTTGACATAAAATGATAACAAAAGAGGAAAGATATGAATGGGAACAGAGTAAACTCGAGAGTTAGATGTAAGAGCAGTGAGAGATAGTGAATGTTACATGGCAACGCGTTGGATGGAAATTAGATCTAGGATTATATGAGAAGTGATGATTAGGGATGTCTCGGGTGTGTGTTCAAAGAAACTAAATAATAAGAATTGGGGTAACTATTTAAGGTAGTAAAGTAGTTCATTAGGGTTGTGAGATTATCTATGAAACGCAAAAAATAAATAAGAAAAAGAGTAAATTAGATGAATAAAATACGATAGGTGACAGAAAGGTTATGTATGTAAACGAAGTAAAAGACTGGAAGATAAAAGAACCAGCACACTACAAGAGGTAAAGATGTTCAAAAAAATACTAAAGAAAGTTATTTATATATATTTTTTCATCGGTTGAGGTTGTGGAGAAATTAGATAGACAAGTGGCAAGAGTAGAGAGAAGGAGCGAGAGTATGAAACAAAGAAAAGCAGATTTGAAGTGAGTGAGAGAAAGTGAGAGAAACAGCACTGGTGAGACGTACCTTACCACTTAGGTGGGTGGTGTTGGAGAGGTGTGTTGGCAGGAGCCTGAAGGCCCAGAGAGTGACGTTCCTCGGAGGAGCTGGTGCCCGAGGATCCATTCTCAGCCAGAGCACTGCCGACTTCACTCGCAGCTCTGGACCTTCCACTGGAGCGGGGAACTCCAGCAATCTCTGTCCGTTCAGCCGACCACCTGCACAGACATAGTACAAGGAATTAGTAATGATTATGATTTGAGTATGGAGGATTCGGGCAATTGGCCTTCGCTGTTCGGTATTATCCGAATCTCATTACCAGCCAAAGTGATTGGACATAGTTAAGAATGAAGGGTATTAAAGAGTAAAAAAGAGAAAGAGTTCCGAAGCCAACATAATTTCTAGGAGATGCCACGACTGTTATGGATTAAGCAGATAATACTAAAGATTAATCTCAGAAGTAGTCTAGTACATCCTATCAAGGGATATAACGGATTATGACATTTAAAGAAAAAAAATGATATATAAGATTTGCTTGATCGACCTAGAACTCAACTTTTCTTTACATTTTAAAACTTGGCGTATGTAGTCAATTTTTAATAAAAACAGAAGGAGCCGAAGGTGTGGGTAGGTTGCAGAAGAGGCAAACAGTTCCTGTAAGACTTATCAAGTCGACTTCCCTCGCGGAAATTAAGATTACAAATCAGTCACGTTGCCGCCACTACTGTACTATCAAGTTGTTATCTTGATCTCTCTTGGAGAAGACAAGCTCCAAAGGTCATCACAAGTCCAAAGTGACACCTTTGGTAGACCACACCATTAGGTGTCAGTATTAACTGAAGACTTTGGCCTGCAACATGTGTCCTCGACCTGTGAAAACTAGCTGTTAGTAGAGTAGAGCCAACCATTTGAATTGCGGATGCTCTATCCTTGCCGAAAAGAACACTTTAGAGATGCATGTGTGATGTTTTCTATTATATGAATGTTCCACTTTCCTTTAAGTTAATATATTAAACATAATAACAAGTAATATAATAGTAATAATAAATAATATACAATAATAGAGCAATGATGAATGATTCTGTAAGAGTAGAACATGATACAAGCCAGTTAGCTAGGCTAGAAGAATCGATGAATTGCGGTATTGATAGCAGTACTAAGATCATTATCGGTGAATGCATACTGCACTAAGTTAATTGGCAACACTATTAAATACTATAATTCAACAATGGATTTGTCAAGTAATCACTAGCTAAAATACCGCTGTCCACCACGCTCGATGCATACATAATGTTCGTTATCTTTCGGATGTTGGATCACCTTAGACTCTGCGACAGAAAAACTACTTCTGGGCCATTTATCTGAGTATCGCAGAAGTAATATTATAGATGCTTCCACGCCAAAACGGTAAATATAAAAAAAAGAATAAACTATATAATCAAGATTTATTTTATGATCTCATCGAAGTTTTAGAATATTTGAATTAGCTGTGCTGTCATGAAGCTTCACTTCCTTATTTGGTCCCTAAAAAAGGACATAATTTAAATTTAATGAAAGTTCTAAGTCTTCAATATTAATTATTTATTTGAATAATGATCCGACAAATACCACATTTTCTACTTTCAGACCACATAATCTCTTTAACTCTTTTATATCACTCTATAACACTCTTGGTCTCCTTTTGTGTTGAGTCCAACTATTGCATTCCAAATTATGAACAGGGATCCATGTGAATTACTTCTTTTCATTTGTTCATGTAGGCTTCAACGGTTGTCAGAAGTATTTACCGTTTCTTCTCCCGGGTTGGACCGTGTCAAATTGGTGTTATTTGCCGAGCTTTCGCACATCATGTGATGGCTTCTTCAGGGCTGAAAAGAGAATTCTCTTTCTTCTACTACATCTTCGTCTTGTGTCATGGAGTGGTTAAGTTAACAATCTCTTAATAATGTCATAATCTTTCATTCTAACTAATGTGATGAACAACGGTCTAAACAACGTTTTACATAGAGTAAATCGCATGGTTCGTTCGCGTTCTTCAGGGACCAATGGCATTGACTCCCCGAAAATCCAGTGAAGGCTTCTGAATAAATGGAGGATCCTGTTCTTTGGCTTTACTTCTTATCCAGGTTTATACTCCGTACAATTTCAGGTTATCAATGTAAAGGTCAAGCTTTGTCTCTCTAGATAGAAGGTGAGAGTTGTTTTCTTCGCGAAAAACATTGAAACACTAGTCAGTCATCAAAACCATTCTATTCACTTCAAATTCAGGATCACCAAATCAAAATGTCTTGGCTCACCAATGACTTAAACCAGACAGATAAATAAATGAGTCCACTTTATCAAAGTTAAAAGGTCCGATATTGATAGTCTCGCCAGTTTAAGGAAGAAATAATATATATTTATACATGTATATATACAAGTATATATCGCTCTAGTAGCCAAATATATTGACTTCCCCTCATTTCCTTCAAGCTCAAGTCGTCTAGCAGTACTAATCAAAGCCACCAGCTCTTCCCTCCCAGACTTCACAGCTGAGCGCTTCACAATATTAATATAATCTTTACAGTTTGAAAACCGGTACAATAAAATGGTAAGGTTTTCAAACATCTGGGGTAAATGCAATTTCCCCAAAGTAATGCATAAACGTCTTTGCTTACCGGGGTATTTGAAAAATCAAATCATAGATATGCCGTAAATCAGAAGAATGCAATATCGATTTACTCATTTAATCAAAAGATCACGCTGTTCAAAAAGGAGATCTTTCTTGTAGAGAAGTATGCCGTTATTGTCTTGAAAAAATTAGAGGAGCGGTTTCCTCCTGGATTTCAACTGAAGGAATAGTGAGAAATATCCCTTAGAGCCGCCCTCTGGATTCGCTGATGCAGTTTCTAAGATTGCTCCTTCGAATTCCTAGTCATCAAGTTCTCCATATATCCATTAAGTTGTGGTATATGAATCACTTTTAGTATTAGACACCCATTTGTTTTTTGGTAAGTCCATTTCCGAGGTTCTGACTGCCATTTTGGAGTACTTCAATGACACAGACTAAATGCAATGGATTTCCTCCGCAGTCTCCAAAGGCGAATGGCATCAAAAGCACCGGGTGCATGTGGGTGGACGAGTTGTATGGATGCCCATGTTGGGGTCCATGCACATGTCGCACTCAAGTGGAAGTCAACTGTTTGACTAAGACATGGGTTTAGGAAACTTCTTGGTGTGGCTGTCACAGCTCAATGCCTGTCCCAGCCAAACCTGTCTCACCCTTCTGCTCACCACCTACTGCCCTCAGCCTTGCTCAGTGAATGCTCTACACCTGTTTTCAATAGAAAGTCTACATTCCTAATTTTGTTATTATATTTTCAAACATCAATCAACACTCAAAGTTACTTCATTAAGTATTTTTGTTAATGATTTTTTCTTACAAATATAAGTCAGACTCCTCCCCCCCCCCCACACACACACTCTCTCTCTTCATCCTTGTCATATCTGTTATTTCAGCAATTAACAAACTCATCTAACGGTTTAGATGCCAAAATATCTATTTTGGTTTTATTATCCTTAAAAATTGCGGACGCTAACGCGCATACATACAGATATTATAGTTATAAACGAACCATATTTTTCGCTTCGCCTATAAGGGATCGGTGAAGAAATTTATTTAAGTTTAACGGTTTATAAAATAATAGAATCAAAGGATATATATAAAAAATAGAGTTGTTTTAAATTTATGAAAAATATGTCTTATAGAGTAGAAGGATTGGATTTGTTCTTGGGATTTTTATAACTAAGAGTAATTTGTGAACAAAAATTTAAACAGTTTAAATTAAAAGTAAATGAGTGTTTATTTATTACAAGGCCGAATCCCGTTTTTAACGTATTGCAAATTACATTTGCATTTTTTCCATCTGCATATTTTTCGTTGATTCTAAGACTTCAGATGGATGGCTAGATACTACAAAAAAAAAAAAAAAAAAAAAAAAAAAGGAAAAGAAATAAATAAAAAGACAAGAAAAGAGAAATGTGGTTGGACACATTTTGTTATTCTGAAATCATTTTTTTAGAAGGCCTTTTCTTTTATATACTTAAGCCTCCCCGTCAACAAACACTAAAATTAAGTTGTCAAAGTTTTTGGGACCCCAAGGACATAGATCAGTATCACGGCAATTTATAACATCATAAGTTATTGAGTAGCTTTGATATGTTATTATTTTTTATGTAGTTATTTTGTGGTGAAATAAATAAATGAAAGATCTTCAGAGGCTTTTGTCCGAGCTACTTAAAAAACTGCCTGTCTGAGGGGATGATGTTGTCTAAAAGAAAAGGCGGAGAATAATAAGACGGGGAGAAAGATGGATTGGGGGGGGAGGGGGATAGAGCGAGAGAGAGTACATTGGGAGAGATGTGAGGAGAGAGAGACAAGTGTAAGATGTGTATCAGCTAGCTATTCGCAATGTCTACAGTGCTTGCCGGCTTCTCTCGTCTCTTTTTGCCTCCTTCTCTAGCCCCCACTGTCTCCCCTCTCCCCTCCTTTTGAATCTGATGTGTGCGGGCGTTGAGGGGTAGTTGTGGAGGGGTAGGGGATGATATATGAAGGCGGCCGAGGCTCGCTTTGCCCCCTTCCTCCTACTCTCCTTCCTGTGACAAATGAATTGCGAGCCTACTCATTAACTCAACCGCCACGGTCAATAGCATTCTTCTCTTCGGTTGAAAACACACCCCGCGTATGTTCGGCCAAGGTGTAGAAACCTCAAAAGGAACACAAAGAGACGTCATACTCTGTAAAAGTCCGATATCTAACGTCACGACCGAAGCTACTCGATGATATATCAGACCGAAACAGTGGTGACTGGAATATAAAACATATTGACAGAAAATTCTAAATTACTAACCAATCATATTGATGCCACCAGTCAACCTTGAGCTGAATGACATGGTTTAAATTTGTTTAAATTATTAATAGTTTCTCTAATGTCCACAAAACAGTCACAATTGCACCACAAGACTAATACAGCAGTGAAGAATACTTCGCGTCACTCATCTGATAAGAAGTCCTTTTGTTCTCCTTAACTGCCAGAATAAAAACTACTGTTACCAAAGGAATGAGTATGATGGTATTTATTTCTATTTTCAAAAATTCTCCTAGGGAAATCAAGATATGAACGTAGGTTCCATAACTAACTTTCGAAAATTTGAACGATTTTTAACCGATCTTGTCTTGGAGAAGCTAAAACTATTGCTAGATTACAGCATATCGGTACTCTTATGTACATGTACGCGGTGCATTCAATGTGTTTGTGTGCAAGATAGCAGCAGAAGGACATTCTGCACTCTTGTGTTTATGTACTGCTGTGGATTGTATGAGCAAAATAGTAACAGAAAGTCTATCATTATGCGTTTGTGGTGGCCAGGTGGACACGTGTGTGTGTGTGTGTGTGTGTGTGAGTTAAAAATGCCTATAGAAATCCGTCATCGTTGGCTGTCTTCTACGCCCTATTGGCGAACGCTTTCGGCAGTCTTTGGCCATCCTCGTGCGCTGAACACTTTTTAAGGCGCTGTCTGATGTTAAACTTACTGTTTTCCTGTAACGAATCAGTCCTTGGGTTTTATCATTGATAATCCTGCTAGTTTCGTTATTGACGACTGATTCCTATGGATATTTTGATTATTTATTCATTGGTGAAAATTTTCCTTGCATTCGAACCCGCATCGCCAGGATTTCGAGATCCGAACGGATCCCAAGGGCGCCCCTGCGTCAAATTTAAGGTTATATTTATGTTCATTCCAATGTGATCGTAAGTACGAGCCTCCCAGAGAGGCACCCTCATCACCGCTTGAAGGTCAAAATGGCAGTCTTCAGGACACACCTCATATTGTCGACTTTGCGGAACCCTTACCTGCATCCATAGATTGTTTCTCCTGGGGCATATCTGAAAGTAGTAACTCTTAATCTATCCTTTCACCATTTGCTTATTGTGAGATTGTTTGTACAAAATAATTGCTGATTGCCGCTATCTGTATGTACTTTATTTTTTCAAATACCTTCAAGTTGGACTCGCTTGAATTAAGCTATTTACCATGTTTCATTAAGTTAAACATATATTACAGTCTTTGACGAAGTATATTTTACAAGCCGAAGAAGTCAATGAGCGTAAAAGAAAAGATAAGAGAAACCAATAGTTACTCACCAGTTTAAAGACTGAAAACTAGCTGAATTTCAATAATTCAAAAACTAAATTAATAAAGAATAAATAATTTTCAGTAGTGGTGGAGATTCAGAAAAAAAAGTAGTGAATTTGGCTCCTGTTATCTGTTTTCCCTACACATGACTTTATAAATTTGCTTAAAGTGACATTTAAAAAGGGGAACTTAAAACTAGGTATCCACAGAAAATATATTACTCTTTGAGAGTGCGAGAGGGGTGGGAATCCCTTATAGTGTCCTGATGCATTTTATTTTTTACTTATTTATGTTTTTCCTTCTCAAGACTCACATCGGTTGAAAAGTTTTGGCGAAAAAATGGTGGAATAAAAAAAATAAATAAAAATAAAGCCCAAGAAGAAAAGGGGCGCTAGGAGAGAAGTGTTGTTCGGGGCTGTGGGCCAAAGAGAATTATATATGGGGTTGCAGAAGACACCCTGGCAAATGGACTAGTCTAATACTCACTTAGCAACTCGCATTGAATCCCGGCGGCATCTCGAGGAACGAGACATACACATAGTTAGAGGAGAAATTATTTAATCGCAATTCCCTTCTGTCCCAAGGCAGAGGATTGGGGCTAGTGCCAGCAAGGAAATGACCCGATTTCAACAGATCTTAAACATGGACTAGCGGCAAATTTTTTGTCTTGAAATTAAAAACCCGAATCTTTTACTGTTATAAGTAAAACCAAAGTCTGTGTTCGTCGTGGGGGACTACCTACGATGTCGAATATGCGTAAGAAAACCTTATCTCAATTTAAAGCGGGCGAAATGTTTAGTTTAGAGTAATATGTAGTATTGGGATAGAAATATTTTCACAGTGAAATGTAATAAATGCAAGTGGGAGCTTACCCAAAGCGTTATTTTTTAACTTTACGGCCGGGAACCCGCAATATTTTTTTTTTTCTAATTAAATTCGTCAGGATCGTTTTTGGATGTCGAGCAAGTCAAGTTTGTTTCTAAGCGATTTAGAACAAACAGAAGTGGGGATCAAGTGTGAGTACAAAAAGAGTGCTTAGTATTCTAAGTTTTATACTATTTTTGTACTTACACTTGATCCTAACTCCTGTTTGTTCAATATCGCTCAGAAACAAACTTTACTTGCTCGACATCCAAAGGCCATCCTAATGTAATGAAACCAATTAAGATTTGCTTAGTGATAAAAGACAAAATTTATTTATTTCAGGTACAAATCCTGCCAAACTCCTCTCGTGTGAAATGGTATGCTCAGCCCAACCAATGAGCAAGTTACTGAGCTAACTCGCAAAGGAATGGGGATTATTTAAAATGTCGACTGCGAGTACAAGTATTTCGCTGCAAGTACAAGTATTTATAAATATATATAATATGTATTTTAGTTCAGTGAAACTCAAACCAGATTTATTAAATGATATATTCTCTAAGTGTAGAGGATTATATGACCTGGAGAAACTCTCCATTGTATTGCGTCTCTTCAAAGCTGAGGAAATTACTGGATTGGCGTAGCTCCTACAGACAGAAACATACAGAACATGTACATACAACATCAAAGAACTGGAAATCCTAGCGCCAATCGGAGCATGATTACCCCCCCCCCCAAAAAAATGATAAAAGTCAATGGAACACAAGCACAGCCCAGCTGTTTTACTCTTAATCAAGAAGAAAGAGAACTAATCGTGAGAACTGTTACTCTCAACTTAACAAATCTCCCTCAAATCACTTTACTTGTCAGCTGTAATTCTGCTGTGTATTCAATGTATGCACACGCTCATTTTCAATTACATTCCTCACAGTCACATTGGTTTTCCATCTCATCAGACCGTATTTATCTAACCATTCCTTGTAACCTCCGTTCGTTAGAATGTATTCAAGCTACACATTGTAAAATGCAGCAGATATACATAATACAACAACTGCAATTTCAGCGAACATTTTTATCACATTACACGAGTATATTGCCATTTAACAGATTTTCCATAAGGAAATTAAACTATTCACTTCGGTATCTTAATGTGACTATTGAATAATATGTAATTGTGAACAGATCATATTTCTCAATTATACTTTTATGCACACTTTATACTTACGTACATATACATATATGTGTGTGTTTGTGTGAGTGCCTGTGTGTTTATTAAATGATGGTGTGTGTGTTGACCTTCAAATACAACCAGAATATTCAGAGTAAAACCCAAACTGTTCCCTTCAATTCCCACTAGAAATAAATCGATTTCCCTAACATTAAATAATTTCTGAATGACACATACCTTAAAGTTAATTAAGATAGATGTATATATACATATATATATATGTGAAAATTTTCCTTGC
>KZ807750.1:251920-264749 GCA_000696205.2 Oncopeltus fasciatus | reverse complement strand
ATTTTTAATTCATTGGTTTACCAGACTATATATATATATAATGGTGGTCTTTATATATGTAATGACCTCTAACTCGATGACATTCTAAAAGGTCCTAAAGAACTACGAAAGTGCAGTCGGATAGCTATAAATTTTGGTTTAAAATGGATCCCAGTAAATCCTTATTATATCTCAGATATATGTCAATTCTGCCAGGGAATACCACAAGATGTTGATAGGTAGTGATTGTAGGTAGTGACAAACCTTCTTCCACACCTACGAGGATCTAATAACCATTTGCTTCTTATATAAATTATATTATATAAATTATAATTCCTTTACAATGAGTTATTATTAGAGCCATAATATTAAGTTAAATGTTAAAAATAGTATGAAAGACATCAAAAAATTTAATTTCGAGTTTTGGGCGGGTCTTCTTAGTTTTATAACATAAAAAAAAAATTAGTATTTAGGTTTTTCAATGCAAACTCATGAAAGTATTTTTTTCTTGTTGAAATTGGAAGAGTGAAGGAGGATTTTATAACATACAGTCCAAAATTTATAACATACAGTCCAACCCTTCGATCAAATTGGTTATGGGTTTATGGTGGGAGGGGGAGACTTGTTTATTTGGATAATTCTAAAATTTGTGATTCCGTCGAAAAATCAAATTCTATTTTTCGTCCTAATGCAACAGGCAATAAGTTTTGTATGTGGCAGAGATTTAGAAGAGCTCTGTGAGGAAATGGAACTTATAAGTTCATACCTCACGAAGGAGGGCCATACTCTAGGCGTAGTGTCGACAACAAGAACTTGCAAGTTCATACCACACGGAGGAGGGCCATACTCTAGGCGTAGTGTCGACAACAAGAACTTGCAAGTTCATACCACACGGAGGAGGGCCATACTCTAGGCGTAGTGTCGACAACAAGAACTTGCTAGTTCATACCATACGGAGGAGGGCCATACTCTAGGCGTAGTGTCGACAAGAACTCATTTACATTAGAACTGTTCAGCCTCCTTACGCTCGGTCGAAGGATGACATTCATAGTCATCTGCAAAAATCATCTCTAACAGGAATCATTGGGAATTAATGGGAAGACCAGGAATCTCTGCGTCGTAGTTGTTAATTTTAATTGACCTGCCAAGGAATCGTAAATGCTCAAAATGTCAGTCGCTAACAAATAAAAATAATAACAAATTCTGGTTTTTCTCTAAAGATTTAGACATAGATAAGAGTAGAAGACTAATTTTATTTTCCAAGATAAAAAGGACAATGACGTGAAGATGTAATGTCTTTAAGACTGGCTCTATGCCCAATGGTAAGGGCTAAGAGGGGTTGCTTATTCATTCAGGGTACATTTCCAAATCCTTTTCTTAACTTGCTTAAGTTAAACTAAAGATAAACTTGGTCTTTCCGTAACACTAATAATCATAAAGATAACTTCCAATTTGTTTTTTAAACACCCCCTTCTTTGCGCATGGCTTCTCTCATTAATGATTCCACAACAGGTTTGCTTAAAAAGGTTAAGATACCAAATTAGATTTCTTTATTTTTAAATATTAAGAACACTAGAGTACCAAAAGGCACATCTGAACACAAAAGAACTGTATCCAATTTTGGTGTCATGATATATGTTATATATGGTTAGATTTCTACTAAAATTTTAAGGAAAAATTAAACTCTACTATTTTTTCACTAGACACAATATCTATTTTGTCTTTTGAAACAATCACATTTAATAAATATAATTTAAAAAGAGCAAAGGCATTTCAGGACAAGACAGCATCTCCCATCTGTGTTTTGGAAACAACAAAATCGTAAATTATTATCTTGGTTAAACCCAATTAATAATTGACGAATTATGGCTTTAGGTTTTATTGGTAGAAGTCGTATTTTCTTTCGGCATTAATTTTAAACTGCTCATTCATTCATTTTTCTTAAACTCATTCATACTTATAATAAGCTGAGGAGTGTCTGAACGTATGAGATTGAGGAGGAAAAAAAGCTAGCACGCCTCAAGACATACGATGGGAAGTAAGGGAATATTCCCGGTAACCCTCCCCAATTCTATTTCCTAGTAGTGCAACTTGGGGGGGAGGAAACCACCCCTCTTCCCTTATATTCCGAGAAATGTGGTCGTTAGCGGGGCGGCGCCTTTTGCGACCAGTCTCACTGGGGATTTTGTTCGGGGAGCACGCTGACGGCCGTCCAACAAGGTAAGCCATGATCCACTGCATTTCGGTGGCATGCAGCTAGTGACCACGTAGATATGCAGCATGAGTAGGCAGGAGTCACCCCTACATCATCTCCTTAATGTCACCTGCAGTTTGTACTTCTCTCTCACTAATAGTCCTATGTGTAAAGCCAAGAATATACGCTGGAATAATACCGTCAATGGGATAGTCTGTTATCGATACGAAAATCAGTTATTACTGAGAATCGGTCTGCCATTCGATCTTGGAATAAATAAAAACCAATAGATCAAGTAGATCAAAGAAGTACTTATTGTTGCCAATGTTTCGGTCTAAATGTCAGGCCTTCTTTAGGGTAATAAGGGAAGAGAGTCTCCTGCACTAGGATAACTAAATCTTCAGTTACATTTCTTTTCTTTTTTTTAATAATTCTTTCTAATAACTGTTTTTCATTCACTAAATAAACATCACAAAATGTCCGTTGCACGGGAGCTGTGTGAACTAAGCGAAATCCTCAGCAACGTATCAAATGCATATTTATGAATGGGAATTTAAAAGCATGTCTAGAACAATCATATTTACCCGATTTATCTCAACAATCAAAGACAAAATCAGTCTTTCCTATTCCATTTAAAAGCGATATGATAATTTCTATAAAGAAAAACAAATAATTTCGGTTTCTAGGATGTAAAATTAAAACTTACCTTTATGTTTACCTAATGAAATATGTATTTTTTACAGTAACAATCCTGCTATTTAAGCTTCATTACTATTTACTTAATATTATGCCAGTTACACAAATACAACTGTTTGAATTCAAACTTGACAATTCACGAGATCTCCCACTCCTATTGAGTAACGAACTCAGCCTTTTATTTACATTTAAAAGCGATATACCAAATTAAGAAAATACAGGAAACTGCCACCTGTAGAGCTTTGACAGACATACCCGCAGTTTCAATGGAATTTCATTTCTTCCAGATTAGATTCATGAAGCGACTCTACTTTGACCGATCCTACTTTAGAGAAGCTAAAACTACAGTGTGTATGTGTATTATATATTTGTAAGTATGCGCTATAGCGTCAGAATTTTTTTTTTTTTAAAGGAATGAGACCATATTCGATATTAAGCATATTTCTTTTTCAAATCGTTAGATGAGTTTATAACTGAAATCAGTAGAGTAGGAGAGGGTGTTAAAGAGGGACTAAAACTGAATATCCTAATATAGTGCTAAAGATAAATATAAATTAAGAATTATTTTACAATTATTATTATATAATTTCTCGTAAGGAAATAAAGCCATTCTAGTTGGTACAAAAAGAATTTTTCCCAAATTTTTCCCGATCATGCAGGAAAGTTAACAAACAGGTGCATCAATATATATATATAGATATTTTTAAGTAATGAAAATTCAGTATTGGAACTCAGATTTAGAAACATTGGACGAGTTCGTTAATGTCTGAAACGGATGGAGTGGTGGAGGGGGGGGGTTCCAAATGTATAATGTGAATTTGTAAAAACAATAAGTGCCAACTGAAATTTACTGACATGGCGCATTGTAGAGCAGAAGGAGAGTTCAGCGCCTCAGCCTACTTCTTCTCTTGTTCATTTTCCTTATCGGCCCCTTAAATTGAAATAAATAATTGAATCAGTTTAAATGTTTTGATATCAGTTCATCTTTAGTGGAACACAAGAAACCTGTACAGCTTACTCTAGTGAATCGCTTTTTATACTGAGAAAAAGGGGGGGGGGGAGGGAATGTCCCTATTGAATCAGATAAGAGTGAAGAGAGGAAAATAAAATAGAAAAGAGCAAACGATGAGGAGAAGAAGGAAAATCAGAGCCGTAAGAAAGTTAGTATGGAATATTATAGATTTCTAAAAGGATGCAATGAAATGTTTTGAAAAGTTGCGTGAATTGCAGCAGAGGAATCGATAGTCTGCAACTAGGGATAATCTAGTAAGGAGGTCTGGCTTTTTTCCATGCTTTTTTTATTTTTATTTCTTTCTTTTAGTTCTTATCATACTTTATTGTTGACGAAAGGGTGGAGGCCTTTACTACTGGGGGTACGTTATAGAAATTGAAGAGGATCCCCCTCTCCCCGGTCCCCGACACTCGCTAGTTCTTACTACGAGCTACCTCGTAATATTTTATGCTCCCGGCGTCTCAGGGTAGAGTGTAAAACCCTCAGCTGAGTTCTGTTATTTCCGCTCGCTTTTTCTAAATACTTCCTTTTTCTCGGCGAGAGCTCACCCCCCAACCCCCCACAAGCCTCAATTTTATGGGTGGAATCCCCGCCCCCCCATCCCTCACCAGAACCCATCGCCACGTCCTCTACTTCCTGCGGTTCAGTAAATATTTGATCCAAGAAAATTTCATAGTTTTCTATAGAGATCATTCACACCTATTCATTTAACTCTGAATCACTAGACTAATTTCATTTCGCAATTTTTTTCGATTTCAGGCAGATAATATTCCACAAATTATTAGATGAATGAAAAAACCTTATTCATTCAATTGAGATTGGTAAGAAAGACCAATTTTTAAAAATTCGGCCAGAAAGAATTTTTAAAAAAAACTTTGATGAATAACTTTGTAAGAATTCAAAATTATATACAAAATCTTTGTCTAAATAAATAATATACTAGCTAGCCAGGCTCCTAAGTACTCCACTGACAAGAATCTGCTCTGAAGATGGCTTGAAATTCAAGCCGAAACATTAAAATTATAGAATCAATTCTTGTATATTTTCATAAAAATAAATATATAGATGTATATATTATTTTCTATAAGGTCAATTATATATTCTTCCCGCACAAGCACACACCAATATACACAAAAATATTTTTTTCGAAAGTATCTAGAAGTTTTGAGCTCTTCTTCAGAGAATCCAAATTTGGTATTTAGATACTCTAATTAATAATATAGGTGCATTCATTTTTGGTTAAATATTAAGGTAACGATAAGTTTAGAGAAAGACCAAATTGAAATATAGACTATATATTCGATATTCACAGTGTTGATTAAAAAAATAAAGTTTTTCAGGATTTTGTCAACTTCGTTTATTTTCATTAATTATAAACAATATTTCTACTGATCATCATTTTATAATTTGGCCTATTATCATTTATAAATTATTAAGAGTTATGAAAATTAGAAATTCATTAACAATTTTGGAATTTTGTTTTTTAACAATACCTTTTAGCTTTTTAGCTTTAATTCGTGGAATAATTTGTTGCAAAATAAATTCTCTTTCATTTGTACGTAAGTATTATATTGAAAAAGATACTGAATAATTTAATATGTAGAGTTGATCACATCACACAAGAAGGATCGTGAGGAAGGACGAGTTTCCTAAAAAGACCAGTAGGATTTCTTTTATGTGAAGGGATGGTATTTAGTTCAGTGCTATGGAATTTATCAATTAAATAAAATACAAAACATTAAAAAACCGAACGAATTTGTTTAACTATTAGATGGTTGTAGTTGGGGTTCAGTCAAGGAAGATCCAAAACAACACAAATTTAAAAAATGTATTTTTTAGCATGCGTTTTTAGCGAAATGTATTTAGCAGGATTATCTGCTAACGTTTCGGCTTACATTGTAAGCCATCTTCAGGGCTATCATGAAGACGAGAGAGGACGTCCTGTCCCTAAGTTCACATTTCCATTCTCATGGAATCCTTTTAAAAAAATACATTTTTTAAATTTGTGTTTTTTTGGATCTACCTTGACCGAACCCCAACTAAAATCATCCAATAATAATATCTACGGTAAAAAAAAAACTCTCCTTTTGAATCTGTTCAACTTTTTAAAAAAAATCTGTTTCATCATCGATTTTTTCACGTTAAACCTCGACTAACTTTTTTCAAGTTAGAAATGAAACATTAAATAATTGTTAATATATATTTACAATTTACAATTGTTAATTACTCTTTATAAAACACTTTTTATTGTAAATTTTGAGGGATGGAGATTTATATATCTTTATTTTGAAATTAATTATAATTAGAGAAGGGGATGAATGATGACTGTTGTAGAGATCAGTATGTAGGGATTTAGACGAGACGAGAGAGAGAGGGTTATAAGAGAGAAGAGAAGGGGTGCAGTGGCGGGAGACAATGGGGGGGGGGGGGGGATGGAGGCTACATAGGCAATTCATTGAGTTGGCGCCCGGACCTAGGGTAAGCAGAGGGGAGATACGGCCGGCCCGGGTGCATACACACTGGGCCGTTGCACCCCGCAGACTGCACCAACATACATGCAATACACGCATGGAGGCGCTATGCGGATATTGGAGGGCCTGCCGCAACACACAGCAATTTACCCGGGGTCAGTCCTCTCCCCTCTAATTGAAAATTCAACCCCCTCCTCCGAGCCTACCGAGTCAATACCCTCTCGATGCGGGCGTACGTATCGACTTGGCACAGTACACAGCCCTAGAGAGAGGACAAATTTATCCCGCCTCCACATATCCGCCTTTGTCGACAAACGCGTCCCTGATGAAGAATCCCCCACTAGTTAGTAGCTGTCGTCCACAGGCTCCGCTATCTGTGTACCGAGGATAACTGAATTATCCGATACAGACCTAATGCCATTACAAACTTCACATAGTCAACAATCCCCTCTACCCGACTTGCATTTCTCGGTACCGAGGACAGGCGTACGGCTAATTCTCTGGAAACGACTCCTCACACATGTAAGCAGGCGGAAAACTCGACTGATTAATTTTATAATTGAATCCGAACTATTGGTGTTAATTTTCTGAATAAATGACTAGCTAAATCCAAGCAAAAGATTATAAAAAAAAATTTCAAACAATTAAATTTCATTATAGTTCAGTTTGGTAACCACCACGGGTCTTTAATAATTTTTATGTATTTATGGAAGACTGTCCATAAGAAAATCAGGTTATCAATCGTTGGTATATAGTTAAAGAATATGCCAATTCTTTTAAAATTGAAAAACTAAAAATTGAATCCATTAATAATTATATATATATCAAGAACAAGTGGGATAGAGGATGCAGTGCACGCACAAAAAGAAAAAATCACATGTAGCAAAATTTCCGGGGATCTCTCGCCATTCGTCTGTGAGAAGTAAAGAGATACTACCTATAAGATCTCTTCACTTCTCACCGACAAAGGGCAAGAAATCCCCGAAAATTTTGCTACTTGTGATTTTTCTTTTTTGCTCACACACACACATATATATACATACAGAAAGAAATAAGAGAGAGAGAGAGAGGGAGAGAGGGAGAGAGAGAGAGGGTTAGTATGCGTATCTATAGTGGTATTCTATAGATCCTGGGTCCGAATATCCAGGTTCTTCCTTAAATAATAGTTGGGAAAATCCCTAGCCGTGGTGCTAGTGTGCCAGCGTTTGTGTGCTCATTCCCTCATAAAAAAATAAACGTCTACTAAAAATTAGTGACTGTAAATGTCAGTTTCAATTGCTTACTAAATCCTACTCCAAAATCTGAAACGTTTACCATTGTTTATGCATAACTCCCCCTCTTCTTCGTTGTTGAAGAAGCAATCCATTCATTAATTCTCACTATTCCTTTCATGTGTACGTCCGTTTAATGACCTACGGGAAATCTGCTTCACCTGCGCAGCTCAAACTATTTGTCCTCCTAAAGGGACGATTGTGGATGCCTAATACAAACTCGACTACAATCTCGATTGGTCTGATCAATGAAAATGTCGATTGTTGTTGATATAGCGCAGTAGCATTTAAGTCCAGTTTTTTTTAATCAATCTTTATTATTGATTACTTTCTACATATTTTTTTTTGTATCTAGTAATGTGCTGGTTGATATTCACAGCATAAATTAAATTTAAAAAATGAAAAAAGTAACAAACAAAAAAAAATATAACTAAATAAGAAAAAATTATTATTTTTATTTTTTTTAATAAAGGATGACTGAAAGTCCAAATAAAACAAAATGTCTGTTACGCAGTAACTGAGTAAAATAAGCGGATTTCCAAATCCATTAAGAAGCGATAGAACCAAAAATATATGACTACTTGGATTGGAACGGGAATAACAATGAGGAGAAATGGGAGAGCCACCAGCTGAGGGTTCGACGTGATAGAAGTGAATAGGGTGGGGGTGGGGGAGTCAGTCCCTTAGTTGCATTCATTAATATCTTCCTTAATAGTTGATTTTCTTTAAATGTTTATTGAATAGTAGAAAATTACCTGTCTTATTATTTCAACATATGTTTCTCAGCCAATAATCAGTAAAATTTCAAATATCAAAGTTGAAGTTGCCACATTAATTAAACGAGTAAAGATTTGAATTTAAGTAAAATAAAGAGAAAATATATTTGATGAAAAACATAGATAAACTTTTTCCTCAGCTAAAGACGTTTTAAAATTCATAATTAAGTTTTCATATTAATTTATTTTTAATTCATTGGTTTACCAGACGTAAACTTATATAGCACTTCATAACAGATTTTTTTTTTCTAATTCCTGAAGTTGTCTTCAGTAGTAATACAATTATTTTTATTGTCCAACTTACATTTATTCGCTTCTTTAATTTCTAGATTAAGTGTTTGAGCATTAGAAATTTTTCTTAGATTTATCTTACATCTTTACTTTATGTTGTTTATAATATATTTGTACTTCTTACATGTGTAGTTTTATATATATACTTGGTATGAGGGAGTTGGAACGCTGTTATTATTTATTATTTCAGTACGTTCATATTTTCAGTACCTTTTGAAATTTATACCGAAAAACTGCAGGAGAGCCACCTAAACAAGAAAAATATCTAAAATACTAAAAGTTTTAAAATAAAATAGTTTAGTATAATAAAGGTTAGAAATACATTACCCACTAAACCTACGCATATTTGTCAAAAGGAAACTATAGAGTTTCGGAGTAAATTTCTTACTTTTGAAAAATTTCTTCATATTATTTCTAGTTAAAGAAACTAAAAATTTTCTCGCAAGCGCGCGCGCACACACACACACACGTTTATATTTTTGAATCTTTAATGGAACAATCGAAATCTACTTATTAAGGTTGTTCCTGTCAGTGGGATTTTCTCAATAATAAATTAAATAATAAATATTTACAATATCATTATTGAGTAATGTGATTTTTTTCACCTTTTTATAAACAGAATCTGAGGTTTAATTACACTATTCTGTCCAACTTAGAGTAATGAGGTTTAACTACACATAATTTAGGCATATATATGTAGGACAGACATATTAAATAAAAATCAATATACATACAAATAAATAACAATTGAACATTTGATTATATAAATTTGTGATATTAGTATTTTCCTATAACTAAGAAAGTCACGTGGCATTAGTGGCGAAATAATTTCTCGGATCAATCAATAACTTCTGTTTGTTTTTAGTGAGACAAAGGAGAAATGCATTTGATCAGAGATTTCCAGAGAATCTAGAATTGAAGGGTTGTCAGTAGCAAGCGATAAGAAATGAAAACCTCTATATTTTTATACTTATATAAGTTCAATAAGACAAGAAATAAAGTGCGTCATTCAATATCTAAGAATATTGTAGAGATTACACAAGTATTTTTACTCTTGACTACACTTGAAGATTGAAAAGTATGTAACGTAGTAGCTGGGTTAACAAAGAGAATTCCTCAGGGTCGTGCTCGATGAATATTTGAACTTCCTATATAGTCAAATGAATCCCTCACACACCTAAAAAAAACAAAAAAAAAACATTTCTTTTGTCATCGGAAGTAGATGGTTTTTCTGGAATTTCAGACCAGGCATTTCCTCACTCTCAGTCATTTGAGCCGAACCTGCATTGAAGAGCGACCACCTGAATTTCATTGCGATACTAATCAGCTGATAACGGCTTCTCGACCATTAGGTTCAAATAAATATTAGATTGGGGTGAACCTCCACTCCTATTCGTCCGACTTCTTACATAAAGAAGTTAGTCTTTCGTTTTACATTACATGAAAAACAAAACTGTAGCAGTGTTGTTCCCAGACTATCGCCCTCAGGGATGTGAAGTGCCTTCAGAACTCGGCCCAGTTCTCGACAGTATACTGCACATGTCACTATAAATTTAAGGGGGTTAGATCTGAGCGTCCGATATCGGGTTACTAACACTTCTCCCCCCTCTTCAGAAGGGGGTGCTCCGTCGCTAGGTCGTATATTTTACAGGCCGCATTTGATTAGGAGGTAAATCGGTTCTCCAAGCATTGATCATGCTATTTTCCTTTAAGTAATTATTTTTTTACAAATTCGATTTGAGTCAAATCTCCACTATGTGGGAAGTATTCAGATAAGCTGGTAGTGTGGGGAAATCTCCAGATTTTATTTCTTTCACAGTACGCAGGGGTGTTGCGGCTGAAGAGGAGGCTGTTATCAGAGCTACGTCTTGATATGTTGTGATCCTCGTGCATTAGGTTAGGCCTACTTCTATTACAGCACGGGAGAGTCCTGCCCCCTCTCTCTGACCCCGGTCAACAAGACGTCACCCCCACCCTCTCCTTGTCAGATTGTAGGAAGACCCACCCCTTATCTCCCTCTCCCCACCCCCACTCCATTTCTTCCAGGACAAGAAGAGTTTTGTGGCCCGTTTATTTTATATGTCCTACCCCCCCTCCCCTGCTCTTCACATTTATGCCCCTACTCGGAGAGGTACTGAGTCATTCCTGGAAAAGACCTTCCAGAGACGTTTCCCCTTCTACATTTTTATTACTTATCAGAAAGGTCGACCGTGAATTACACTGCGCTCCTCTATGAGTTATAGAATGAAATAAAATTTCAATTTATTTTAAACCTTAAATATCAATGAAGTGAGGGTTATGAAGGGGTACGAATGACAGGGTGCAATGTCACTATCACTGTCGCAAGAGAAAAATCTATCATGTTATTAAAATATATTCTATAACATTTTAGTAAGAGAAGGGGAATTTTATCGGTAGGCATTTTTTTTTAATTGTTAATATGGTTTTATAAACATATTTATTTTTTTGTAAATTGGCTTCTTTATGTATTTGTAGCTTCCCCAATAAGGATCGATAATGATCCGAAAGTCGATATAAAAGTGAAGAATGGCTTGATTTCCCATCAGCAACTCTGCTAAAATATATATATATATATATATGCCCTTTATCGTCCGAAATGGGTTTTTTTTCTTATTTAAAGGCATGGCAACCTCTGAGGGTCATTATTGCCTCAAATACTATTGTCATTCATCGTTGTAGAATTTAATTGTTATGCAAGATAGATATTTTTTTCAAATTTTTATAATTAATTTTATTATAGGTATATAATTGATATAAAAAATCATTATTAGGACAAGAGCTCATTGAAATTTTAATCTTTTTTTTTTTTTTTATCTATTATTATTCTAGTGTAAATACTTTTAATCGTCAGACTTAAGTATACTATGATATCATTACACCATTTTCCTTTTAGCAGTTCTTAGTATATAAGGCGTGACGTAATGTAATAAATGATACCAGTCTTATTGTAAGGTTTGTTGAGTCAAGTTCCCTGTCCAAGAGACGGCTAAAACTCCACCCCTCGATCACCGCCACGGCCACGCGAATGTTTAATCCGAAATGTTTAAGGTTCTACTTGCAAACTATTGGATACTACAATTTTTTGCAAGCAGAACCAGCAACTAAATTCGTAAATAGCAGCAAAAAGTCAAGTGAGAGAGGGTCAAGAAGGAAACCAAAATTTAAAATTTTAATCATCATTAGCAATAAGAAAAATATCTGTCACGCAGGAGCTGTGTAATCTTAGCAGATTTCCTGAACATCAATCTTTAACGGTTCCTTCCCTCTGAGTGTCTGTTCCACTGCAGTAATCCTATTCTCTGCTATTCGGGCCATTCAATTTGCCAGTTCTACTTATACATGTATATATCTTTCATTATTTTCCATAATAAACTTCAATTAAAAAAAAAAATAAATAAATAAAAGAAAAGTTAATCCAAATTTGATGACTTACAAAAATAGTGAAGATGGACTACAAGACATTACATCCCAAAAGGGACTCAACTACTTAAATAAAAAAATGTAAAGCAATATGTTTGTCTCTAGTTTAAACTAAAATCAAGCAGTGGCTCAAAAAAATATGCCACATCAAAACTTAGAAAGAAAAATTTAAATAATAAATAAACTTTCACACACTATATATATTTGTAATTTTCTGGTTTTGAACCATGAGTTTTTTTTTTTTGCTTTTATTTATTATTCTTGATGAGTGAGGGTTTCTTCAAATAAATCAGTTTCTTCAGGGTGGTTTCCTGAAGACTTTTGTAAATTTCGATAATACACCGATGCAACTGAGATGCAACGAAAAATATGGTCCTTTCAAAATTTGCTACACAATGCACATCTCTACATACTAACCTCATACATGCAGTCCACGATTTTAAAGTAGAAATAGTTATATTATTCCGTTAATAAGCGCAATGAGACAATTAAGAACATTTGAAGGATACCAAATTTATTTATTCGCTGTAATGCGTTTAATGAAAACCTTAATAAGAAGTAACAGGTTAAAAGTTAATAAATTTAATTCAGTAAGATTTTCTTTAGAAATACAGTTTTAAAAAAAACAAAAAAAAAAACGCCTATAATGGAAGTTATTTACTATGTTTTTATTCGGATTACACACACGAATATATATA
>KZ807750.1:225118-250629 GCA_000696205.2 Oncopeltus fasciatus | reverse complement strand
TTTTTTAGATATTTTAACAGTTAGATTTTTTATTCTGTTACCTTGCACTAAAAAAAAAAAAAAATGTTACTAATTTTAAATGTGTCGTAATAATGATGGGAGTTTAGGCAGAAATTTTGTTTGGTTAAATCGGCTAAATTTAATTGGTTAATTTTTTTTTTTTTTTTATACGTTGGGAATTACAATAACTTTTGAACAGGAAATTGCAAGTTCTGTTCGCCTCATAGATCGTTCGGGATCCCAGACGTTCGCTATCGGCGCAAAGGAGATTGAAAGTTAACGCCAATCTCTTTTCCCTTCGAAGGAGTGCTTCTCCTCGCCCTAATAGGACAATCAAAGTGGGAGGACTGACGCCTACTGGCCACTCTGTCTAATGAGCTTCCAGCTGTACACATGGCTCCAAACCAGAGGTCGCTTCCCGTACCCAGAGTACCGAGTACCGACCAGCCGACACACGTGGAGCTCTCGCGACAGGCTTATAGAGGGCGCTGACATTCACAAACTTACATGGATTCATTTAGCGATGGTTAGCACTTCTCCCTAAGAGAGCTAGTCTCCCGCCAGAACGGACAGCTCATTCAGGCAACTCTTAAGTACAGCCTTACAGAACATGTGTGTGTGTGTGTGTTTAAACATAGTGATTTGAATGAACCAAAATTTAGCAAAGGTATGTTAGCTACTAGGCATAAAAAATGGCAGTCACAAATATTTATATATATATATTTATGTCCACATACGTGTGTGCGATGTGTTAAAGTAAACTAAAGCATGGCGTAGGTTTTCAGTTTTCTCGATGAAATTTAGAAATTGCTGTTGAACATAAAACGAAAGAGAAAGTAAAGTTATTCAGCAAAATCGGACAAAATGTATGAAGGGGTTTACTCAACTCTTTGGCCAAGAAGTAGCAATAAGTTTTATCTAGTTTTTCTAATCTAATTTGGCATACCTCATTCAAATGTGAATTGGAAGACTAAAATCGCTCAATTCGATATAATAAACGAGTAGTTATCTACGAATAGAGTATTGCATGAAATATAAAGTGCATGTCCAAAAAAAATTTTTTTTTATGTATCAGGACTACATATTTATTTTATAAATATTTTATTTGGTTGTGGTTTTTTATCCCACGTAAATTTTTAACAATTAATGAGAGGGAATAGAATAAAAAATCTAACTGTCCCAGCCAGAAAATATTTATTTTAAATTAAGCAAACCAATAATGACGTATTCATTAGAAGTTACACAGCGAAATTATTTCCACAAAGTTATAACTTGGGGTTTACTTGTACCGTAAATTTTAATTTTACGGTTTCAAGTATTCTCAAAGAAAATTAGCATGTCGCTTTTTAATGTAAAAAAGGGGGGGGGATAAGGTCGAAATTGACGAAATTAAGCGAAATTGGAACAATAGGAGAGGTGGTTTTACTACACCGCATTTATTTATTTTACATCCTAGCGAGAGAGAAGAGAAGAGACGAAGAGAGTGATAAGAGAGAAGCTGGATTTTTCTCAATGGGCTTCGGTGTTTTTTGTTGATTTAACCAATGTTGATCGTGAATTACAGAATTCATGAAAATGTACACTGTATGCTGTAAATATAAATATTTATATTATCATGTATTTGAAGTAAATACGACTTTCAACTTCATAAAAACACTTAAGCTTATCTTATTGGAAACACTCGTTCATTGACCAAATTACTCTCCGCTTAAAACATATCTACGATCGTACTGCACCAGAACAATCACAGTTAAATAATTACTAACAGTTACTACAAACCTCCCCCCCATATATTAATAAAGGATGACTGAAAGTCCAAATAAAACAAAATGTCTGTTACGCAGTAACTGAGTAAAATAAGCGGATTTCCAAATCCATTAAGAAGCGATAGAACCAAAAATATATGACTACTTGGATTGGAACGGGAATAACAATGAGGAGAAATGGGAGAGCCACCAGCTGAGGGTTCGACGTGATAGAAGTGAATAGGGTGGGGGTGGGGGAGTCAGTCCCTTAGTTGCATTCATTAATANCATATATATATATATGTATATTTTTTCATAAAAGAAGTCGTTCTAGCACGACTCAACTATTACCACAGAGGCGCTTGGTTGAAAGTACGTAAGATCTGACAACACTTTACTCTCTTAGTTTCTTCAGAAGTAACTGAGTTGAAATTCCTTCGGTCTCGAAACCTTATCCGGATTCATCCAACTTTGCAGAAATTCTGTGAATACGTGCAAACTCTGGAATTCAGGGGACAGCGAAGTCCAACGTAAATTGACGTAAGTGTACTTATCTGGCTTATAATCCAATCTCCAATATAAAGAATACTTCGACGACATCTAAGTCGGAAAGAATTCCTCTTAGTGGCACTTTACTTTGTTCATTTGAGATTCCTCATTTATAGAGGATATTAATCTGAGGCATTCATGATTTTCTAAGTTAATGATCACCAAAATTATTCTCTTCTCAACAGGTAGTGTCAACTGTCATCTTACTGTCACTTGAAGGGCAGTCTCTGGAACGATATCTAGATGATGGAAGCACGTGGTTCCCTCTTTGTAGCAGTAGATGAAGCCCTCTCTATGGAGTGCGTTGTTCATCTTTCTTCTTCAATAAATCCGGATAGTTTTCCAGCAATTGGTTAATGAAATCTTCATTGGCTACTCTCCATTGATAAATTGTTTTAAGCCTACGACATCCCAGACTGAGGGTACTATGACTTGGGGGATGCCCAAGCTAACCTCACCTCGCATCACTCCAGACCTGGAAGCACGTGGTCTCTCCTCTGCCCCCAAACGCTCCAGGTAGACCCTCTACTCCAGACCCCTCTACTTCAGCCCGACATACGGACCGGACCCACCCTCACCCCCAGAGTTCTTGCTAGTGGAGCCAGAGTGATCGATCCGTCTGCGAGTCTCTCTTCCCTCTCTCTCGTACTAGCCCTCAGTGTGTACTGTCCGTCGGCAGTCTTCTTTGAACTTCTTCCTCGGACTAACTTCTCCAGTTCTTAGCCGATTAAAGGAAAACAGCACGGCCAGCATCATATTAAATGAATCCTTATGCTACTTTCAATTTAATAGACAAAGAATCACTTGAGGCCTATTATATGATTAGTAGTATCAAACTTCTCAGATGTCTCAAAATTTCATGAAAATTAAAAAATCTTTTCCAAAGAATCGTATATAACAATTAGGTAAATAAGTTCAAATTATTTGAATACTTTTTGTTCAAGCCCGTAGCAAATTAATACCAATATTTTACATAGAATTAATAAATTATTATTAAATTATTCTCGGATAAGAACCATTATTTAACGGAGAAGCATTCGTGGATTTAATAAATGGATATAGTCCACATATTCTCGTGAAGAACCATTAGTGAGTTAATAAAAAATATGATAGTATAAAGATATTTCATATAAATAAATTATGAAAAGATGATTTAGGGAGCACTGGTTTTTAACTTATATAATCAGCTGTTTATAACCATACTGATATCAGCGAATAATGACAGGGAATTTAATGGAGTCAGATAATCTAACATACTTAACTCGAGACATGAACTACTATCATTTAAAAAAATATTACAAGTCATTGAATTAATATATATTCAATAAAGATAAATAAATAAAAATCCTTATCGAACATGAGGAAGAAGCGGCAAAGCTGAACCATATAAAATTGTAACAGAAACTAATAAGACAGTCCTGGAAATAGCAATGCAATGGCTTCTGTGAGAAATGATTCAAATTTATAATGGAATCGAAAGATGTATGCAATTTGGGCTAAAATTAAAGTCTATCACACTGGAAGATTCTGATATGTATGTATATATAATCGGACAAATGATGTCGGCTGGGCAAGTAGAATTAACAAAAGTTAGCAGATGAAATAAGAAATAATAGGTCTACTACGCAATTACTTCGAAATTTTCGGCTTATTGGAATACTCTGAAAATGGAAACTGGGTTTTTCGAAAGTTCCTAAGCTTAATTAAAAATTAGTTAAAAGCAAAAATGAAGATAAATATATAAACTGCCTCTTATGCCAGTTTGTTAAACAATAGAAAAAAATATGATCAATAAAAAATATTGATCTAGATGGTAAAAGCAAAAAAAAAAAAAAATGTAAATGTTATTTTATATCTCAATGTTATACAATTTTTTTTGTTATGCACAATTGTTTTAAGGGAAAGAATCTATCAAATACATTTGGCTAAAACGTACTGTCTTTCACAGTATTGATCGCAAAAATTTTGTTTGTAATGTAATCCCTTTTGAAGAAAATTTTATTAAGTATAAAGAGCAAAGTGTAAAATATGAATGAAAAGAATAAATTAATCTCAGGAATGTGGCGAAAGTTAGCATATATATATAAAGTTTGGAGTACAAGTTCTATTGATAGCAGGGTTTCTCTGGTTGGCAAATATTTAAATTTAAAACAAACTTTTATGATAATCTTTTGTCTTCATTTTTTCACTGCTCATTTCATTATCAATTTAGTACTATCCAGTTTGAGTACGTTAAGTAGAATTTGAATCCCATTAGCCAGCAAGGAAAATTTCTGTTAAGACTAAATGTTTATTTTAGAAAAGTTGACATGTACCTGTTTTATATTTTTTGAGTATCTTAAGCCCTAGATTTTAAAATAATTTGAATATTAAGAACTATAAAAAAATAACAATAAAATATCAATAGCTACATTAGTTAAGTTGACATGGTTGGTGGTTGGTTGGCTGTCGAATATTGCGTGAGGCAGAATAAGAAAAATTAAATGAACCAAATTTATTAGGTAACTATTTTATTTTATTATTGCCAACGTTTTGGCAGCCTGAGATGAGAACATAATCCTTCCTCAGAGATCTCTCCAGACATCATTATCACCCTGATGTTGACTTCAGTCAAGTCTAAACGTTTGCAATGATAAAATAAAATAATTAGCCAATAATTGTAGAGTATTTTATTTTTCTCATCCTGGCCAAAACACTGATTAATTTCTTACGCGTAATAACTATAAAAGTTTCGTAACAGAAAATTATCTACATACATACAATAACATTTTACTATATCAATCATAAAATAAAATAACTTTATCCCTGAATATTAATTTTAAAAAAAATTATAAATAACAGCATATCAATCAAGTTAAGAAGCCTATTTATTATTACTGTTATTTATCATTTATATTAAGCTCTGACAGTTGACGAAAATCATTGTAAAACTAATAGATTATTACTGACTCAAGGATTACACACGAAACAGTTGAAATTATGACGTAAGTGATGTTATGAAAGCTGAACTACAAACAAATTTACTTAAATATGATCTACAACGTCTTCCTTGGGCTATAAATTTGTATATACCACAAATTACATAAATTAAATAAGATATATCGAAGGTAGTAAATATAAAATACTTAGTCAGCTATTAAGACTTTTTCGCTTTCGGTATAGTGAGTATAGTACCAATTGCATATACAACAGAGTTTTATCAGATAGTAGGCTTTAAATTTAAAATAAAATATTTTGGTAATCGTCTATTATCTAATTTTAATTTTTTTCAAAAATTCTGAGCCAAGCTGGAGAAAATAGTCAGGGTATCGGCCAGGATCAAAAAAATTAAAATACTCCAAAATTATTGGGAAATTATTTTATTATTGCCGACGTGTAAATAACCATCAGGGCCATAGTGATGTCTGGAGAGATCTCCGAGGCAGGTGTATGGCCACATCTCAAAATGTAGAACTAAACAGAATGGTATAGACTTCCAAGTTAAGTCGAAACGTTAACATTAATGAAATAATTACCCGACAATTTAGGAGTATTTTATTTTTCTGATCCTCGCCAAAACCCTGACTAATTTCTCCAGCATAACACTCGACGGCCAACAAACCTCCAATCATTTTGAGCTAATTGTTGTTGAATTCTAATCTCAATAGCTGGTGGGGAACATTTCTGTTTAGACTAAATGATATTTTCAAAAAGGCATTTTCAAACAATTATCCTCAGCCCAAAATCTGGGCGTTGTACAATGTTTCTATTTCAAACCGAAAATCACTTCGACTGCATAATTAATTTATTCAATGCCAGAACCAGTAAAAATATTATTTATGGAATAATTAGCACTTTTCGCTTTCTGCTAAGAACCCTCAGTATGCGATTTAAAGAGTCAGAGAGAATTTAAGTTTCAATGTCTTTCTGATCGTGACGTTGAGTGTCCATAAGTATTCCCTTTAAGTGAATATAACAACTTATCTTAATGTTCAACGTCAACATGTTCAAGAAAGTATCAGTAAAACTTTTATAATAACTCTAACATGATCATCTAGAAATATCTTTAAAAATAGTTTTAAATGGTCCTTCATTGAGCTTTAAATGACTTGAGAAAAGTTTCTACAAGTTCCGAAGGACTTCTTTGTTTAAGCCAGGAAAGAGCGCAGTTATTTCTGTTTCCTTCAAGGATGTCTTCGTGTACAAGAAGAGCTTGATGGACTTGTATTAAGCTTAAATTTATAAGTTAGAGGGAGGGGAAGAAATATTGCTTACAGAACTAACTATAAATAGGGCAATACAGATGACTATAAGAGGTAATGGAATACATAGAAGAAGTTTTATTGGAAAATAACCTTTCCCGCAGGGGGGCTAACAAATGATTTTCCACCTATTAAATTTACAATTTCGAAAATTCAAATATAACTAAATTTATTAGTATTTTTTTTTATCTTCTTTTAAACCTCATCCACTCATTCATTCGATTTTAACTAAAATTAATTATACAAGGGTGTGTTATTATAGTCCTACATAGACAATTTAATAACCGTATATTATTAAAAATAATATTATAAAAAGAAGGGGGCCGACAATCTAAATTGCATACTTGTATATTTTCCTTATTAAGAATTTTTCTAAAACTTTTGTTGCACAATAATGTTTAAAATTTAAATATTACACATAATATGCGCTACAAATTTTCTATCTCTAGTATTAAGACGGATTTCAGCCATTAATAAACTCATTCAACGGCTTGGAAAAAGAAGGTGAAAAATTTAATTTAGTCGCTTCATTAAAAAAAATTACGGACAAAAAATAAATGCGCGAATATAAAATTTTGAACAGAACATTTTTTTTTCCTTAAATAAGGAACAGCGAAGATAATAATCGTCTTATGGGAGTAGGAGAAATATGAGATTTCTGCTAAAAATTTCAGGATGAAGAGAGGAATTACAATTTATTATTTCAAATCTTACAGCTAATTTCAGAAAAAAACATTACATGATAAAAGAGAGTCTACTTCAAGTTTATTATTTCAACTTAGATGCTATCGGAATGCCCAGCCTCATCATCAGAGCCCCTGAGGTAATATAAGCACCTGCAGGCACCTAAGAGGCGAAGATGATGTAAGCTGTGCCTTTCGAAAGCAGATAAGCACAAATAAAATGCGGTAAGTTCGAAAGAAACTTAAATTCTTCCACCAACTAAATGGTGACTACCACGAAAACGAGAAGAATTTAACTGAAGCGATTTTTAAAAAGTAGAGGCTTTCAATTCGCCGACTGTGGTTTATTTCGAGTTACGACTTTTACAACAAGACCAGGTAAACATATCACAGTTAAAAGGCCAAGCAGAGAGTAAAAACTACGTACATTTGCGAGGACATGCACACATTACAGTTGCTTTTAAAGAAACGGGCCAACAAACAACTTACACACACTTTGGCCATGCAAGAGGACGGATATACCCATGAAATAATACATAAAAACTAATACGTACACATATAAATACAGCGACAATTAGACATAGTGCAACGAGTACCAGGAGAACATGTTCCCCGCTATATAGATTGTTGATCATCTGACAGCCAATGTACCTATTCTCAACCCAAAATAGGCCAGGGATGACGTATTCCTACAGGTTCCTCATTCCTTCATTCATGTAAAAAAAAACAACATAAAGACAATTAAATGAGGAAAACTTCTGAAGACTGTTCTTCTTTAATACTGTAAAAGGTTACAAATTCATTGAGCTACGATAGTACTATTCCGTGAGTTGACTTAATTCTCCTTCCGAGTGTAAACCTCTAATGGGAGTAATGATAAGGGTAGGTTGATATCGCGTGAGGAGGTCAATTTAAGTCGGGGCATTTCACCCTTTTGTTTGAGGTGTTTTTTGCAAGATGTACAGTAATGAAAGTGGCGAAGGATCTTATGCTGGGTATGTCAGTTTTACGTTACTACGAGTAAATTGCGGTGCCAATATTTTTTTTTTTTTAATCAGTATCGAATTTATATCGGAATTTACGATTTGAAGCTATCCTTAATGCATTTTTACAATTTCCTAGGATGGGTCAGTAATAAAAGCTCTCTTTGGTGAATGTTTTAACGAAAGAATCGCATCTCTTAAAAGATTACAATAAAATTAATAATATTAGAAGTTCCTCACGCAGAAGCTGTGTAAGCAAAGCCAATTCTCCATAGTGATAGTAAGTGAATATTTGTTGCATTTTTTGCAAATGCAATTTTTTTTTTTTTTTTTTTTTACATTTAAAAGCATTTTTCCAAATTGCATTAAAGCAAAGCTCTAATTTATAAATAAATTAAAATTAAAAAAAAATACCAAAAAGCTCATTAGTTAAACACTTTCACTTTTGCTGTATAGCATCTGTATAAGTGTAAGAATTCAATCACTACAGTGGAATGATAAAAATAATAAAGATATATGTCATATATATGCTGCGGTACAGCTGCGCAAGGAATATTGGAAAATGAGTGGGGAATAGGGTTTTTTAATTTTGTATATACCTTTCTGTGTTTATTGTTATTAGAAAGGCTTATATTGATAATACATTACAAACTTCTTAATGATGAACACAAAAACAATAAACACAAAAATATTTATGTAATATCAGATAAGTTTTAGTGTTTATACAATATCAGGCAACTTTTAGTGTTCATTATTTTATTTTATAATTATTTTTTCGAAACATACAGACCTATGCTATATTTTTTTGTGCTTCTATTGTTTCTCAGCTCTGAAGAAGGCCTGAAATTAAAATTGAAATTTTTGCAAAGATACTAACTTTTTTCGTTTACTAATTAGATTTGAATTCTTCAAATTACTAGACTTTATCTCAGACCAATCCTTCATCTGTAATTACTATTTAAGTTTTTTAAATTATTAATAAAACTCATAAAAAGTAACTTCGAAGCATTGCTGATCTCATGTCACGCTCATAGCTTTGTACGGTTTGTAATACCGAATAAGGTATTTTCCCTTTCTTTTTTGGCCATCTTTAATCAAAAATGTTAAACTTATTTAATTATTTATTAAATTTAAATGCGCTTCTACTACGTTAAGGACTTTTTATTTCACTAGTGTTCGACTAAAAGTACACCAAAAACAATAGTATCATATATTCTCATTTAAAATTACAATATTTTGATTAGATGTTATGTCTGATATTGATAAAGTTTTTGAATTTGTTCAATTTTAATAAATTATAACTTAATAATATTCCCAAATCGCAGGGCATTAATAATAATTATCAATGTATAGGGAAAAAAAATCTCGGCCCGATCAAAATCTTCAATACAAAGTGAGTCACGCACGTGTGAGCAATTAATTTGAAAATACAGTTTATTACATGTTTGGAATTCAATTGGGGGGTGGGGGGGGGGGGGGGGGCCGCCGATATTGAATAGCTCTAAATGATAGGCCACAGATAGGAATTTCAGGCCTGATTGGATTTCAGATAACAGGCTGGATGGGTTTGCCGAGCGAGAGGAATAGGTTATGCATTGGACTAGGTTGGGGTCCAGCCAGAGAGACAAACCCAACCTAGTCCAATGCAGAAATAGGCCATCACAGGAGACGGGGGGGGGGGGGAGAACTGTCAATAATTGTATGCAGCAGAGGCGTTTTCTGTGAAAATTGCAAATGATTTAATCACACACTTTTTGTCTCTCTTTGAAGACCAATAAGCACACACTTCTATTAAACTACAATTGCTTTGTTGTTTATTTGATGTAGAGAATTTCAGTGGACAAACGAATAAATATAAGTATCCAATTGCTATAATGACATCAAAAAAAAATATAAAAACGTCAAATATAAATATTAGCTTGAGTTTTTTGAACGAATTTTATCACTAATATATTTACTATATTTTTAAATAAACATTTTAAAAAAAATTTAATTACTCAAAATAAAAAATAAAAGAGTTCCATATAACAAAGAAAATCGCATGACGAAAATGTATCCAATAGTAACACTCTCTGTTTCTATGAAGTTTTAATTACATCTGTTAACAAGGATTCTTAGTTACCTTGAAGAATTTTACTGGATCGAAACTGAAGACTAGGATTGTTTATTGTGTTGAGAGAAGTAAGTGGAATTTAGGTCATGGGCTTATCAGAAGTCAAAATCTTAGCGGAGCGTATAATCGAGCACCTACTAAAGATCATTTAATGGTACTAAATATTTCTGCAGGAAGGGCTCAACTAATTGCTATCTCGATCTTAGTTAGTAACGATCTCATCCAAAAGTTTGAAGAATATTTCGTTTGGTTGCAAGTTTTATGGTTTTATTATAAAATATAGCAAACCCTATAGAGAGTTCTATATAGATCTCAAAAGAAGTGTATTTACATAATTTCTAATGGACCGACATTTCAGTTTTCTCGAAGCGGGTTCGGTAAAGTTCCAAATAAATTCTTCAAGAGTATAGACATGGGACCAACGTAAATTACTGTGGAAGAAATCAAAGAAAGATTCTTAATAAAATCTGGAAACAGTCTGCTCCGTATCCTATCCAAAGTATTTTTAAAAACCTACTGAAAAGAATGTTCCAAAAATATATTCCGGACCATTCATGTTTTTCGCATTGTAATATCATCTTATCATTCCCGAAAATAAAGGAGAATTAAATGATCTTGTGACAAAAAGAACTAATGAAAAATATCCACCCCCTATAATCTTTATCAAATTATCCACTCTAAGTATTTATGAGATATGTTTGGGTAAATAGGGAGCATATAACCACAGCTTTTCCTATTGAAGCGGGAGTTCCTCAGGGTTGTATGCTCGGACACATTCTCTACACCCTTCATACTACTTACACCTACACAAGTATAGATTTTTTCCCCTGCTACATTTGTATATACAACCCATTTAAAAAGTTAATTTTGAAAAAAAACAAATTTTTATTGCTACTCTTGTTGATTTTATGCATGTTTATATAGGACCATATGATTGCACTTTTATTTATGTACATATTACTATTAATTTTTATGTTATTGATGTAAGTTTTGTTCTAATCTTCTTGAATGAGCACTATCTATGTCTGAAAATAGAAGACTGATAAGGAACAGGTTGCATTACTTGAAAATCACTCTATTTACAAAGGGTTAGCTAGTCTGTAAAGATTAGCCCATTGGGGGCAGGTCTGTTTAGTCTGGAGGAGTGCTGGAGAACCGAACTTGAAAACAGTGTCGACGAGGTTGCAGGGTGGGGGAGGGTGGATTTGTCCCCGAACCCTCCCCAGTCCCCACTTTCAAATCGAGTCTCCCCCTCCCCCCGCCAGTCTTGGCCCGGGCTACAAACAACCCTTGGAGAGCGACAGCGGCGACTTCTTCTAAAAGAGAGTTATCAATGGCTTGGCAGAACAAGGCCATCTCAGGCACTTACATATACCGCACGTCTCTGGCATGTATTAGGGGAGGGTTTAGGATGTGGTCCGGAGATTTCAAGTATGTACCCACAGAATCGTCAACACTACCAAATCTCTCTCTCACTCTCTCTCTCTCTCTCTCTCTCTCTCTCTCTCTCTCTCTCTCTCTCTATCTATCTATCTCTCTCTCTCTATCTCTATTTCTCTCTCTCTTTCTCTCGCTAACGAATAGACGAACGATTATTTATCACTTAGAGTGAATGAATAAACACAATTTTCCCGATTTCATCTCAATACAAGCTCATGTTCGTCTGTTCTGACGAATAGAAAACTTCAAACACATAGAAGATATCAAGTTTGTTACATATATGTGTGTGTGTGTGTGTGTGTGTGTGTGTGTTTGTGTCTTTTGTCATTATGATAAATGAAAGCCAGGGTATATTGACATTCGCATTCGATTTAAAATGGCATTATAGCTATAGCCATTTGACAAAAATATCCAAATTATCACATTGATTAACAAAACCTCAAAATCAAATTAAATATATTATAATTGATTACTTTTTTTTACTTATTTAACAATCCTAGAGCTAGGGGAGGGGTGCTATGTCGGTTATAACTGAATCCTAAAATTGTAATTGATAAAAATGTAACTAATATTTAAAAAGAAAAAAATGAACATAACTCTGAAATAACAATATAAAAATAGGACATCTTAATTATTAAAATCGCATAATAACCATAGAAGATTACATTGAATCTGCTTCTTGATTAAAAATTAAAAATGGCATTAAGGAATAGTAAGCTTTATCTGAAATGGAACAAAAGTACTATGTTACAACTTAGTTACGAGAATTTAAGAAGTTTCACCTAAAATTCAAACTTTATTATTATAATAAACACTTTATTGAAGAACGACGTCGCACAGCAGGCAGTTCTTCAATAAGTTCACAAAATAAATAATACAAATGTATAAAAATGGAGGTTTGTGAGGAAAAACAAGAAATTCCATCAAAATATTTTGACTCTTTTATAGAGCATTGAAATAATTATTCTAAAGTAATGTATGTCTTCAGCTAATCAGCAAAATCTCTCAACTTGAAGAGATTTTGACGTAATTTGAAGCACCAATTCACTGAATAAGCGTTTTAAGCAAAACTAATAAAATTTATATTAAGAAAATCATTCTTTACTTTTTTTTGTAACTCAAAAAACAAAAAAATATGTAAGAAGATCAAAAATGTTGATTCCTTCTAACTTTTACTCCCCACATAGGATTAAACCCAAAAATGAATTCCTTCAGTGATTTGTAATAGAATACATAAATAATGTATTTGGTTTCTACATTTGAAAATAAGAGGACCCTCCCAGAACTCGACATTTCATTATTAGGTGTTTTGAAAATGCGTTTTTCGAAAAAAAATAAAAAAATAAGTTTCATATATAACAAATAAAATGCATAGAAAATTAAATTCTAACCCTATCAAGTTCCAGATTTTTTCAAAAATTTATAACCTACGACGAATAATATTCACGATTTTCAATTAACTTTTCTGTTAAAAACCTCATCTCACAAGATGATATACAATTGTATTTATAGAAAGCAATAAGCTCCAAAAATTTTTATATCTCTAAAAGTAACGATTTATCAATAGAGTTTCCTCTTATTCGATAGACTTAGGCCCCTTCATGTACTCATCCAAATGTTTTCAAAATAAACTTTAGTGAAAAATTTCGTTTGTTTCTTTCAAAAATAGGGGAAACTACAGCGCGTACAGTAAAAAAGAAATAACTACTTATCTATACCTAAATATTGATAGATAAATGATAGACCGACACGTAGAATTTTAATGGACCATATTTTCAGTATATAAAATTGGTTAATTTTTTTAAATTTTTCTTCAAGAAGTGGGTGTATTTCTTTGGAAATCTGCTAAACATGTATTGTATTTAAAGGCTTATGGGATTTATTTAAGTGAATTTAAAAAATATATGTATTATAATATATATTTGTGTGTATATAATTTTCAGCGTATCATTTTATTTGTTTCTCCAACATAGAAACGTAGGTAGATAAGGAATGGGATTATACTAATAAAATGCAATATTTAAAATTATATTTTCTCTAACATTGTTGTTACTAAAATTGATAAAAATATATAGAAAGAACTAAAATTTAATTTTCACACATCTTTGTTATATAACATATTTATGAAAAGCGCTTATAAGATATATATTTAAGAATGTAATTGTGAATGTTGAGCGCTTCCCACACTCTACTCAACAATCCAGTGCTAGCCACACTGCGATATACAATACAAATGAGTCATACACACTCTTATATACATCTTATATCTTAACTGAAAGAAGGGGAAAACTGCATACAGCAATTTTCGCGTGATGGTGAACTGTTTGGTACAGCCAATGATCGATTTCATATTTAGAGTTCTAATGATAATATAATTTTGTAAGAGAATTTAAATTTACAGAATTGAATTGTAACATTGTGGATGTGTGTTTTATTTCTGTTGTTTGGCTTAAGGCTAAAATTTTATAAAAAATAATATATATAACTTTATTGGAATTAAACTTATTCATTATTGAACAATCAAACACTATTAAATTAGTTAATAATTCATAAATTATTACCTAATTAAATTCTAACTAAACTACAGTTCCAATTAATTTAAATAAACTAATGCTCGTCATATGAGAATGAAGCTTTACATATATTAATTAATTTAAATAATGCATTTTGAATTGAATGATAATACTAAACGATGTGGCATTAGTATTAGAAAATGAATATTTGTATTCTTGCGACAAAAACCAACAAAAAATATATTACAATAACAGTGAAGTTACAATAACAAAACTAATGTTGGCGAGTCAAGAGATGTTTAAAAAAAAAAAGTGTTTTAACATCGAAAACACAAAAACAACAATTAAATTTGCCTTACTGAAAATGTATGCACTCAAATTAAACCATGAGACAAAAATGAAAATGATCAATGAACGAAATTATATAGTGATGAATGCAGCCAAGTTAAAAATGAAAATTTCATGTCAAAGATAAAAAATATATATATTCTCAGATGAGGCGAACCGCTCTGACAAAAATAACTTTATGTATTCTGAGAGAAGTTCCTACTCAGATGTCATTTAATTTTCTTTCCCCTCTACGTATTGAACGTACTTTGTCGTAGCTAAATGTAATTGAGCTTAATACTTTTCTTTTTAATTTAATAATGGATCTCTCCAAGAGAAGTTCATTTCACCGTAATGTACATCGCTTGTGAATTTATTTTACTACTTTCACTATGCTGCGTATCTTGATCCTTCTTATAGCTATAGCCATTTGACAAAAATATCCAAATTATCACATTGATTAACAAAACCTCAAAATCAAATTAAATATATTATAATTGATTACTTTTTTTTACTTATTTAACAATCCTAGAGCTAGGGGAGGGGTGCTATGTCGGTTATAACTGAATCCTAAAATTGTAATTGATAAAAATGTAACTAATATTTAAANTATATATATATATAATATGCACAGATTCTCCAAAGGTAAATCAAGCGATCAAGTATTCGTGATGGTCATGACGTAACTTTTGAAAAATTTCATTGGATCATTGCCATTATTGAAGAAGCTAGAAATATAGCTGAATTAATTAAGCTACAAAAAAAAATAGCCAAAATTGACGTAGAAATTAAATTTGCACGCGTATGTATGAGCACGACAATATGTGTTTGTGTGCAGGATAGCAGCAGAAGGTCGTTCTACATGCGTATGTATGTGGCGCGACTGTGTAATGTATGCATCCGTGTGCAAGATAGCAGCAGATAGTCAATCTGTATGCGTATGTATGTGGCGCGACTGTGTATGTATGCATCCGTGTGTAAGATAGCAGCAGATAGTCAATCTGCATGCGTATTTACGTGGCACGACTGTGTAATGTATGCATCCATGTGCAAGATAGGAGCAAAAGGTCAATCTGCATGCGTATGTATGTGGCACGTATATGTAATGTATGCATCCGTATGCAAGATAGGAGCAGAAGGTCAATCTGAACTCTTATGTATGTATGTGTACAGCAGTGTGTTGCACGCAACCGTGCGCAGAAGGTCAATCTGCGTATATAGGCGCACGCCCTTGTAATGTATGAGTCTGTGCGCAAGTTAATAAAAGCCCCGGAGTCTGACAGCTCCGCGTGAAAACCGGGTTGACTCTAATCATAGGGCAGAGACCCCACATGAATTTTACATGTCCGCTAAGGGCTACTTGAGGGCCGCGTATCATAGTTCAGGGAGTCCCTTTTGTGTCCTACACCTGCCTTCATTTTCTCCTAGAGGACGAGTATTTTAATTTATATACTAGGCCTGCCGGTCGCCCTCCCGGACTTTCTTCCTGTAAGACAACAGGAAAATTGACATAGATCCTTCTGGGGAAATATTTGGAAGCATCAGGTCATGGAATACACAACTTAAGTAAAACGTAAATATATCAGCACTATACTTTTCCAGTCCCCCAACCTAATCTATTGCAAGTACGCAAAAGTTTTCGGTTACACAAACACCATCTTCTAAAGCTATAAAGCTACAATCAGAGAAACAAATAAGAATTACCTATTATTGACAATAGAAGTATAAGAAATGAAATTTGGGCTACTCAACATATTGAAATTTAATGAGGCAGGAGAAGGCCGTAATTTTGATTTTGACATCTACTTTACTCACGAAATTCAGTTATGGTTTCAATCACAAAAATTCCGAAATGCAGGAGATGTGTAAACTAAGCACATTACCCCTGTTTCTTGAGCATACTTGAGATTAATAATCTCTCCTGTTTCGCCAATGCGAATTCGCTTCACATCACAAATCACAAGCTGACTCAACTTCGCAAACATTGATCTCTGGTGTGACAAGTCGAGAACACATAATTTTTTATATTTTTTTTTCCTATCGTATTAAGGCGACTAATTCCTTCGGAATGTCCTTTATTCCAATTCCTTCAGACTGTTGCAATGATGAATGATTCTATACAGTTATCATATCTTACTAGCTGGGCTCTCTTTCTTCTTTCCTAATATATTTTGGTAAATAAAATCTTTAATCTTAAAATACATTTGGGAGATACACAGGGATCTTATGCGACACGGAACTCATATAGTTGCCTTGTTGTGCGAAGATTTATGTATGCGTTAATTCTTTCTATGTGATTGAATTTCCTAAGTTGAAGTACTAATCAAGCAAGAGTTTGCATTGCAAAATTTATTTTTTCAATACTTTTTAAAGCATCTTTAATGAAAGCAATAAGATTAAGCCCCTTAAAAGATTAGACTATAAAAAGAGCCAGAAAGAAAAAGTAGAGATAGAACTAGGATGAGAAAGAGGCTGAAAAGTAGGGTGGGGGAGGAGCAGAAAAGACACCTCCAGTAGAAGCGGAGACTCTAAAGAAGTATTATGAAAATCCTTTCCTGGCTAATGGAAGATGTAAATCCAGAGAATGTACATCAGCATTACGAATGGGGCAGTCTGGGGAAATGATACAGAAAGGAGGGTTTAAAAAAAGGCGAGGACTAGGGCTGGTTTGTCGTTCTGTTTGTGTCTCCATTGATCTAGCAGTCGGATGAGGGTATTATCCTGGAGACCGGTCTCTGCCCCCGTTTGCGCTGACAGGACTCTGACGGACATAACCCGATACCGCGTCCAGGATAGGAATTTGCCGAGGATGGGAAATCCATCTTCCAGCCCCTCTGGGGTTACCGACAAGGCTTCTTTGATACATCGCCTGCTTGGAGGTTAATCGTATCTTTACGAGTTTCACACTGGAACTCTAGGCAAAGACACAAGTTTCCATCAGGTAAAGTCATACATAAATAAGTATATTAAGCGTATTTAGCCAAAAAGTACCTGTTAGGATGTCTAGCGGAGACGTAATTAATGATAAATCATTTTAAAACAAATTTTTTCTTCATTTAGTGTTAGCCTCCCTTTCAACCACAGAGGGTCATGGAGGGTTCCTAGAGGTAGCCACCCTATTCTAAACATACATGCTTCAGGACAAGTTGTATTTATCGATATGAGCTTTCCCAGGGCGGGATTTGCACCCGCAGCGCCTGGATTGCAAGACCTGAACGGATCCCATGAGCTACCCTTTCGCCACTGAAAAAACATTTAAGAAATGTGATCTAAAATTTATTCTATGAAAAGAAATTATAATACAGAACAAGATTCTATAATATAGTTATTATTATAAAGAGTATACAATCTAACAAAATTGAAGTACGTCTGTATGAAGATTTTATTGTATATGTACTAAATAGAATGCAGTATAACATAGGAAACCTACGTTAAGTGCTGAAAATGTATTTTTAATTATTTGCCATTTTTAGATGAGCTCTATTAAAACAGACTTCTTTCAACAAATTCTATTTTAAACTAAATTTTAAACTTTTTATAAATTTAAGATCGATAAGAAATTGAGAAAATAAATTGAATTTATTAGGGACTTTCTGATTGCACTTTTCAAAGGAAAAGGTAATGCTTTATTAAATTTTCCACCACAAAAGGGATAATATTATTTGAAAAGGGAGTCAGCTACATCACGAGTATAGTCAGCATAGTAATTCCTATATGCTATTTCGTAGTGAACGTTGTAAATAAAGGATGCTGCCATTTTTTTTATTCTTTTATATATTGATAAATGTGTATAAAGCAGGTAACGACATGATATTAAGACCTTTGAGAGTTGAGCAAAAATGATCACGAATTAGGATCGAAATTAGGCTGGCGAAATCTTCTTCTCACTGTTTCAGCTTCTACAGATGGGAGAGGAAATGATAGTTTTAACCATTTTATCTCATAGTTTGCTTTTTATGTTTCAATGAGAGTGAATGCATTGGGAATAAAGCCGTTTTCTATGATGCCCGTGATTGACTGGCATATTGACAAAAAAAAGTAAGTGAACTTAAATTTGCATACAGTGTCATGGTTTTTGCCAATATATTATATATCTTAACGCCAAACAATTTTGCTAATAAAAGTTATAATTCAATTTCTAAATCTGAATATTGCACTTTGTTAAGGACCTTCTAAAATCAGTGCTGGTAGCCATTACAGAGGCTCTGAGAGATTTTATTCCCATAATATGAATTTTTTTTTTCTTTTAAAGGCTATTATTAACTACATAATGGGCGGAATATGCTGGTTTAAAATGTATAAAATATATTTGATGCTGATAACAGAGATATCAAATATATATATATCTCTGTTATCATCCTGTTTTTACTCTTGTTGTTAGAGATAGATGATTCTGTGAGCCTACAAAACCCTTGTTGTATTCAACGATACTTTCATGAGGACTTCTCATAATTTTATATGAGGCCCAAATTTTATGTAACTGGGTATTTTCATTGGCTAGTTCTGTTATATTATATTTTTAATAATTTAATAAGAGAAACATTAAAAATATTATTGAAAAATTTGAAAATACAGGATGGCAACTTTCTGGTTTTCGTAAATCAAGGCTGATAAGTATTTTGTGTGATTGATTTTTTTCAAAAAATAAATTATTTGGGTTGAATAAGAAACTGTATTTCCTGTCAATTATTTTTTATTTACGACTGGTTTTGGTGGTTTCACACCATCATCAGGTTCTAAATACCCAACAGAACCAATTAAATAAATAAATAAATCCATATAGTATAAATAAGTAAATTTTATGATATAAGTAAATACATACAGCTATACAAATATCTATTTTTAATAGTATTTTATTATGTATAGTTTCGTCTTCCGGGTTGGACCGTGTCAAGTTGTCGATAGTTGTCGAGCTTTCGCACATCCTGTGATGGCTTCTTCAGGGCTGAATAGAGAATGAGATGTTCACGTAGGCTTCCACGGTCGTCATTCTCCATTCAGTATTTTATTACTTCAAATGGGGAGTTTTTGATGGTAGAGATTATTAGTAGAGAGTATTTAATCGTCTGCCGGCGTTTCGGCTTACATTGTAAGGCATCTTCAGGGCTATCATTAAGGCAAGAGGGGACGTTTTGTCAACTGGATCAAATGTTCATGACTGCATGAGATCAGTCTTGGCATTTGGGCTGAATGAAGAATGATGCCTGGAGAAGCTCGGTAAGAAACGCCTTTTCGACATACGGACGTGACGTAAGATACTTTGAATATTTCTAGAGGCCGCGGAAGCCCACTTGAAAATCCACTGAGACTGAAACATTTTCTGTTAATATTTCTGAGTCTTGTGAGAACAGATGTTGCTCAAGGTTTTATCTAGAAAGCATATTAAAAATAAACTCAAAAAACGACCTTCCTATTTATAATACTGTCATATTGTAGACGCGGAGCCTGTTAATGGGATATATTTAAACATAATATAAGTAATAAAATAAATCAGAAAGTAGGGAGGAAAAAAAATAAGCAGTGTAATGAAAGAGGTATTTTTCCGCCTCTGAAGATGCCAGACGTAAAGCTGAAATATTCGGGTAATATATGACTTCATCTGGCCTGTTAGTAGCACTTGGAGCCTTTCTAACAGAGCCCGGTTATTGTGATTTATGCTAATTGTTAGTCGCAGGGGAAGATTATCTGTTATTGATGGCTGCCTTCCCCTGCCTGTCACACGATCAGCGTACGGAACGCATCAATAAGCCGCAGAGCAAATTAAATCATTCGTGACAATAAGTAAACGTTACGTGGCTTGTTTTAGAGCCCACATAAAGTACGGCCATGACGAAAGCACTGGGGTAAATTATCCTCCAACCCCTAATATTTAACTATAAGTAATACTCCATCTCGGCTGGGGGTTTCCTACTCTGAGCCTTTAATAGCACATTGAAGCACTCACCGGTTAAATGAAATTCAATCATTTTTCAAGCACTGATTTAATTAGAAATAACATGTATCAATAAAATATATACATAAGCACCGGCTTGGACAAATTCTTCCATTTCTATATGGAATTTTGAAGGAAAAAAAAAAAAAGAAGCTTATATTTAATTATATTAGCATATCTTACTTAAGGATCAATGCTATTCAAGTAGTCACCACGACGCGTATACTGAAAAAATTCTAACAGACCTCAACAGTTGCTGAACATTAAAATTATAAATATAACTATATTCTGTTCAAAATAATACAATAATGATTTGTTGCTTAAGGATCAATGCTATTCAAGTAGTCACCACGACGCGTATACTGAAAAAATTCTAACAGACCTCAACAGTTGCTGAACATTAAAATTATAAATATAACTATATTCTGTTCAAAATAATATGTATNTATATATATTTGTGTAAGCACATATATTTTGACGTTGGAGGAGTTCGTTAATGGCTAAAATCGGTTTTTCACCTATATATTTTATTATTTTACTTTAATTTTGTCATTAACTATAATTTATATTCATCCGTAATGTAACATGGGAAATTTGCTTGGATTAAGCATTCCGGATTGACGAACTTTTTTATTTCATGCAAATGAATATAAATGTCCAAAAAAGGCTCAAATCGGCTGACTGAGAATGGAGTTAGTTAACGGAGAGCAAAATATTATAGAAATGTCAAGAAATACATCTTCATATATGAACATATGATGATATACATCTTCATTATTGTTAGTGTTATGAAAAATGTATGAAATATAAAGAAAATTATATATACATATATAAATTTATTTAAAAATGTAAAGTAAACTTTTGGTTAGGTCCTAATTAAAAATGTTGAATGGAAGATAAAAAGGAGGCTAATTGAACGATCGTCAGTAATAATCGAAGCCATTATTAGTGTTATGTAAAAAGTGTCATTGAATACAATTAATTTAAATAGTTATTGATAGAGTTTGAGTGAAATCACGTGGAGTTCCTACCTAAAGTATAAGTGAAATTTATTCTTTTATTTTGAGCCTATTAGAGATAACAACTAACCAGGCCATTTTCATTTTTCTGTGTCACATACACTTCGTATCAATTTGTATAAGATGGGTAGTTTGTTTAATTCAATACTTAGTTCTATTATATTATCGGACTGATAAGTGAGTTTTGTTTCTCCGTAACTTCATAATTATTAAATATTTTTTAAATGAAACATAAAAGATACATTTAAATATTATTTTTTGTGGTATATAATCCCACGTAAATTTTAACAATTTCATAACTTATCAGACCTGTCCCGGTAGCATAAGTGGAAAATGCACCAGCCCGGATAGTAGGAGATCCAGGTTAGAGTCCTGGCTGGGACTGTTAGATTTTTTATTCTGTTCCCTTGCACTAAAAATTGTTCATATAAGATACATAGTCTCTAAGCATCTTTTACGTATTTCTGAGCTTTGTCAAGAAGTTTTCGATGTTTCAAAGAAAAAATAACCGAAATATAGACGAGTGAGATAAAAGAGCCAACCCCGACGACCATACTGTCTAAATCGTCAGTGTGTATTTTATTTTGCTTACTTCAAAGAAGTATAATAGCGCTTACACTTATTTTTCCGGAAAAAAATATAAAATAAGACCTCGTTATCGCGAAACAATGACATACTCGATTGTAAGATCGTTCCTGAATGCATATAATTAAGTGCACTACTGAATATTAGGCCTCTTGGCTGAATTTAACTACGCAACTAAAAAAAAAAAAAAAAAAAAAAAAAAAATGATATCCCATTAAAGTTTACGATTTGAGAGAAGTTGTAAAGTTAAGTGCGAACAGTGAGGCCGTTGTAAACAGCGTTTGTATTGGAGACATACAGACGCCCCAGAGGGCATTAAATCGTCAACATGGCGTCCTTCAAGGAGAACCGGTGCAGCGAGAGATTAATGAAGGTGATGGCGTACTAGTAACGACATTCGGGACCGAGATCAATACTGCATGGGCCACTTGAATTTTCCGAAAGGCAGGTCGAATTTCTCGAACGAACTGGGGGTGGCAGGGGGTTACGTCTTGGGAGAAGCGACTCTTTTAATGTTAAAAAAAATATAAATAAATAAATAAAACCAGTGTCCCAGGGATGTTATGGAAGAGTTTACTGGAGGTAGAGAGAAGGTGTGTGGCCAGCAAACTGTTCTGGCAGCCTGTATTTTTTTACTTTTATTAAAAGATTGGTTCTTAAAAAAGGCTTGGTATTACCAGGAGCACGCCATGCATCCTCAGTGGCATTACTTACAGAAATACAAAAAAAAAACTAACTTTGCAAAGTATCTATTGATCAGGGGACCTCTGGTTTAGGAGTCCAATGCTTTACCATTGAACTATCGTGTACATACCTGTTTAATGTATTATACATATAGTAAATTGTATATTATTATTGCTGTTTATATTAAATAAATATTTACCGCTTTTCTCCTTTTTTTAAGTTTGTGAATGTTTTCTTTTTCTCACTCTTTATATTGTTTTTATTTATTAATCTATTGATAAATATATGAAAATAGGTTAGGTTATCATAAGCCTTTGAACTAACATTTTAAAACATCTTTCTTAATAAACGTTTTTCGTAAACATTTTAGAATACCAGTCAGAAAATTTATATTTCATTAATTTTAATTATAATAGTAAAAATATATAAGTGGTTTGAAAATTGGTCTCTGTCGACATTACTCCCTCCCTCCACTCCACTATACCGATTTTAACCATAATCAACTAATCCAATGGTTTGCTGAAGGAAGCTCAAATTTAGTTTCCTAATTTTTAAAATTAGGGGCGTTAGAGTGCGAAATGACTTATAACTATAATTTTGGCGGACCATATTTTTAGTTGTTTTGTTTTTAAGTAGGAATGGTGAAGATAAGAATAAATTGAATAGCTTAATTTCCTTCTTGAAATTTTAAAAATGTGAAACTAATGAATTTCCTTTTTCTTCTTTCTTTGACTTTTCTTGATTCATTCATGCTTGAACACAATACCATGAAAGGTTTAGAGAAGAACTTCCATAACACAAATGCCAATTACGCTCTACTTAATTCGCAAACCATATTTGTATGTGTTCTTATTCGCGATTACGTAGTTGATGATTTTTTTCTTTGTAGGCTGTTGAAGTTCACAAGCCTATATTCCTCAAAACCATTTGTCTCTTCTTTGAAAGCATTGAACAAGAATGCATGACTCCAATACTGTGTCCGATCGCTATTCTTTCCCAATCTTGGTAGTATAAAAAAGTGAGAAATTATAAAATATTTGTTCACATATGCCTGGATATAATACCTACATTAATAAAGAGTGAGGAATATAAGAGTATTCTGCTATAATAGTTTGACTATGCAGCCAACAAAGTGGACAAATGTCAAATTAAAGCGCTTTTGACTAGGAAGAAATAGCTGAAATAGAAATTACATACAATTGTAACAATTATTGGACAAAGGGAAACAGAGTGGGACGGAATGAAAGGGTTTAAGTTTGAAATAGAATGAAAATACACAGGAATATCCATTTCACAGGTCTGTGACATCATTGAATGTAGTTCAGTGAGTAGAGCAAATGGGCGTCTGTGGTTGGAAAATGCACTGCATCTGAAAATTCTATAGTTTTCCACCCAGAGTACAGGTATTTCAGCTAATTAATTGCCATAGTTGAGGTAGCTAATTTTACTTTTTGCGATACCTCTTTGCGGTCGGTCTATGTGCATTTGTGTCTAAGTGTAATAGAGGTTAGAATATGTCACATCTCTCAAGGTATTCAAACACAAAAGAAAATAATGGCTTCGTTAATGAGTAAAATCGGACCGAAAAATAGTGTGGGTTTATATTCCAAAAAGCGATATAGCGGTGGTGGGGGAGAATAGTTACTTTTGCGCAATAAACGCCATATTCTCATTTATTGATAAATCAAATGTATTAAAAATAACATAGTGAAACTGAAACGACGGATTACAAAGGTTCCTAAATTGTATTTGACCGCTAAAGGGGTCACAATTTCTTCATTTTATAACAGGCCAAAAATAAATAATGAAATTTCCGTCAAGCGTATAAATCCCATAAAATAATAAAAACGGATGTAAATAAGAGTTTCATCCCTCCAGGTGGTATGAGAAGGTAACTAAGACTATAGTAATTACGGATAACTGCCCTAGAACAGGTGAAAGTGCTCAGCATTCTTAGTATTATTTATAAATATTTAAAAACTTAACATAATAAAACCTCATTTAATCCAACACTTCTGTCTGAACAATTATGATATCTAGAAATCGTTGTTTTTTCAATTTAATCTTTCTTAAAACTTCTCCCCCTCTTCCTACAAGACCTTTTCAAGAAAAATATAACCAAATATTTGTATTCAGACGTCATAAAATAGTATCTGTTGAATAAAAATGGGGAGTCTGATCATCCTTCCCACTTGAATTTTAAATTATCCTACCAATGTGCTATTTTCGAAGAAAAAAGTTCAAATAAAAGCACATTTAACACCAATTTACATTCTTATCATTTCAAAATTATTGAATTAAAAACCATTTTATTTTATTGAACCCAAAAACTTTGTGAGTCGAGAGTTAACCTGAGATTCAATTTTTGCTTCTGCTCGACCGGCCAAAATTTATTTTTAAACATAAGGAATTAGAAGATGATTTAACTATAATAATAATAATTAATAATTAATTTGAGCACTTATTTATGGAATCCAGCATTATATTTTTTTAAATATGAACTTTATTATATTAAACACATTTTGTGTATCTTTTAATGTGCTATAAGTTATTATAAATAAGTAAATAAAGCAAAGTAATATAAAATGAGTGTGTAAATATGATTTTTAAAAAAAACTGTAATATTGAAAAAAATATCAGGCATTTAACTCAATTATTATTTCAAATTAATTATTATTTCGATGTTTCAAAGAAAAA